>CM067223.1:64975643-65407323 GCA_034190945.1 Octodonta nipae
TTATCATTTACTCGTGATAAAATTACATACATAAATACATAATATACATATTCATAAACGTAGTACATTCATAATAATGTAATATCTTAGTATTTTGGTCTCAGAAAGGCTCATTTTAAAGCAATTTAAATAACTGTTTAGAAATTCCTAAATAAACGATTAAGAACTAAAAATCATTAACGAAGTCTAGCGAACTAATATAGATTTTAAATATGTCACAACAGATCCAATTTTAGTTTTTGGTTTACCTGTTTCTATAAAATAAATGTACTTTCTTCTTGAGTATTCACGTCCAAGAATCAAGTAGAAACCCTTTTAAACTTTTTTTTTTATTTAAAAAAGTTAGAGGTAGGTATTACCCCTAGGGGGTTTACCAGGAACCAGGGTATAATTTTATTCAAAAAGTGTAGATTCATATGTAAATTTTTGCATGTTTCTGGGCATTTCGTTTTCATTCATAATTAGGTGGAAAATGATTTTATCCATTACTTTAGGACCTCACTATATATCTCATCGGGCACAGAGTTCCTACAAACTCAAATCATTAGTTTACCACAACGCAAGTTATCACTACATTTTGAAATAATTCATTGTTATGATTGGTGAAACAACGATTCTAATGTTTTTTAACATTAACTAGTACTAATTATAATGTCAGAGCAAATTTTGCCAATAATATATATAGGTAAAAAATATTACAGAGAATGTTTTAAACCTCACCCACACTCCTTCTAATTTTAACCTACTGGTATTGAAGTAAACAAAGCCAAATTGAACAAATATTATATGAATACCTGGTTAATTTAATGTAGTTTAATGTAATTTACTATAATAAATATTTGCTGCTAAAGTCAACTTTTGTTATATTATAAAATTCTCTATTATTTATTTTCCTGGTAATTCTAAAAGGGATGTATTACTTCCGCGACCTTACAGAATTTTCTTGACAATGGAATAACATTTATCGAATATCGATTAACTTTTATCATTATCACTAGGTCAGTGGCAATATTAAATTAATGTTGCTATTATTTGCTACAAAATTAACTTCGGATTCAGTGGTAGCTCGATCTGATATTTTTTGGGTTTTTTTATGAAAAAAAAATTTTATGGTCTGTTTAGATTTTTGTTAGACTGCGTTTTTTTGTTTTGCTATCCTTCCTTGCGTCAAATTAAACACAATTTATCATCTTACCTGAAAATTTTCTTACGTATATAAATTGGATGATGGAGGCGACATAGACCTCGAAACGTTTGGAATATACAGCAATTTTTCGTGAATTGGTGGTGTTATTTCCCAAGAAGTACTTAAAGATATATAAAATATGCCACAAATATCATTCAGAAAACAACGAAGAGATGTTTCCAGGACCTATATCAGTTATGGTGCGTGAAATTGTTTTGTTGCCCGTTTTTTCTTGTCACTTGCCTTTAGTTTATCTTCTTCCCACAGAATTTCTTTCCTCATCAGCTGCTCATTTATACTATTGTCCCATTTTATCTTAGGCCAACTTTTCCTCGTCTTTTTACACAGAGTGTTTCTAAATGACACAAAAAATGCAAGGGAAGAGTCTCTGATGAAAACTAAAGAGAGTCTGTAGCATATATATTTTTTTGAAATAGCCCTACTCTGAAATATTAGTCTACTCCAAAAGTAATTAACTGATACTACTAACTGCAATTTCCACAATTTACGTTTTTTAAAAAACTGTCCGACGCGTTTCGACTAATGTCTTTGTCCAGGAACTAGCCTAATTCCTTGACAAAGACAATACTCAAAACGCGTCGGACAGTTTTTTAAAAAACGTAAATTGTGGAAATTGCAATTGTAGTATCAGTTAATTATTATAAATAAAATTTCCATCAAGTATCCGCCGAATCAGTTCAGTACTCCGAAAGCGCCAAAAATGGTTCTTTCATCTTCCCTGTAAATGAAGGTAAAGAAACGTAACTTGGTGAAGACGGCCCATTCCAATTGGACAACATCTAGTTGTCAAAAAACAGAAATTTATTTTCAATGTTTAAGCACTTTTGGGAAATAATTCACGAAATTACTGTATATTTCCCAACTTTTCGGGGTCCAGGTCAGACCTCGTTGTCAATGGCAAAGAAACTATGAAAAAAGGCACAATTCTAAAATCTAAAATTAAAACGTTTGTCAATAGTATTTCATTTATGATTAATAATAATTAATATTTTCCAATGTTTTAATTCAAATTTAAAATGGCGCCTTTTTCATAGTTTCTTTGTCATTGACAACGGGATCTGACCTAGACTCCAACACGTCCGACATATTTCCCAAAAAGTGTTTAAACATTGACAAAATATGCCACAACTATCCTTTAAGAAACAATTTATTTTCAGTGTTATAACTTCTTTATTTAGGGACCGATTTTAATTAAATTGACTTTGTTTAAGAGCCAATTGATTATGTCAAAGTCCTGAATTCATCTTTTTTGAATGGGTTTACCCTGCACTTATAACTTTAAAAGCAAGATTCTGAAATCTTGAATATTTCTGAGTAAAACAAGAGGTTGCGCATTACAATTTGACAAAAAGGTACTGACTTATGACAAGTTAAAGGTGGGTATGCCAACACCCTGAGGGCTAGTTTCTGTTATTTTGCACACCAAAGCTGGCGTGAATTTCTTAAATTTTCGTATTGATCCATTTTTAGTTTGAAAAAAATGAGAGGGATAATTTAAGAATGAACCTCCAACTAAACTACACAACGATTGATAACGATTCCAGATTTCAATATTATAAGCATACAAACCATATGACACAATATACAAAACACTCTTTATATATAGGAATACTGATTTATCACATTGTACACAGGCAAAATATGAACCGAAATTGGTCATTACGCCAAATTAGTGTTACAAAATAGATCGTAATGTTAAAACATACCTATTTTTATTTTGTCATAGGTCAGCTATTTTTACAAAGGTCGTCATTTTAATGAGAAATATTCTTGCTAGCTTGCAGAACCTTACTTTTAGAGCTATACTGGGTGCCCCCAAGAAAGTACCAGCATGTTTTGGAAGTTGCCAAAATTTAGCCACTTTGTTTTTAAAACTGAATTAAAAAATATGAATTCAGCATCACCATAACTTGACTTTTAAACAGGGCTATTTTAATTAAAATCGGTAAGTAAAAAAAATAATAACATGAAAATAAAATTCCTGATTTTTTATATAGTTATTTATACACGACCGTTTTAGTATAGGGGCAATGAGATTTCACTTGTTTTTTCCATAATTTTATTATTGTTTTTTAATTTTGGCATAAAATATTCGATTTTTCTACTTATTTCATTAGGTATAAGTTGTCCAAACTATTAAAAGAAGGTAATGTTGACTAAAATTGCTTTCATTCTCTTCATTTCCGAGATTGATATTGGGGGTTTCATTTTAAACAAGTTAACGCTACCTTAGAAATATCTTTCAAGGCGTCTAGTTCATGGCCACTTACCGCATAAGTCAACCTCGGATAAGTCCTATAACTTTTGTAGGAAACTTTTTTTCTAATAGTATATTCCTAAAGAATTGTGTTGCTTCGTGCCTACTTGCATAATCGATGTAAGAAATTAAACGTTTTACTGATGCCTCTATAAGAATTTACAATACCCAATATAATTTTTAATTTATATCTATTATATACAAATAGATGTTTCTTGATTTTTTTTATATTGTCTTGTATATAGGTTTTTAGAATCCTAAAGGTTTTATTAACATATTTTCCAGACAATGTAATCAACTCAACCCTACAGTTGTATTTTAAATGTTATTTGTGACATATTCTTGATTATTTTTCTGTTTTCTTGAGAATAACTCCACAATTGAAATATAAAGCTGTGTATTGAACGAAAAACCCAAACATTTCCAAGTCGATTCTGACTTTGTTATCAATGACTTTATATGTATTAACAACGAAGTCAGAATCGACATTGAAACGTTTGGTTTTTTCGTTCTATATACAACTTTTTATTTCAATTGTGGTGTTATTCCCAAGAAAACATAAAAACAATTATCCCTACATTGTATTTGAAATTATAGAATAAATTACTCCTTTAGCAATTATTCGATATATTGTAAATAGTTTTAATTTACAGAGACCCATCTAATCAACACACGAATCATGGAGGAACCATGGCCAATGATTTCACCATGATGAATTCTTTGTGGTTTGCCCTAGGAGCCTTCATGCAACAAGGTGGGGAGCTGTCTCCTCGGTCAATATCCGGAAGAATTGTCGGCGCCTGTTGGTGGTTCTTTACACTCATACTCATATCAAGTTACACAGCAAACTTAGCTGCTTTTCTCACAGTGGAGAGAATGGTGGCACCAATAAATTCCCCTGAGGATTTGGCATCGCAGACAGAAGTGGAATATGGAACTTTGTATCACGGAGCTACGTGGGATTTTTTTAGAGTAAGTTTCTTTTTATTGGATCTGGTTACAACAAAATAAGCATGATTCATTTTTTGTATGTTAAGTTTGGTATTTCTTTAGTTTACTCCGTGATAGAAAAACTTTTAAATCATTTTATTGATCACACTTAGTAATATGATGTTGAACACAGAAATTTCTCAAGTAGTCTTGACAATGCCCCAAAAAGACAAAATCCATATAGCTGATACATTTCGAATATATCAACAGTCCACAGATGAGATTTCTCACTCACTAGGCGTACTACAAAATGAGTTGATGCTGCTGTGCGTCTCAGTTTTATGCTATCGGCCGGACGGGCGTGGGCTTGTTTGCTTTGGCCAATCAGAGCTTTCTCTGTGACGGGTTATCGGTCCAATGGTCATTGCGCTATTGTCTGCCTGGGAGGTACATTGTCTGAATATTTGATTTTAATGTTACGGTCTGCTAGAGCGGTTCTCCATGTGGGTGGAAGGCGTTGGACATCGTCCCGTTTGTTAAGATTTGTTTTTCCGATTCTCTATTTTAATCGTTTCCCTAACGAGCCTTGTACTATAATTTTCAATTTTTGCCAATATCTTCATTTGGTCGGACAAAAGGAAGAAAAGCGGTCGAAACGTTTTCATCTTCTTTCTTCGTTTTGGGTTCCTATGTAAGTGCTTTCTGTATAATATGGTGGTTATAGCCATTCGATGTTAACGCCTCCTTCAGAATGTTCATCTCGACCTTGCTGTTTTCGTTGTCTGTTAGACATTTTGATCTGTGTGTTAGGGTTTTCACGATTGAAAATAATTGAGCGGGGTGATGGTACGAGTTTGCGTTGAGGTATCTGTTTGTGCGTGATTTTCCTGTATACCTTGTGTCCTATGGTTCCGTCTGATTTCTTTTTTATTAGTATAAGTATTCTCAAATACTTCTGACTCCTAGGAAAGGAGTCTTCTCCCAGTCATGTTAAATGCACGCTCAATCGTAAGTAGGTTGTTTGAGTCACTTAATTGACTTTTAAATAGTACGAATATTATGCCTTCTAAGTTTTATTACAAAATTACTAGATATTGCTGTACCTCAACTTTTAAAACATCTGTTTTAAACACCAATGTACATTTGACAATGTTTGGACCAAATTATCAGGAGACGAAATTGCTAGACCGTTATTTATGGTAAGAAATTTAATGGTGAGATGTGTACTTAGTTTTCGTTGATTGACATTGCCTTGTCATTATTTGATCCTACGAGTTTCTGATAGGTTTGAATCTGTTATCGTCATGAATGATGGGAAATTAAGAAGATTCGTACTATATATACCAGAAAAACTTTGTTATGTGTCTGTTTTTTCAAATCATTTTATCAAAATGTTGGTGATCGTTGGGGATAAAGGCAAACTCATGAGTAGTCAATCTTTATATAGAAACTGACCTTAGCTTGAAAATAACAGCTCTTAAAGGCAACATTGCAATAAATCTAAAATTATTCGTGTTGGCAGTTCCAACATATCTGCAAGGCCTTCGTCTTTTGAGGATTCTTCCTCACTCTGTTGAAATATGTTCCATGAATTTATACAAATGCCTCGAACTCTTGATGAAGGAAGACGTTCTGCCATCTAACAGTGGATGACTGGTAGAAATAATTTTGAACTTTCTGCTGCTGATGAATTTACAGAAAGTCTATGCAGGATTATATCTCAAGTACATTGTCTACTTCAAATCAGAGGCATTAAGTCATGAAAAGCTCAGAGAGGATATATTAATGAATCGATATTCCGGAATCTATCATCGCCAAAGCATTTAAGGAATTCAAATTAACAAGACTGGAAAAATACACCAATGTAGCAATTCTGATATTACCCTGCATCAGAGGCGTGTTAGACGCAGTTACGCGAATTGGACACTGATATGAAATCAAGATGACTCTGAGGATCAAGATAACAAAAATATAGGCGATTCGCTTGAAGTACCTCAGGACTGCAGTGGGAGAAAAGACCACTTCAGAAAACTAGTTTTAGGGATCACAGTAAGGCATTTCAAATAGATATAACGGAGTTTGGGTTAGCAACTTACGCGGGACTAAATACCCCAATGATGCCTAGGACCAGGCCAGTGTAGTCGGCAAAGAGGAGAACTGGTAAATTTAAGAAAAATCAAACATCTGTTGCGCACCCAGTGTCAAAATATGAAATTTGAGGCCACCAGTTTTTTAGCTGTTATCGCTAGACTCCAACAAACTCGATCATGATGTAAGGGATTACGTGACAAACTAAATATAATCTGTAATGCACGATTTTTTTTGGATATATTATGGATTTTGTGAATTATTAGTGATTGAGTTAATATCGATAGCAGATTCCAAATTATCAAAGCGTTGTTTAATCAAATAGATTAATGAAGATGGAAATCCAAGGAAACTCTGATCAGTAAGTTACTTTGCCAAACTAACCATGAAATGTGCGTCATGTAAGAATTACTAGGGTTATTATTAAACAAAACAGAAGGAAATATTGCATTACATAAGGACCACATTTTCAACATGTTGAAGTGCCGTAACACCATTTAGTTTCCTTAGCAAAATGGTTGTATTATGACTACACTGTAGAAGACGTCTAATCGAATGGTCAGACCGCCAGAAACTACATTTTTGTTTATAAGGTCACCTAACTTTGTTATAAACTTGCTCAGAACTAAACAAGTTAGTGAAAAATTTCATGACAGAAGTTTTTTATTGTTTTGAAAAGAAAGAAAATCATTATGACAATTTTGTGACACACTGTTACAAATAAAGTTTTAGTTAGTAAGCTTCGTTGTTCAGAATTTCCAAAGAACATTATTTTTATCAGAAATGGGAGTTTGACACTTAAAACTTAAACTTAAATTATTCGATTTTTCGACTTATTTCATTAGGTATAAGTTATACAAATTACCAAAAGAATATTGCTTTCATTCTCTTTATTTCCGAGATTGAAATTGAAGGTTTCCTTTTAAACAAGTTAACGCTACTTTAGAAATATACTTCAAGGTGATTGTCTATTCCATAGTCACTTACCGCATGAGTCAACCTCAGATAAGTCATATAACTTTTGTACGAAACTTTTTTCCTAATAGTACATTTCTGAAGAATTATTTAAAACTTGTCTTATCTGCTATAGTCTAAGATCCGGCTGCAAAATTAGAGCACCCATCGCGTGTTTGCTAAAACCTAAATTTCTGCGCATATTTATGATTAGGAGAATATATATCTACCAGGTTGCCTATCAAAATGTGGCCGCTAATATTTTTAATTAAATTGTTATTAATTGATTTTTGTTAAAAAATAACATCCGCTTGTTTTTTCAATAAAATATCGTCCACTTCACCGCAATATATATATAAAGATTCTGAAAAATCACGGTTGCCGTTGCGCACTTGGCCACACCTCTGCACAGCCAGGTTAACATCAGCTATCATTTTGTTACATTTATACACTCATAACGTACATTTATTATTTATATATCAATTTAAAGCTGTTCTGTTTATTGTAATATACAGTTGCCTAATTAAATCTGGCCGCAAATAAGGGTTGCCGACTGTTGAAGATGGTAAATATTAAAGGTAGAGTCAGAAGAGGATAGCGCTTCTCAGCTGTAGGACGGTTTCAAGCCATTGCGCATGCGTCGGATGCTAGTATTCTCAACCCGCGGTTCAACGTTCCAACAATAGTAGGTACGATTTAATATAATAAATACTTCAAAAGAAATGTCTTTCTATTCAAAATGACCAATTTAACAATTCCAAAAAATACATATTTAGAAAATACAAACGGTAATACAAATTTAAAAGTTACAACAAAGACAAATTTAAAAGTTACAAAAAAAAAAGATATTGATGAAAAATAAAGCCAAGGTTACTTATGTAACAGAAAATTTTATTGTGCAAGTACTGTTTGAAAAAATATTTGATTTTATTCAAGTATTGGATCGTTTTCTACATATTAATTAAATATTTATGTTAATTAAATTTTTTTTTAAATGTATTGGTTTTAGAAAACCATCTAACAGCAGCCAGTCATTATATTCCGCTCTAAACTTGATGCAATCCGGCTCAGTAGCATTTAAGTACATCGAATTAAAAAAGATTGCCGACAACAATTTTTATTTGAAAGATTTACTGCTGGTGGAATCTACCTTGAGTTGAAACCTTTAATTAAAAATCATGGCTAGAATCAACTGTTAATAAAGTGTCATGATATTAATATTTTTTTCTTTCGACGGAACAATAACATTAGAGAATACTTTTTGATGATTTGGTATCAAAGGCCAGTACATTGTATTTTTTGTCACACAGAAAACAAGTCTTCATCTTTATCAATTTTATTTCAGTCCAAAACAGCGTGGTTTTTAATTTAGCCTGTGTCCCATGTAAACGCGATTTGCGCGATGCGTGCGGTACCCTGCGTCAAAGTGACAACCATAAACTAAAAAACATGCATGGAGTTCTACTGGGTCTTAAGTTAGTGTGATAGTCACGATTTTATGTTGTCACATCGCTCAATGGGTATGATTTCGCCCGCAGTTTCAACTTGGTGATGTTAAGCGCTAGCTCTCTTTCACTCTACCTTTAATATTTACCATCTTTAACAGCCGGCAGCCCTTTTTGCGACCAGATTTAATTAGGCAACCGTCTATTATAATAAACAGAAAAAAATAGCTTTAATTTGATATATAAATAATAAATGTACGTTATGAGTGTATAAATGTAACAAAATCATACATATGTTAACCTAGCTGCGAAGAGGTGTGGCCAAGTGCTCAACGGCAACCGTCATTTTTCAGAGTCTTTATATATATTGCCGTGAAGTGGACGATATTTTATTGAAAAAACAAATCGATGAAATTATATACCAAACATCAATTAATAATAATTTAATTAAAAATATTAGCGGCCACATTTTGATAGGCAACCTGGTAGATAAATATTCTTCTAATCATAAATATGCGTAAAAATTTGGTTTTTAGCAAACACTGATGGGTGCACTAATTCTGCAGCCGGATCTCGTACTACTTAGTTTCGGCTTATTGTTTAGTGTGTTTAGTAGAACCTTATTTTTGTTCCATTGAATCTACTAAATTTTAAAAATTCACCAGCAATCTATTTTTTTGTTTTTAATATTTAGCCAATTGCATCTTCTCAGTTTGAAACTCTATACGAATAGAACATGTGGAGGATCCTTCAGGCACTAACATACCAATTATTACATATTTTCCAGTCTAGATTTAACCACAATATCTAAATATTATGAATGTGTTTAACTGTAAAAGTTATCCTATAATTTAACACCCCATGATACACTTTTATAATTTACTAAACTTTATCTTTCAGCGCTCACAAATTACACTATATTCGAGAATGTGGGAATTCATGAATTCCAGAAAACATGTTTTTGTGAAAAGCTATGACGAAGGTATCAAACGAGTTCGGACGTCAAAAGGAAAGTACGCTCTTCTCATTGAATCTCCAAAAAATGACTACATCAATGAACGGCAGCCTTGTGATACAATGAAAGTTGGTCGGAATTTGGATGCCAAAGGATTTGGAATTGCTACCCCATTGGGATCTCCGTTGAGGTAACTTAATTAAATTGAAAATGTTTATCTGATGCACAATAAATATTTTTCATTCTTTTTTTTTGGGGGATATCAAGTCTTCACTGAATATTAGTATTGATATATTTTAACTCTACTAAAGACACTCAAAAAAGCTTTCTTTACTTTTCAGAGATGCTGTCAATTTAGCAGTACTGAGTCTGAAGGAAGATGGTGAGCTCACTAAATTGAAAAATAAATGGTGGTATGACAGGACGGAATGTTTACGCGATAAACAGGTATTTATAAATAATGTTTAATATCGTACTTAATTTTACTAAAAATAAGAATCATTTATATATTAATAATACAAGAGGAATATTCGTCCTTTAAGCCGACGTTAAGTCTGAACCGGATATAGTAGTTATCAGAATATAAAAATAATTTGGTCAAGTGCGAGTTGGCCTCGCATACTAAGGGTTCCGTACCACCATCAAGATTCTAATTTTCCAGTTTCAGACAAGAAGGGAATGAGTGCATTTTCTTATATTTACCCTAATATCTTTTAAAGGGAGCATTTTAAATTTATAAGCTTCAGGATTCGCTTGATTTTTATAAGAATACATATATTATGTATTTAATTTTTTAATTTGCTCCTCAAAAATTAACGTCAGAGTTTTATTTTACTAATAAACTTTCAGGGAAGCCTTTTATAACCTACTGTCTGAATTTTGAGGCTCTCTAGATTGGAAGATAAATTATTAAATCTGTTATTCAAATTATTTAAAAATACAAATAAAATATATTTTTCAAAATTTAAATAGTGTAGTTTCTAAAGTGGGAATTACGTCGATGTTTAATACTTTTGTCAATATATTTTTAACAGATGATTTAACAATATGATATATTTGTAGTTCACATAATGAGCCTTATATCTGATATATTACATGATGTGTTTGAAAATTGAATTTTTATTTTCCATTTAATTGTATAATTTGTCCCTAAAATTACTATGGGTATTTTCTAATATTTTTTTTATAAATTTCAAGTGAGCCCCAGTACCCCTAATTATGTTAAAAATTTTAGGTACTATGGTTTCGCAAATAAAGCGAGAAATGAGAATTTTTCATATCTTTATGTTAATGTCTTGTAAACAATTAATTTAAAAAATATGAAATTTATATATTTGTAATCCTCATAATGAGCCCTTTCATTTGATGTATTGCATGATGCGTTAAAAAAATATTTTTTATTTTCCTTTTAATTCTATAATTTGACCCCCAATATTATTATTACGAATTTCTTCATATTTTTCCAGTAAACAACAAAATTTAGGTCTTATAGTTTGGGGAATAAAGGGGGGAATTGGTAATTTTTTAAAATATTTTTAAATATATTTTAAAATATTCAGTTACAAAAAATTAAAAAATATTTGTATTCGTCATAATGAGCCCTGTGATTTGATATATTACATGATCCGTTAGAAATAAGTTAAATTTTTTATTTTTCATTTAATTATGTCATTTGCCCCCCAAAATCAATATTAGCGGGTTTCTCTTTATTTTTCAGTAAAGTTCACATGTGGGGCTACACCTCTATTCTTTTTTCAGATTTTTGCGTCTTATAGTTTCGGAGATAAGGGGGGAATGGGTAAATTTTTTAAATATTTTTGTTAATATTTTCTTATTTATTTTAAAATTATTAAAAAAAATAATTTGATATGATATGTTACTTGATCCCTTAGAAACAATTATTATTTTTTATTTTCCATTTAATTCTATAATTTTCTCCCCAAAATGAATATTAAGGGTTTTTCCTTATTTTTCCAGTAAAGTTCGGGTGAGGCGCTATACCTCTATTTTTTTCAAAATTTTACAACTTATGGTTCCAAAATTAAAGGTATTTTCCCAGTAAACTTCAGGTCAGACCCCATACCTTTAATTTCTTTCAAAACTTTACGTTTTATAGTTTCGGAAATAAGTAGGGGCGGAATGGGTAAATTTTGGCAAATTTTCGTTAATATCTTTTTAACTAATTTTTTTTAAATATGAAATAAATATATTTATGTTCCTCAGAATAGGATCTTCCATTTGATGTATTCCATGATGCGTTTAAAAAAATATTTTTAAATTTTCATTTAATTCTATAATTTGCCCCCCAAAATTAATATTAATGGTTTCTCCTTATTTTTCCTGTATAGTTAGGCCAACGTCCTATTTTCTTAAAAATTTTACGCTCAGTAGTTTTGGAGATCAGGGGGGGGGGGTGAACCGTACATTTTACCACTAAAATCCAAATTTCTTCTTTTACGATATGTACTCCTGATCGGGTCACCAAACACTACCCTTGATACCAAAATCTCTTCCGTCCAGTAGTTTATGAGAAAATTGCTGTGGTGTGACAGAGGCAGAAATCCGGAGTGATATTATAAGGGTATCCGTATAGTGTATATACGGAACCCTAAAAATCTTTACGAGTTTTAAAAATTACAAGCATTTAAAAAAAAAATCGAAAAAATCTACACCCTGTTGACGCAAATCGTTACTTTCCCCATTTTTTTGTTATGATTTAATACTGAATAATGCTTTTGTACAGTATTGTCAAAAATGCATAGCCAACTGCGCCTGCTTGCAAAAAAAAATTAATTTTTCAACTAAATCAAGTCAAAATCAATACTTCGCCCAATTTTTAGCGCCTGTATTGGGAAAAAGAACTACGCAGTGCTGCTGCTAGACTTTACAGTGAGAAATACCTAAATGCCGCTCGTCATTCCGATCATCGAGTTTTTACAAATGTGCATCATTTAGTTCTGTCAGAAGGTAGCATCCCAGACCGAACACAACAAGGTGAAGAAACAGTTTATCTCAAGTCATTTGAAAATATAGTTCAGCCAACGCAAAAATTAACGGAATCAGCTGAATTTGTTAATAATTGGGAGATTTTTCCGTGTTATTACCCGATCTATTTTAAGAAAATGTGGGGCCTGCTTTGCAACTGAAAGAAAGCAATTTGAACTTTTAATTTAAATATAATATCAGCATTCAAATTTTAATTTTTTTAGGACATTTTGAACATTTTTTGTAAATTGAATAATATTTGGCCGTGATATTATTGATGTTTAAGATATTAAATTAAATCCGTTTTACAAAAGAATCTAATACTAACTAATACTACTTAAAATAGGGTCTTTCTGCCTCCCTCACACTCGGTGAAGTGACTCCTCTGCCTCACTCAAAATAGAATCGTGAAGTTACGGCTCTAAGGAAATAAGAAAAAAATTTCAAAACTGTGTTTCATTACAAAAAATATAGAATTTAAGAAATAATTTAGCAAGTTTAATACCATTTTGGAATATTTATTAAATGCGCTAACTTTTCAGGGAACGTGCCAACCTCGAATAGTTGTTTCTTCCCAATATAGTCACTTAAAATTGGGCAAAGTATTGATTTTGAATACTTGTTTTGGTCAAAAAATATCGTTTTCTTGCAAGCGGGTGCAGTTAGCTATGATTTTTAAAGTTTACAGGACTATTCAAATTTATATCCTAACAAGAAAATTAAGAAAGTTGATTGCATTAACAGGAGTGCAAGACACATTCTAATTTTTTTCGATTTTTTTAAAAAACTTATAATTAAATTAAATTAAAACTAGTAACTAAGATTTTTTTAAATATTTTTCTGATAACTACTATAACTCGGACACCCTGTATATTATTGTATTGTTTTACAAAATTCATATCGTTTTAACTCTTGGACTACAATTACTTCTACTGTCTGTGCATAGCAAGCCATATTGTCAGGGTTAACTTGAGTATTTATAAAATCATTTGATACGCTACCAAATCAAGAATTGGTGTATTGGTATAAGTTGTAACTAAAACTTGTGCGTTCTGTGTGTGTGTCTAGAAATTAGCATATTTTGTAGAAATTTAAGTGAATTTGAGTTTATTTGTAATATTCAATCCGATGTTTGCGAAAAATATTTTTTCTTTCCGATGAGGCAATTTTTAACCTACATGGAACAGTCAATAATCAAAATTGTCGCTATTGGGGTCACACTCAGTATCCTATTAAAGTGAACGTTCGAGCCAGCATAATAAATAACAGAATAATTGGAATATATTTATTTGACGGGGCATTAACTAGTGCCAGTTTCTCGAATTTTTCATTTTTCAAAATTGAAACAACTTTTTCCTGGTACTGTTAAGCCCGCAGACTTTAATAGAAACGTATGGTTTGAACAAGACGGAGCTACACCAGATTATGCAGCAGCAGTACAAGCATATCTCAATCAAGTTTTCAGCATCGATTGAATTACCACCCTGTTCTTGCTATCTGACTCCATTGGATGATTTCTTGTGGGGTGATTTAAAATCTACAAGAGTAAACCAATTAATAATGATGTTTTAAAACGCCGAATAAGTTAGGAAATTAAACAAATCGACGCAGAGATGGTGCAAAACTTTGTGGAAGAATTTTAGCTCCTCTACATTTTTGTGACAAAATGAACGGTGCCCTGTTTGGCTATATGACTTTGAGTATAATTATTATGAATATTGTTAGTTACTTCAAACTTTATTTCATTCTATGGCATCATTAATTATTTAACAAATTAAACAATTAATAATGGATTTTTCTTATTAACACACTCCAAAAACCAGAAGCCTATATTGCTGAATAAAGAATTGAAAACCCTTTTAAAGTCGGTATTACAGACTACCCCTTTTCTTTGGTTTTTGGTAGTTATTACTCCAACGGTGTTAAAGGGGCAAGTGAATAATTTACTTTAAAGAGTGTAGTTCCGTCACTACATATTATAAAACAAAATCCTCCGCCTCGTC
This sequence comes from Octodonta nipae, assembly GCA_034190945.1. Taxonomy (NCBI): domain Eukaryota; kingdom Metazoa; phylum Arthropoda; class Insecta; order Coleoptera; family Chrysomelidae; genus Octodonta; species Octodonta nipae. The sequence continues at coordinate 64,990,468 of CM067223.1, forward strand.
TGACTATTCGCCATAAACTAAAAACCACCGCTCTGATTTTCATGTTGTTTTTACTAGTGGATATTGTGGTTCTCGAGGAATATTTCAGTATTTCAGTATATAATTTGGTAAGATTATATATGCATTGGCTAAAATATAACCATATTTGTTAGAGGTGTCGGAAAAAATAAGCCGTCTGTTATTTTTCAACGAAAACGCTGCCTAAATATTTTGAGATATAACAAAATAATGTATAGTGAAATTGTGTGTCTTATAGAAAGCTACAGAAAAGTGTGGGATGCGATATGTCTATTTCCACAAATAAGGTATTGATCCTTATCATTATAAATACGTTAGTTGGCTTAAGCATTTCATGAAGAATATGTTTTTCCTTTACCCCCTGCAAATTAATTGAATACCCCGTAACCCCGCGCCACGCGTATATGTTTATCCACGTAATAAAACCCCTACTTCTTTCATTACTCTATGTACTTTTCCAGGTATATTTCAAGGAGTTTGTAAAGCAATGAATCTGTTAGAAGGTGATTCTCATTGGGAAAGTACGTTTTCTGAAACTGCCTTATGCTGTTCAGCTAAATTAATTAGACATTTATTTACCTTCATGATATCCTTCTGTCAATTTACAGACCCATATCTTCTTTGAAAAAATTATCGTCAAAACATGGCTGAAGATTTCTGTCTGTATGCAAGTATGCATCACAGACATTATAAATTGTCATTAAATAATTTTGACTCAACTATATTTGACGAAGCTTTATCTGAAATGAATAAAGAACTGGAATCTCTGCCAGGAAAATCTATAACAGAATTTGGATTCACCTTGCCATTAAATTTCAATTAAAGTGCAACAATCAATACGTATTTACGAGAAACTAACTATACTTTTACAAGTTGTTCAAGTCGACAGAAAATTAATGAGGGCGTGCAGTTTGATTATTTGGGATGAGGCTTCTATGTCTCATAAAGCTTCAGTTGAGGCACTAGAAAGGACAATGCGAGATCTGTGCAACAGTAACTGCCCAATGGGTGCTTGTACTGTTTTATTTTCTAGAAATTTCCATCAAATTAGGGGAACGATAGCAGGTGAAGTGAATCCATCGCTCAAAAGATATCTTTAGCCACACTAAAAACCAATATGAGGATTTCATCGTCTAGCGAAGATAATAGGCCATTCCTAAGGACTTGCTTCATATAGGAAATGATGAATTTCAAGCATGAAGTACCTATGTAAATTTTAACAATATTATTGTTTTGGTACAAAATGTGGAAGAAATTATTGAAACACTTTATCCCGATATTAGTAACATATCCAATAAGACACTAAATTTGTTTCAAATGAGCAAGTGGACAAAAAAAAATGAATTTATTCTTTCCAAGTTCGAAACATCATCTCAAATCTACCACTCAGTTGATACATTTGCGGATAGAGAACAGAATTTTTGAATTTTTTTACGCCTCCTGGAATCCCGCCACACAAATTAGTATTAAAACTAAGTGCCCCCATTATATTACTAACAAAATTGAGTCCATCGAAATTGCGCAACGGTACAAGACTCAAAGTAGTCAATTTAATTTTTTTTTTTTGATCGAATGTATCATATTAACTGGCAACGCAACTGGTGACACTGTTTTTATATCAAGAATTCCCATGATGTCTTCAGAATTGCCTTTCCAATTTAAACCGCTACAATTTCTTGTAAAAATAGCGTTTGGTGTGACAATTAATAAAACGCAAACAGTAAAAGTTGCGGGAGTAGACTTAAGCACACATGTTCTTCGCACAGGCATTTGAATATTGCCCTATCACGGGTTATTTTGAAACAAAACTTGTTCGTTTTTAAATGTGATCAGGATATTAATGTCGTATATACAAAGAACTACATTTTTTTATTTTTCACATAATATACTTAGAAACTAATCTAATTTTTTTCTGCTTGTTTGCCTCATAAATAATCGCCACTCAAAAAATAATCTAAATTAATATTACGTATAACGATCAAAAGTGATTGATTTTTTGATTGTTACGTTTTAACTCAATAACTACCCAACTAACTTTACCGAAAGCTGTATCTCCTCGGAGTAACAAAGGCTATTTCATATTTTCTGTAAAGAACCCGTGCGAATGTGAGGCGGATTATTGACCTGTTTTAGGATTTTTCATTTACATTTATAATTACGTAAAAAACTAATTTGTCGATTACTTTAACACCTTACTGTATCTGATATGTTTTATAACATTATTGTATACAAGCATATCCCTGATCTTTGATATAATCAGTAGATGAAATTTTCTATTGGCCTTAGTCTATGAATTTCTCCTCATGTGCAGTAGGTAGTATTTCTTCAGACATTTGCTGTTGAATCTATTTTATATCATTATCAAGAACTAACTCAAACAGCATAACTAGGAATAAAAATATTCAAATTACTATTAGACTTCGGTCGGTTAGCAATAAGATAAGCTACATTACGACTATCAACTATCAACTTTCTTCCACCTGAACTGAAAATTCTAAAAATAGTGGTTCTAGGAAAAAAAAGTCAAAAAATGGATACAAACAATTATGTAAAATAAAATTGAAATGCAAAAAACTAGGAGCAAGATACTAATATACTATGTAATATTTATAATAATAAGTATACTGTACTTCCAACTACAATCATAAAAAAAAAAGTTTTAAATTTGTTTTTAAGGACCCTAGGATAAGTGACTAGCCTACATGCAGATAACGTGATTATCTTTGTAGGAATTACTGTGTATGTATAAAATAAGATATGTATACTCTGTAATTAATAATTATTATTATGCTGGTCAATAAACTCTCTCACAACTCTCCCACATACGCTTTGCCTTCAGTCTATTTGTACCTGTAAACAGCTATCTTTCCCTAGATACTAATTGTTTAATTATCTTTTGTGCCTTTAACTCTTTTTAAGCCTAAAGGGCTTAAGGACCTATAAAAATTAGAATAAGTTGGATTGTTACGTTCTATCATTAACTGCGATTGTCAATTTCCTATTACACTTGTAGTGGCAAACCCTTAATTAATGACAATATCTTTGTGCCGAGATCGCCACGATAGAGCTATAAAACATTGTCTTCTAAACGTTGTTTGTGGCATATTCTTGATTACTTTTATTTTTTTTTGGTTATTGCCCAAAAAAACATAAAAGTAATCTATAAAACATTGTTCGACTTCAAAATGAAGATGAGATAAATAAACATTTGAATAAAACAAGAAACTACAAAACTTTTCAAAATTTTCAAAAAATAGAATCACACACCAGCAATACCCCCCCCCTTCTCGGAAAATTTTTTCTATAGTACAACAGTTCTGAAATTTCGGATTAGTACAACTTTTGCTTTGGAAGTCTGAAAGCTTCACTGATAAATTTTACGTTGAATAATTTTCCAAAACGTCATTTTTAACGATTATTTCGAATTTTCACATTGTGTTGCGGAAAAAAAAATTAAAATTAGAAAATTTAATCTAGTGGGAATTATTGTTGCACGAAATTGACATCTATTAGTTTATAAATAAAAAACTTACCGAGAAATTTGAGGAAAAATTCCAAAGTAGCCATTGTTTCACTCCAAGATTTTTACTGTGCTCAGCACATGTTTTTGAAGTGGAGTAAATTTCATTCCCAGAGGTATTCCCACAAATATCTCGATTCGACCATGGAATATTTTAATAACTTCATCACCATTAAGTAATTTAATGGCCTTTCTTTCATTATGATTACATTATGTGAAACTTTCTGTGTTTTTTGAGTTTTGAGTTTATACTTAAATGTAGATTAGTTTTTCACCGACATTCTTGTTGTATGTTAAACTCTTTAACCTCATCATATATTTGTCAAGATATTTGAAAATTAACCTTGAAATATGTCATTAGTGTTGAAAACTCTAATGTCAAACAAACGGTTAGATACAATTAATATTGGTTTTTATAAAATTATTAAGTCGGCATTAAATGTATTAATTTTATAATTGAAAACGGTGCAACGATATGAGTAGACGTTATCGAATTGAAGAAGAAAAAGCTCAACAGCTTACACAAGACTTCCAAGAAGAGGAAGACAAATTGAAGCTACAAAAGGAAAGAATATTTGGAGCAATTATCTGGCGAAGGATATCAGAAGGAATTAAAATTCAAGATTTAAAACCTGATTTATATGAAGCAGCTATTGACATGATTGAAAAATTTTACCTACCCGAGGCAGTAGTATTCAAGAACAGCAATATCCTCAAGGACCCCGAGTCTCTCAAGTCGTTTAGGGAAAAACTGCTTTTCAATATGAAAGATCAGTGTAGCATAGTTGCAGTGGACGAATCCAAGGGGGGAACTCTAGTTGGAATACTGCTGTTAAAAGTAATGAACAAATGTGATTATGGGCGGATATTCAGTCGAACACAAATGGGAGAAGGGAAGTCTTATCAAAGCATCCAAGCCTTCTTTAATTATCTTAATAGGAATGTGGACATATTTGAGCATTTTCACTGCGAAATTTACCTTAGATATTACCTACTTTGCATAAAACCCGAATACAGGGGTAAAAGTATAGGTTTCCAACTAATGGATACGGCACTAACTGTATCAAATCACCTCAATATAAGTATTATCATGGGTATATTTGATTCCTATCAGTTACAACGGCTTGCTGGTAATACAGGCATGAAAATACTGTATGAACAAGAATATGTGTCGTGGGTTGACAAGTCGGGTGAATTACGATTTTGTGATCCTGGTGCCGGAAACTATGCCTGTGCTGTAATGGGGGGAGAAATCATAAAATTGGAAACATCTTCTCGAGCGGTGTCACCAAGAATATCTACAAGTGAAGATTTAGAGTCTTCGCCAACAAGGGCGGAAAAGCGAAAAATGCTGAAGAATAAGCAAAAAATTGCATGATGAATAACCGCATTTTGTAATGTAATATTATAAAAAGTACTTACCTGTTTCAGTTCTTAGTTCTTATTGGCGCTTTATTCATCAACTCTAAATAACTGTGTAGGTATGGTGCTAAAATCTAAAGTAATGACATTATCTATACTATTATAAAATTCTAAGTTTGTCTGTTTGTTTGTTTGTTTGTTTGTTTGTTCAGGCATCACGTAAGAACTACTGAACTGATTTTGCTGAATCTTTTTTGTTGCAAAGCCTATAGTTTGACTTAAAATCTGGTAGATATTTTATCTCCTTAACTTGACAGAAACGGTAGATATAGCGAAAAAACTTCTGCTATGATGGATAAAACAATTGTTTTATTGGTTCGATAGTAAGTATTAAATATTAAATGTTTGAATCAGCTTAACTTTTAACAAAATTCGGAATATGGCAATGTAACATGTTTCGAAAAATCAACTGACATATCAACCGTAATTTTACAGGGTGTTCTGTATACACAAAACTTAGTGCGGAGTAGAATGACATGGATTTAAAAAATCTAAAAAAAATTATCTTAAGTGTACTAAAACAGCTGCATATATACAATGAAATATGGGGTAGTGGAATTGGTTATACGGGATGGTTTAAAAAAGTTATATTGAGTGGACCATCAGTACTTGCATATAGCAGGTGGTATAAACGCACGGAGTAGAAATATATTTTCATCGACTGGATAACAAAATGATATATTGTTTGGTTCATGAGTAGTTGCATATAGTTGAAATAAAGGTAGAATATTAATATAGCGTGAATAATTTTTTTTACAAAAAAATGTGTTATGTAAGCAGTTAGGAATTATGTTCTTGAGTTATTATAGTTATGAAATGGGTTGAAAAAATGTTAGAAGAAGTTGTTTATACAGGGTGGTTGAAATATGAGATCGAGTAGAATTATAGTTGGTTAAAAAATTATTTTATATCCACAAGTAATTGCATATATAGGATGGTTGAAATATGTAGCGGAGTATACAGGTGGGTTTAAAAAGTAGTATAAAGAAATGATATGATCTACAGCCTGTTCCATTTACCAGATGGTTGAAATATAGGGTGGAGTGAAATTTTAAGGATACAGAGTGGGTAATAAATGGTAGAAAATTTTTGTTATTTCGCAGTTGCATATATGGAGTACGTGAAATATGGGACGCAGTAAAGTTATAGTTACATAGTGTGATTCAAACAAGGTTAGAAAAAGTTGCAAATGAAGGGTGCTTTAATTGAAGTGTGGAGAGAAAATATACTTTATAATGTGTTTAAAAAATACGAGGAAAAATTGTGAAATTGAGTGGCTCATAATTAGTTGCACATATAGGATACTTGAAATATAGGATGGAGAAGTTAAGTATTTAAAAAATGTAATAATGGTTGACCAATAACCAGCAGCGTATACACGGTAGTTTCAATACATTCAAGGTAATTAAAAAAATTTAACAAAATTGTTATATAGGGTCCCCCATAAGCAGTTGCAATTTTGGGGAAATATATTTTGCATTGATGGATTTATAGTTATACAAGGGGGAACAAAAAATGTTATACTGGGTGGCCGATAAGTAGTTGCATTTACAAAGTGGTTGAAATAGAAGGTGGGGTAGAATTATAGTTAAACAAGTTGGATAAAAAAATTTTGTAGGATAGAACATGAGCTGTTGCATATAGGCAATATCTGAAACTTGGATTGAAGTAAAATTGTAGTTATACAGTGTAATTAAAACAATGTTAGAAAAAGTTCCATATACGGATGGTTGAAATATAAGGTGGAGACAAATTATAAGTAAGTAATATTATGGTTATACAGGATGGTTCAAGAATAAGTTATAATGTTTTGACTGATTGGCAGCAATATATACAGGATGTAGATGGAATTAGAATTATAGTTATACAAGGTGGTTAAAAAAATGTTATATAGGGTGGTCAAGAAGCAGTTACAGTTTGAGTGAGTGTTTAAATAAAGGTTTGGTGTTACGGTGCCAAACTGTGATTTTACATTTGTGACACATCTAGGGTTCCACAGGGTGGATCGAAAAGTTTAAGAAAATTGTTATATAGAGCATGAACAGTTGCATCCTACTATATGGAATACCTGAAACATGGGCGAAGCAAAATTAAAGTTTTAAAGTGTGATTAACCCAATGTTAGAAAAAGTTGCACATAAATGGTGATTAAAATATAGTGTAAAGAGAAATTGTACTTTACAAGGTGGCTCAAAAAATATCAGAAATAACTGTTATATAGCATAGACCATAAGCAGTTACATAGCTGAAATATAGGGTGGAGTAGAGTTATAAGCAAGTGTTAAAAAAAGTTATATTGGGTGACAAATAAACAGCAGCATATACAGGATGATTGCACTACAGGGTGAAGTAGAGTTAGTTATACAAGGTTATTCAAAAAAATGTCTAATAAAACTGTTATATAGGGTGGCCCATAAGCACTTGCAGGTTGGGTGAAATATATTCGGGATTGGTGGATTTATCGTTACATTCCGTACGCGGGTCAAACCGTGGGTAACGGCTAGTAAATATACATAACTATATATATATATATATATATATATATATATATATTGTTATTAAGTTTTCGCGAACACCCGAAATCAAGCCTCGTAAGAGAGGCAATTGAAATAGCGAAGAGGCCTCACATTCTAAACGCACGCAATGAAATTCAGAACTTATCGAATTGCTGTAAAATTCTATTGAACACCGTACCGGCCCGGACCCGTCCAATAACAACTCAACCGGAAATAACAAATCAGTAGGCGGGAGGCGTGCCCACTGATCTGCAAGGGCCAATCACATGCAGCTGTTCACGGTGCCAACCAATAGGCGCCGAGCCGCGAATATATAATAGCGCGATCGCTTCTGAAAATCTTAGTAACTAGAAGCGAAAGCAGAAGGCTACGAGAATTATGCGAACCGACCTGAAGAGGGCAAATGTGACTCTGCCGAAACGTCGTCATTTTACCATCGATCCCGGCAGGTATCAGTTATCAACTACGCGGATGAATTCCCGGAAACCACCTAAAACATATATATATATATATATATATATATATATATATATATATATAATGATTTAAAAATCTGGGATTTTGGGAACATTGAAACAATTAGAATTTTAATTTTTCGTATTAATTATTATATTTTACGTAAGTTTCGACCAGCTTTTGGTCTTTTTCAAAAAAAAAAATTCTTTGGTTCGTAAAATAAATGACATGATTTACAAAACACTTAATACTATTAACAAATTAAAATATTAAAAATTATTACATCACTACAACTAAATTTATCTAACTGCCTCATGATAGCAAGTCAAATTTGACTTTATGGGAGTAGGCAAGATAACCACATTACTACAATAAATATACCATATATACAGGGTCTTTCAGAATGGGAAAAAAGATGTGACAACAGACAACAGAAATAATACTAAAACATCATTTAAAACAAGAAATACACTAAAATAAGTTATTTCAAAAACAAACCCACAAAACACAACTCAAAATACAAAAAAATGCTGTTATAAAATTCTGTATTGGAGAAACCTCTAGACCTCAAAATTTTAGAATAAACGAACACAAACATTACATTAAGAAACGACAGTTTAAAAAATTCATAATTTGTGAACATACTTGGGACCTTGGTTGTAAAATACAATATCAAAATTCAGTTATATTGCAGAAAGAAGAACACAACACGAAACGAAAACTAAAAGTCTGTTTTAATTTTGTTAAATGACAACGATTGTATTGCTACTACCTCCGTAGAATTCAATCGTTCTGGTTGATGATGATTAAGAACGAAATTACTAATGGCCATCTCCTTGAGAACAACCCAATATCTGGATGGTTCATAAGGTTTTTCGTTTGTTTTCCCTTATGATTTTAATGTTATCACTGAATCAACAAAATTCTTTGGTCGCATTTTTAGCAAATCTTATAACAAAGTAGCATTTAGGAACGCCACATAAAATTCTGTAGATCACCCCTCTCTAATTGCTCCAATTTAAAAGGAACTTATTATTATATGATCTTTAGAGGTTTTTGTGCTACCCTGTATATTACCGAATTAAATTACGTCATAAGTGAAACAATATTGTCAAACATTTTAATTTTAAAATTTACAAGTGTGCCTTTCTTCATAATTTCTTTGCCGTTGACAACGAGGTCTGACTTAGACCTCGAAACGTTTGGAAATATACAGTAATTTCTTGTATTGTAGTGTTATTTCCCAAAAAGTGCTTAAAGATTGACAAAATATGCCACAACTATCTTTCAGGAGACAATGTTAAGAATGTCAAAAATTAAATAAATGCCAAACATGTAGAAAACGTCAAGAATATCAACAATGTCAAAAATGGTAATGACAGTACATGTCAAAAAACTAAAATGGAAAACGAGACAAATCGCAATATCAAAAATTTCAAACACATTAAATAATAAAAATTGTTAATATAAATTTATAGGGAGGAATGAAATTATAGTTGTACACGCTTTCTTGAAAATCTTATATTGGGGGGCATAAGCAGATTGACATACCGTATGGTTGAAATATATACCGATTATCATTATAGTTATACAATGTCCTCGAAGTTTCCTTGGACTTCCATGTGAATGATGACGATGATGATGATCATTCACCTGATGACGATAGCAGATACAAAATTATTGAAACGTTGTGAGATCAACGTTTTCAAGACGATGAAAGTCCAAGGAAACTTCGAGGATTCAGACTAACAGTTATACAATGTGTTTTAAAAATGCTTTATTGCGTAGCTGACATTGTAATATAGGATGGTGAGGAATTATTGTCCTACAAAGTGATAATAAAAAAGGTTAGTGAAAGGAATAAGTGAAGAAGAGTTGCATATGTATGCTGGTTGAAATACAGGTTTATTAAAAAATATGGGTAGCTATTAGCAGATTCATATACAGTGTAGTTGAAATATATACTCGAGTAGAATTATAATTAAACCGGGTAATTTAAAAAGCTATATTGTATATATATATATATATATATATATATATGGTTGATGATTTATTCCGGTGTACATCCGTTCGTCTGTATTCGTTTGACTATTGACTATTTGACTATTGTTATATTGTAACAATACCAGCAATAAACCCAAATAATCCGATTACCCAAATTACCGACAATAGCCATAAACACCGTAATTGCACTTTAATTGACCATCAGTTGACCCAACCTAATAAATAAGATAAAGTACCTGAGAGATTAAGTACTAATGAGGGCTCACAGGGCAGGTATAAATTGAGATCAAGAACCAGAAATTCTTCAGTTACTTAGTATCTTTTGAGAAAGCCAAATATGATTTTGGCGAAACGTCAAGTGATTTTTCAAACGACTACAGACGAACGGATGTACACCGGAATAAATCATCAACCACATATTTCCATCCGTGAAACAGTATACACAAACATATATATATATATATATATATATATATATATATGTATATATTGGAGAGGAATTATTGTTAAACGGGCTGATAATAAAAAATGTAAGGGAAAGGAATGGAACGGAACGGAATAAGGGGTTGCACATATATGATGGTTGAAATATAGGTCGGAGTATGATGCTATTTACAGAATGCAGTTAAAAATTTATGGTGGCCCATAGACAGCCTTATATACAGGATGGTTGTAAATTTTATAAAGCGTTGTCCATGAGTAGTTCTAAATTCAGGGTGGTTGAAATTTAATTAATCAGGAGTAGAATTATAATTAAATAGGGTGATTAGACAATATAATTTTATAGGGTAGCCCATAAGCAGTTGAATATATGTAGTTGTGAAATATATGGCGGAATAGAATACTTTTACTCCTGCTTATATTTACAGAAGGCATTTAAAAAATGTATGGTTGCCCATAGGCGTATATACAGAATGTTGGAAAATAATGTGGTGCAGAATATTATTTTTACAAGGTTGTAAAAAGAATTAGAAAAAATGTTATGTGGCGTACCTAGTCTATGAGCTGTTTCTTGTACAGGGTAGTTGAAATTTACTCCGGATCAAAATTATTGTTATACAGGGTTGTAAAAATTATATTGTGTAATGCAGTTACGTAAAGTAAACAGCGTGGTTGAAATATATTAAGAAGTGGAGTTATTAAAGAGTGTTTAAATAAAAGAGAATTGAAATTTCTTTGTGGAAACAACTAATTTACAGAGAAAGTGTCCTTATGATTCGGTTGCATAAATAAACCTGTCATAAGTTTATATTCAACACATTTGAGCTTAGAGTGTACAGATATACTTAAACGTTATTGAGATGTTAAGTTGTGTTAATATAATAAAATTTTCTGGAAAAAGAGATTATCGCAATAAGTATAGAAACAAACTCTCTAAAACACTAAAATTATATTAAAATCATAAAAACAAAATAAAACAACAAAATATCTCAAATGGAAAAGTGTTTAAGTGTCAAATAAAATTAGAATGTTAAGGAAGGAAAAAAATAGACCTTAATAGTACGTCTGTTCATCTTATTACGATACATTGTTTTCAAATGCTGGAGATCTGTTTTCTGGTTGTCCATTTAGGTTTTCACCCCTCACAATGGTTACAGAAAAATAGAGCTTTTTGTAGAAACTGCACCGAGCACTAGTTGCATTCTTATAGAATTACTCTCTCGGAGGATTAACTCAGAGAAAGTAGGTCTACTGATTTGTTTTCCTGTATAATATTTGTAGATAATATTCGTAGGCTTGACTTTTCTCGGAATTGAATTGATCGGTCGATATTATACAAAAAAACTAGTTGACAAATCTGTAAACCTGTTTTTCTTAATTAATCCTGCTAGAGAGTTTTTCTATAAGAAGGCAACTGCTGTTCCTGGCAATTTCCAAAAACTGCTCTTATGTACTATACCTTGATTTTGAATTACGTAACTTACCTATATTTTTCAGAAACCTTTGTGAGGAGTGAAAACCCAACATCCAAAATAAATATTTGCCTCCTCAATCATTCAGAAACTCTCTGTTCTCTTATTAGTACTATTTTACTGATTGTTAGTGCAAACCATTTCCAGAAAATTTCGTTTGAAGGTATTGATTTTTGATGTCAGTATGTAGGCGTTTTTAAAGTGCGGAGTATGCTTGTTCTTAAGACAGTGTTCGATCAGAGCACACTTGCATTTTTTATTGTCAATATCACACTTCTGAGATGTCATCCTGTGTTTGAAGTTTCTAGAGATTCACCCAATGTAAGAATTTTGTAAACTACATAAGTTCTCAGAAAGGAGGGTGTCTTATCTTTCATTTTACTGAGAAGGCCACTAATTATTTTAATAGACTTGTGGGTCCAGATATTACAGTCGGTGGTGAAAACTTGCAGGATTCTAGTGCTAATTTCTTTAATATATAGAATAGAGACTTTGACTTTGAGAAGATCCGAAGCAGATACTCTTGGTCGCAAACCATCAAGCATAGCTATCTGTGGGTTGTGAACAATCAATTTGTTTAAAAGTTTAGAAGGAGATGAATTGGTTAAGAAAAGTTAAAAGGGGATTTGTAAATTTTTCTCCCTGGAGAATGGATGAGAGATATCGCAAACGCTTCTCTCCATACTGTTGATGTGGTTAATTTTATTTGTATGACTGACAACAAAAAAATCTACCTAAACCAGTGGGTTTCATATTCTAATCACGTTTCAAGCGATTTTTAACATTGTAATAATCTCGTGTCTAAAAAGACAAACTTAATTTGGACAGACAGTGATGAAGGTCACCCACTATGTACCGGTATTGGAGACAATTTTTAACCCATGGGTGAAAATCTATTTATAGTAAAGTCAATTATAAAAAAAAACAGTGGAATCGAACACAAATTTAACCAATTTAGAGAAACTGTGAGATGATTTCGTTAAGGACAATCCAAACGTCTTGGTAATGAATTCTGATAAAGGCAGTGTTACAACGGATGCCACACAACTCTCGCAATGAGTAGAATACTACCCAGAAGACTGTCGTTTTCAATACGAAGTACTCTAAGTGTACAGGAAGACAACTGAGCTGCTATTCTACATTCTACAGAACTACGGTAAAGGCCGAGTGTAATTTGTCCAAGCACAAATGAACATAAAACGGCAAAAACAGTACCTTATCTGTTCGACAACCGTTTGCATTAAACATCGTTTTAGACATTTATAATTTAGTACATTTTCACATTTGCTGGCACATAAAATTTATTGTATTAACTAGTAAAATTAAGGCTTAATTGTGGGGGTAAAGTTGTTCGCATCCAAGACAGAACCTCACAAATGCAAGTACCACAGTACATATTAAAAAAACACAAGGCTCCGCTGATCTTAACTGAACTTAACCATTTGACCTACAATCCGAGTATATAGAAGATATAAGTATTAGTAAACGTGAAAAAATTGGGAAACTTCTCTTGGACGAACATGTTGACGTTTACACATCCAAGAAACTCATGCAGCAGACGACTAACAAATATATTCCACAGGCGAAATTCCAGACTATAATTTTATCAGGACAATTAAGAGCCGAGACTGTTGTATTTAACATATTATAGCGAAGTTTAACTTATATATTATCCTTTTATACTCTAGGGAAGTTAGTATTTTCTTGCAAAAAAATTCCGCAGATATTTGATTGGCTTTTCTTGAAGAATGTATATAGCATAACACATAAAAACTGTTGCTAACAAATTTTTATTCCTTAATTAATTATACGGAGTGTTTAAAGTTGCAAAAATCGCAATTTTACCAGTTTTTGTAACTTTTTAGCATGTGAATGAAAAGTTCTAGGGTCGAAAGTAAGTATGTTTTATACGTAATTTCAATAGCTATTAAATGATAGGTTCCTATGGCTGACTGGAAAATTAGTTAACGAGTTATTTGCCAAAAACTGTAAAAAATACGCAGTTTTCAATCGCCCGTAGTTATTGTATAAGATACGTTGAAATTTTGAAACTAGGCTGAATCTTTCATTTCTACGAGGTAAATAACTGGTAAGCATCACAAATTTAAAGCTCAGAAGGTTTTCCTGCAAATCTGATTTTTTTTCTATGGCTTTTGATTTTACGTGAAGTTTACAATGCTCCCATTTTGAGTTAAATTAATATTTTAACCATCTGAAAGGAACGTATTAATTATTAGTTCTTTGAGTACAATCCCTCATAAATTAATTTTGTATTAGTTTTGTTTTATTGTATGTAAAATCAGTTTGAAAGCCTGCATTTTGGTATTCGAAATTAAATAAAATGTACTGGTGAGAGAAGCACCTTCCCCTCATTTTACTACTGCGTTCGAACTGATATTCATTTCTAATCGCTTTTATTATTTCCCTAATATAAATGCCATTCCAACTGTCAAACTGTTTGCTGATAGCCCAGGGATGAGAAACGGTGGCATATCATAATTTGTTCATTGAAATGTTACATTTCTATTTGTTCTATTTTTCGACATAACTTTTTTTCTAATCATTTTACAAAAAAAATGACAGCAGACCATTTTTATAGATGGTGTTCTAACTCATTATTTCCTTTCTAAATTTTTTTCCTTTTAAAATTGTCGAATAAATTAATTGTAATACTGCGATCGGCTTTGTTTCAAAATTCTGTGAATTAAAGTTAACAAAAGAATTACGAGGTTAAATTATATATCAACGGAAACTTTTTCATACATTTATTGAATAAAATTATACAGAAATGATTGATTTAGCATTTTTCTATATACCCTCCTGCTGAATCTACACACTTTTTCCACCGAGAGTTGGGAGTTTCAGTATTCTCTGTTCATAGAATGTTTGCAAACCAATTTCGCATGTGCTCCTCGACTTCATCATATATTCCAAATCGTTTTCCTCCCGATGATTCTTTCAGAGGCAACTCAGGGCTATAAGGAGGGGGGGTCGAGGGCTTCTCAGCCCATTTCTTGTAGTGTATTCCTTGTTTTTATTTCGTCTACGCAGCTTTTGCCAACCGTAACAACTAGCAGTAGTAATCCACATTCACTCTACGTTGGGCATGTAGAAAATCAATCAGTAAATTTCCTTAGAGTCAAAAAAAATCGTGGCAAGGACTTTCCAAATGAGAGGCAAGTTTTGTATTTTATTCTTTTTTCCCCACTTCAGACGATGCGCTTCTTGCTGAAAAATCTATATAGAAGTCTTTCAACGGTCTTTAGTTTACAGTCAACAACTTCGGAACCCATCGAGCACTAATTTTTCTGAAACTAAGTTGATAAATGATAATTGATTGAACACTTCCATAGCTGAGACCTAATTCTGAGGAAATTCCTCCACAGTTAATCGGAGCTCACATTCAATAAACTATTGGCATTGTAAGTTGTAAGGCTTGTCCTTGTGCATCGATCATGGTTATCATTCTCGTATACTCTTAAATTTTCTCACCCACATATACACACGATTCTGAGACAGTGTACTATCCCCAAACTTTGCCTTCAAATGAGTTAGAATTTCTGAGGTTTTAACGCTTTTACTCGTTAAAAACTTTGTGATAATCTGTTGCACAACAGACGAACTCTAGCTTAGTCGTGGTTGACTCTGTACTGACTACACATCATACAATAGGTATTAAGGACAAAGCCAAGCATACGTGCGTACCCGGCTGGTTCCCCAGTGTCCATAAACCAAACATCTACTCCAAACAACATAATCTAGCTTCAACCTGCATTCTAAGCAGAATAGCAAAATTACCGTTTATATTTGATTTACCCTCGTATATAACGTAATTGTCAATTCGATGACATGCTATTTTTATTCTACCATAAGGGGAAATTAGGATCCCCCTCTACTAATATTTATGCGTTGCCGAATACCAAAATGCTGAATTTTAAATTAAATTTACAGACAATAGAACAAACCCAAAAGAATATTAATATATGATGAGTTGTACCGAAAGATTTGATAATTAACATGTTCCATTCAGATTTATCAAAAAGTAATTTGATGCAAAATGGGAGCGTTGTAAACATAACCAAAAATAAAGAGCTCTCGACAAAAAATTACATTTGTGAGAACACCTTCAAAGCCGTGAGGTTGAAATGTTGAACAGTTATTTTCGACAGACAAATGAAACGTTTTGCTAAGTTTTATCGTCCTAATTTTTTTTGATAAGAGTTACTAGTGATTGAAAAATGCGCCTTTTTTTCGCCAATAACTCATTTATTAATTAACCAATCCTATCGATTAACATTTCATTTAGTAGGTTCTAAAAATGCGCATACGACACACTTACCTTTGATACTTTAAATTCTTACTCTGTTGCTGAGAAGTCAAAAATATGCCAAAATTTTTGCTATTTTAAACACCTAGTGTAATTAACTAGGAATTAAAGATGTGTTAACATAACTTTTTTGTGTTACGCGGTGTACCTTCTTCAAGAAAAACCATTCAAACACCTGTGGATTTTTTTTGCAAAAATGGTATTTGAATACTATTAGTCACTTTCTAGAATGCATAAATTAATCGGCATACATTAGGCTCAAAACTACAACATTTAGTTCCCTAATATGTGTTTTTTATTGTGAGTAACCACACGTATGCAGTTATGGGTACAGTGAACATCTAAGTAGTCTAGAGTTAACTTTATCTAGATTTTATAAAATTCTTGATTGATCTGAAAGAAGATTCTTGTGTTTATCATTAGTATTTAACGTTTGTTTTTTTTTGTTTCAGGATGCGTCCAGAAATGAACTCTCCTTGAGCAACGTTGCAGGTATATTCTACATTCTCATCGCTGGACTGTTTGTCGCCATGGCTGTCGCAATGATGGAATTCTGCTATAAATCTCATTCTGAGGCCAAGAGAGCTAAAATTCCTTTAAGCGATGCCATGAAAGCAAAAGCAAGGTTGACAATTGGTGTGGGACGTGATTTCGATAATGGAAGGGTGAGTTTAGCATGATTATGCTTCATAGAAGTATATTTTTTAAATGTCTGTCTATATTTGAGATTTAGCAATATTTTCGGCTTAATAGAAACGTAGTTCAACGAGAATTTAAACTACTTATATTAATGTGTAATATTTCTTTATTCTATGCATTGTATTGCCACTTTAAGCCTTTTTTATAAATTATGACTATATTTAGCAATAGTATTTTACGCCAATAGTAATTTTGAATTCTTCTCGTGCGTTACGACCGCAAATTTTCTTTAGTTCTTAATGTTCTGATTCTTCATAAGCCTTTGCAAAAAACAGTTGTTCCTAACTTTTCTTAACGTACCTCAAAATCGCTTAAATTATAGAAACTTTGCAACACACATGTTAAACATTTGAAATTAAATTTGGATTTCCTAAAAAACATCTTAGTAAGGACTGCATAATGTATTATCTAAGGATAAATACAATACAATTGGTAATTAATAATTTTTTTTTTTGACGAATGGCCATGCCAGCAAGCAAAACTTCTGTTCTTGGGCTACCGACAATCCCCTATGTATAATGGAGTATCGCCCTCAACATGTCAGAAACTCGGCATACTTGAACCAGAGTTTCTTCGAGGCGACCTTTTTTCTGAACTAATAAATTTATATTTGCAAAAAGAAATAGTTTATGAAGCATATGGGTTATCCAACATAACAATTTTTTTCAACTTTGTTGAACCACCTAACATAACTATAAATCTACCAATCCCAAATACATTTAACCCAAACTGCAAGTGTTTATGGACCACATTATATAACAATTTTACCCAACATTTTTTGGAACCACCTTGTATAACTGTAATTTGACCCTGTAGTGCAACCATCCTTTTTATGCTGATATTTATTTGTCACCAAATATAACATTTTTTAATTACCTAACTATAGTTCTACTCCATCCTATACGTAATATAACAATTATTTCTGATAATTATTGGGCCGCTTCGTAAACTATAATGTAAACCGTCCTTTATATGCAACTTTTTCTAGCATTGTGTTAAACACAATATGTAAATATAATTTGCTTCATCACATATTTCAGTTATTCCATATAGCAGGATGCAACTACTCATTGTCTACCTTATATAACAAATTTTAACATTTTTTTATCCACCCTGAAAAATTCTACTAAGCCCTCAATCTCAACCACTTTATATATAGAACTACTTATGGGCCACGCAATATAACATTTTTTGTAACCACTCTCTATAACTAAATTCACCAATCCCCAACATATTTCACCAAACCATGAATAGTTGGTTCATGGCCACCCTATATAACAATTTTATTCACTATGTTTAAGAACTGCCTTCTATAGCTATAACTCTACTTCCATCTATATTTAAACTATCTTGTATATACTGTTACCAATTAGTCAACCATTATAACATATTTGTCTATCAGTTTTTTAACCATCCTGTATAACCATAATTATGTTCTACAAAATATTACCACGCTGCATATGCGTCTGTTTTGGGGCCACCAAATATAATATTTTTTAAATGCTTAACTATAACTCTGATCCACTCTATATTTCAACTATCTTATCTATGCACCTACTTATGGACTACGCTAAATATAACCATTTTTGAGATATTTTTAACCAATCATGGAAAATATAATTTGTCTCCACCTTATAAGTCAACCACCCCTTACATGCAACTTTTTCTAACATGATTTAATCACACTGTATAACTATTTTATTTCGCCCCATGTTTCAGATATTGCATATTTGCAACAGCTCATGTTCTATCTTAAAAAAAATTCGAACATTTTTTTATCCACACTGTTTAACTATAATTCTACTCCACCCTCTATTTCAATCACATTGTATGTGCAACTACTTATCGGTGGCCACCCAGTTTGGCATTTTATTTACCACCCTGTATAAATGTAAATCCATCAATTACCAATAAATTTCACCAAAATTGCAACTGCTTATGGGGCACCCTATTTTACAATTTTTAATAATTAAACTACTTTACTCTTCCCTATATGTCAAATATCCTATCTGTGCAACTAATTATTAGCTACGCTATTATCTCTTGATTTTTGAGGCACAATATACAATATAAATTCTCTCTACACTTCATTAGGTGACGCAATTTAAAAAAAAATTCGATGACGTTATATCACGTCACCAGGGTCGCAGGCCAAAAAGCGCCTTCGTTCAAAAGAAAATCGAATAACTCTCACTTTACAAAAATAATGATTTTATTCAATACGTTTCGAAAGCTTCTGTATATGTAAATTATCGTGTAAACGAAAAACATCTCCAAGAGAGGTTACTTATTGATTTTTGTAAAACGTCATATGTTTGGTTACAAAAAAACCTGTTCTTTGTTGCAAAACGTTCGGCTGGACATTTCATCCAAAATAATAAAAAACTTTATATAATCGTAGGTCAGGAAATTTTAGTTTTAAATATACAGAGTGTTAAACATTAAAAAAATTAAGTAGTTTTGGAGAAAATTGACAATTAAATAAATTAGCAGTTCCAATTATTTAATTATTAGTGATACCAGAACACACAGGCTAGTCTCAAGAAATTTGGATTTTTGTTGTCCCAAATGTGTGATCTATAGTGCTGCCGATATAAGCTGTCTTTCACTCTTCAACTTACTCATAATTATGTTCATTCGTAAACTTATAGAACATTCTCGATAACCTGGTAGGTAAAATATCCCACCGAACGGATCTGTCTTCTTGAAAATATTATTCTGTTTAAATCTCTACGTATCCTTATAACATCATCTGGCAAAGTTTTAGACCCGACTAAGTGATCTGGCTATTTTCAACTCCTTAAGTTTGGCATTAAAATTTCAAAGTGTTTTACAAACATGTTTTGCAACAAATAGTTTAAATATTAAAAGGTCCGACTACCCCTGAGCCATATCTGCGTTTTTGAATTCAGACATTACAAAAGAAATATCGAACAAGCTTAACAAAAAAACAAAGATAAAATTTCATTTTTGTTATGAAAAATAGTTAAGGCATGCCGTGGAAATGAAGTTTAGTTTTAAAGAATTCTGTCATAGATCTTTTAACCCTCTACAGAAAATGGTCTTCTTAAAACTTAACTTCAATGGGGTGCGTTTTAAATAGATCACAGGGTATAAATTTAATTTGCAATAAAATTTACAGACTGTGATTACAATAAATACTCTATTTTTTACAGTTCGTTAAACGTTCTAATATAAAAATAGAATGACTCATCGTTCCAAGCTTACTGACTTTTCCTTTTTATTTCAGCATAGCAATCAATATTCGCGTCATGTAACAAGAAACACCTATGCAAATCAACGTTACTCACGCCAACATGTTTCACTTTGAATCATATGAGTATACGGTAAACAATTCAGTATTTTCCCCATGCACACAACCCTTTGTATACTACACTTTATTAAATACCAATTCCTTGAACGGTAGGCACTACCTTATCGAACAACGAAAGCCTTAAATTGTAGTTGATTTTTCTTCCACGAACTAATCTAGATATAAATTAAGATTGTATTATGTGTTATTATTATTAATTCTTTTCAACCTTCCAAAATTATTAAGAATATGGAAACATGAAATTAAATTTTATTGGGAATAAATATACAGTCTGGTCCATAATAGGACGGGAAAAACTGTGGAACCTTTTATTTGTCACAGATGTATAAACACAAAGTTTTGTACCCTAACACCAAACTTTTATTTTTACAATCGACGCACGTTTCAACAGCGAAGCTGTAATCATCATGGGGTAACCCAAAACTCTTTTGGTTTACTTGGTTTTGGTTTACTCCATGATGATGACAGCTTCGCTTTTGAAACGTGCGTCGAGTGCAAATACAAAAGTTTAGTGTTAGGGTAAAAAATTTTGTGTTTATACACCCTAATAGTGGAGATGCTTAAGATCAATCAATCTCTTGAAACAAGTAGGCCTCTTATTTAACTTGCAATATTTATTTTACATACATGTTTAGTTTGGATGACAATAATTAGGTTAGTGTCGTCATATTAAATCTAATATGGCGGACCGGTCAAGATGGAGGACTAGTTTTTTGTTATACTGTCAAATGATATGTGTATCAAATGAAAGGGATTGGTGACAATAGCACAAATAATTTGGTCAAGTGCGAGTTGGATGCGCATACTAAAAGTTCGGTACCACCTTTGAGATTTTATACAATTTAGATAAATCAGAGTATGCGTTTTTCTAATATTTTAGTTTTAGATAAGCAGATAATGAGGGAGTTTTCGTATATTTTCCTTAATATTAAGCGCTTTAAACTTTTTAAATTACAATTTTATTTCTAACAAGAAGCCTTTTTGTTACATGATGCGCTTTCCCTTTATTGTATCTATAAAACGTCACTGAAGGCCTATAGAATCTTTTGCCTGAATTTTAGGCTCAAAATTTTAGAACATAAAGATAAGAATGTATCAAATTTTAAATAATAAATTATTAAACCTTTTAAACAAATCATTTTAAAAATGCAAATAAAACATATTTGTATTTTTACCTCAAATTTAATACATTACGTTTCGAGTACAATTAAAAAAACAGACTTTTATATTCCATTTAAGTTATAAATTGATGTTAGAATTTGCGTTTTACTTTTCTTTTAAATTTTTAGTAGGGCCCTATATTCTCAATTAGTTTGTAAATGTAAAAGTTATATGACATGTTGCGTTTGAAAAGTTTTATTGGATTTTTAGTTTTACAAGATAAGTCTTCAGTATTTTGTAAAACTTGATAAAGGCGTTGTATGCCGAAACACGTGTCGTTGTGTCAAAATAAAGTGTAAATCTCGAAGTGTATTTTCGTTTTTGCGTTTCTGAAGTTTTAATTTTTTATTATTCATCTAATTCTGTAATTTGGCCTTCAAACTTATTATTAGAATTTTCTTCTTATTTTTCCTGTAAAGCTCAATTGAGTCCTTATATTTACAGATTTTTTAAGAATTTTAGCTGTATAGTTTCTGTGATAAAGTCAATTTTTTTATATTTTTGTTAATATCTTTTAAACAAATTATGTGAAAAATATGGAGAAAATAGATTTTTATTCGACATAGGGGGCCTTTTCATTTGATATATCTTATGATGCGTTTGGAAAAAGTTATTTATTTTATTTTCTGTTTAATTTTATAATTTGCCCCCCAAAATGTATATTAGGATTTTCTCCTTATTTTTACAGTAAAGTTCAAGTAAGGCTCTACACTTCCGTTTTTTAGGGTTCCGTATATACAGTATACGGATAGCCTTATAATATCACTCAGGATTTCTGCCTCTGTCACATCACATCACTTTTCTCCTAAACTACTGGACGGAAGAGGTTGAAATTTGGTATGAAGGTATAGTTTGGTGACTTGATCAGGAGCACATATCGCAAAAGAAGAAATTTTGATTTAAGGGGTACTTCTGGGGGGAAAAACTAAAAAAATTGACCGTTCCCCCCGCCTGATCTCCGAAACTACTGAACCTAAAATTTTGAAAAAAATAGAAAATATAGAACGTTGCCCGAACTTTACAGGAAAAATAAGGAGAAACCATTAATATTAATTTTGGGGGGGGGGGCAAATTATAGAATTAAATAAAAATTTAAAAATAAAAAAAAATTCAAACTCATCATGTAATATATCAAATGAAAGGTCTCATTCTGAGGAACACAAATATTTTTTTCTTATTTAAATAAAAATTAATTAAACACATATTAAAGAAAATATACCAAAATTTACCCATTCCCCCCACCTCATCTCAGAAACTATAAAACGTAAAGTTTTGAAAAAAAAATACTTTTATAGGTTCTGACCTGAAGTTTACTGGAAAAATAAGGAGAAACATCTACTTTTCATTTTGGGGGGCAAATTACAGAATTAAATGGAAAATATAAAATTAAAATTGTTTCTAACCCATCATGTAATATATCAAATGAAAGGTCTCATTCTTAGGAACACAAATATATTTTTTTCATATTTAAAAAAATTAATTAAAAAGATATTAAAGAAAATATACCAAAATTTACCCATTCCCCCCCCCTTATCTCCGAAACTATAAAACGTAAAGTTTTGAAAAAAAAATACTTTCATAGGTTCTGACCTGAAGTTTACTGGAAAAATAAGGAGAAACATCTAGTTTTCATTTTGGGGGGCAAATTACAGAATTAAATGGAAAATATAAAATTAAAATTGTTTCTAACCCATCATGTTATATATCAGATGAAAGGGCTCATTACAACGAAAATAAACATATTTTTTTCATATTTTTAAAATAAATAAATTAAAATATATTAACAAAAATATAAAAAAAATTACCCATTCCCCCCCTTATCTCCGAAACCATAAGCTGGAAAATTTTGAAAAAAAATGAGTTTTAGCCCCTCACCTGAACTTTACTGGAAAACTAAGGAGAAACCCCTAATATTTATTTTGGGGGGCAAATTATAGAAGTAAATGGAAAATATAAAATTAAAATTATTTCTAACCCATCATGTTATATATCAAATAAAAGGGCTCATTATGACGAAAACAAATATATTTTTTTTCATATTTTTAAAATAAATTAATTAAAAGTTATTAACAAAAATATAAAAAAATTTACCCATTCCCCCCTTATCTCCGAAACCATAAGCTGTAAAATTTTGAAAAAAAATACGTATAGCGCCTCACCTGAACTTTACTGGAAAAATAAGGAGAAACCCCTAATATTCTTGTTTCTAACGTATCATGTAATATATCAAATCACAGGGCTCATTATGACTAATACAAATATATTTTTTTATTTTTTTTTAAATAAATATTTTAAAATATATTAAAAAATATTTAAAAAAATACCCATGCCCCCCTTTATTCCCCAAACTATAAGACCTATTATTTTTATTTACAGGAAAAATACGAAGAAATCTTTAATATTAATAATGGGGGGCAATTTATAGAAATCAACGGAAAATAAAAAAAATATTTTTTTAACGTGTCATGCAATATATCAAATGAAGGGGCTCGTTATGAGAAATACAAATATATATTTTTAAAATTAATTGTTTACAAGATATTAACATAAAGATATAAAAAATTCTCATTTCTCGCTTTATTTCCTAAACCATACTACCTAAAATTTTGAAAATAATTAGGGGTACTGGGGCTCACTTGAAATTTATAAGAAAAATTATTAGAAAACCTCCATGGTAATTTTAGGGACAAATTATACAATTAAATGGAAAATAAAAATTCAATGTTCAAACGAATCATGTAATATATCAAATAAAAGACTCATTATGTGAATTACAAATATATCATATTTTTAAATCATTTGTTTAGCAAAGATATTAAACATCGACTTAATTCCCATTTTAGAAACTATACTATTTAAATTTTGAAAAATATATTTTATTTGTATTTTTAAATAATTTGAATAACAGATTTAATAATTTATAATTTAAAACTTGACCTATTGTGCCCTTTATCTTCCAATCTATAGAGCCTCAAAATTCAGACAATAGATTATAAAAGGCTTCCCTGAAAGTTTATTAGTAAAATAAAACTCTAATGTTAATTTTTGGGGGCCAAATTAGAAAACTAAATACAGCGAATCTTGAAGGTGGTACGGAACCCTTACAATGCGAGTCCAACTCGCACTTGACCAAATTATTTTTTCAAAACTTTAGGTTTTATAGTTTTGGAAACAAAAGCAGGGTATGGGTATTTTTTTCTATATTTTTGTTAATATGAGCCCTTTGATAGGGGGCCCTTTCATTTGATATATCACAAGATGCGTTTGGAAAAATTTATTTTTTTATTTTCCGTTTAATTTTATAATTTGCCCCCCAAAATTTATATTAGGATTTTCTCCTTATTTTTACTGTAAAGTTCAAGTAAGGCTCTACACTCCTGTTTTTGATATTTTTGTTAATATGAGCCCTTAGATTTAATATATTACATGATACATTAAAAAAAAATAATTTTCTATTTTCCATTTAATTCTGTAATTTGCCCCCTAAAATTAACATTATGTGTTTCTCCTTAGTTTTCCTGTAAAGTTCAGCTCCCATATCTCAATTTTTTTTTTCAAAAATGTAGAGTTTTGCAGATAAGCTGAATGTGTAATTTTTGTATATTTTGATATGATATATTATTGATGAGTTTGTAAAAATTTCAATTTTATATTTTTTACTTAACTCTTTAAATTGCCCCTAAAATTATTAATAGAAGTTTCTTCTGTAAACTTTGGGCAAGATTCTAAATTAGTTTTTTTTTTCAAAATTTTGGGCTCGATAGTTTCGGGAATGGGTAATTTTTGTAAATTTTCCGCCCTGGAGTACCCCTAAAATCATAATTTCTTCATTAACAATATATACTCGCCATCGGGTCACCAAACTATACCCTAATACTAATACTAAATTTGAACCTTATCCGTCCAGTAGAATTGGAGAAAATTGCTGTGATGTGAAAGACGGAGAAATTTCCGTATATTGAACACACGGAACCCTAAAAATGAAATGACGTTACTCTAAATCCAATATGGCGGACTCTGTTTTTTTGCATCCCATAGTTTGGTAGTGTTTAAAAGAATCTTATAGCGACCAACAATGGTCAACTGCTAGTGATTTCAAGATAGCGGATCTAAAATGGCAACGAAAATCTTTGTTGTACAGATACGTTTGTAATTTTTTTCTTACGGTTTTTGAAGTCCTCTGTTACGATTTTAGGGTTGCATTGTTCTGATCAAATCTTACAACTGAATTTGAAAACTGCAGGTTAGCTTGATACTATCACTTGTCTAATTTGAGGAGATGCGAGTCAATAGCATTGGTATGCAACCTTCTAGGAGAAGGAAAGCTCAAATATCAAGCCTGGGGCTGTGCTTTATTAGGCACATTAAGCTTTAAGCTAAACAAATGGCGAATCCTGCTGTATATTAGCTCTTACTTTTCTCTGGAAGATACAAGGGATATTTCTTCGGTATTGGTGGAATCAACATGTAAATTTGCCACCGAAAGCGCTAACACGAACCGCCAATGACTTAGCAAAAGGCGTGATCAGGTGAAAAGTGAAACACACACTCAACGACAGTTGCAGCTTGACAAGGCTAAGCAATGCCTGCAACGACTACGAACAGTGAAATCACAAGAATTAGAAGCACGAGTAGAGAAAGTTCGTGAACACATATCTGAAATACAAGCAGCCAAGCTGCTGAACAGTGAGATGATTGATTGAATCCTGTACGGGAGCATATCTTTTAAGCAGAGAAGGCACGAAAAGAAACTTTTAACAAAACCATAGCTATATTCTGTTACTGGTGATGCGCAATCTGTACTAAAAGTTGTTATCCAACTCAGGTCACAAATTAGATATGGGCTTCGTACCTACCTGCAGAATTAATTATGCAAAGTAGACTATATTAGTAAGTCATTAGCTAAAAAACTTCAGAATGATCCAATACTTACTGGAATAATTTGGATCCTGGTGAAGTATCAAGAATTATACCGTTTATAAAAACTATTAAATATGATGGAAATATAAAAAGACACAATTTGGCACCGTATAATGTATAATGACAATACTTGGCCTTCTTAAGAATTGTTTTTCACAAACTTCTTGATTTTTAGGGATATACTGTGTTGGTAAATATTTAAAAAAAATATTGAAATAATTTTTTTCTTAAACATTTCTTTGCATTTTATATATCGTGATTTTTGTGACATTCCAAAGATACGTATGATACTCAAAACTTTGTTTTAAATGAGTTTACGAAAGATATTGTTATAAAATTCATATTTATGCCGTCAAAGAGAAAGAATAAGAAACCTTCTAAATTAATCGTTCCGATAAAAACAACACGTAAACATAAAACTGGCTGAAATAATAAAAAAATTCAACAAGGTCTATTCCGAAATTTCGATGGGTGTAAAAAAGACGGCCTCAAGAAACTTCCTGACAACAAAGAATTAAACACCTTTCGGGTATGTTATAAAGGGCTATTTAAAGGATAATTTGAGTAGTTCATTTTAGTTTATATTCGTGTGTTTGAATCGACGGAGAGAAAAGATCAGCTATTTCCAACAGTATTATACTGTTTGTAAGCAGTAAATTTATTTGTTAAAATTAAGACGTTGAAATTAAAAGTGAATATGCAATATTTTGATTAGTTGTTTTTCAACAATGGTTTCTGAAGTATACAGACAAGTTCAAGGTGTAGTACGTAAGGGCATTTTGTAGAAACTGCTGGGAATTACTAATTGGCCATTTATAGAAAAAACTCTCTCACAGGATTAACTGGAAAACGATCGGTCACCACTTTAAGAGAACTCCTTGGGTGCAAACAATTTAATTGCACCACAAATAAATCGTCTTAATTTAATCACCAATTTACAAGTGAATTTCACGAAGAAACTATATGCATGATGATCAAACACAAACTATTTACTTTGTTTTTCACACAGTAATGGTTTCCACCCCAGGCAGGATTTTTCAAAAAAATTTTGCAAATGTAAAAACACAGTTTTGCACCCTAACACCAAACCTTTATTTTAAACACTCAACGACGTTTTAACACGTCTAAGTTGTCATCTTCAAGGAGTAAACCAAACTCAGTTAGAGTTGTTGAAACGGCGTTGAGTGTTTAAAATAAAGGTTTGGTGTTAGGGTGCAAAACATTTGTGACACACCAAAGGTTCCACAGCTTTTCCAACTATTTGCAGGAAATTTACAGTAGAAGGTCAACGAACCTCAAACAATTTATTTAACCCCATTCAACAGTACATCGTCCTTAAAATACTATTTCTGTATCTTACTAACGTTTCCGTAGTGATCTTTCTATCGTGTATAATTCCTTCAATTCTTGAAGAGTATTAAATTGTCAGTAATTGTTTCTACCAACATTCGTGCATTTAGGAATTCCTATATTTCGGATAGATGAATTTTTTTATACAGATTATTAAGTTCGAGAAGGATTCCTTTTTAAGTAGTGTAAAACTAAATGTTGTATCAGCATAATAACTATTTAGAACGTTCTTCGGCCTTGCACGATGCTTAATTGCTATTCTATGTTATGTTTTCTGTTTTCATGTGGTATTTGTTTTAAAATTTTCTTTGACAGTTTTCTTCCAATCCTTTGTATATATTGGATTAATGTTTTTTTCTGAATGAGTTCTATTACCATTTCTTTCAAGTTCATTTGTTGATTTATTAATATTTATTCTTAACCTGGTCTAACTTTGATGTTCTTTTCATCTTCAAAAGGCGTCCTTTTTAATCGCTTCTATTTTCTTTTTAGTATAGATCTTTCATTCTCTAGTCTATAAACATCTTTCTTCGACTAAAATAAATCACAATACGTTCGACTACAACAACAACGATGACTAATACTGAACAGATCATCACTGCGTTGCCATCCACTCAACTTTAATCTTCTATCACTCAACCGCATTTTTATGTACAGTGTGGAACAGCCAAATGGAATAAATTTGATAACGAATAAAGGAGGGCTTGTAGGTGTAAACGCTTGGACACATCGATTTGCATTTTTAAATGCGCAATATCAACTTTCTTATTTTAGATGCAAGCCCCAAAATATTATTTATTTTTTGGATTCTTCAGAAAATTCTAGAGGTAATTCATGTACAATGTCCTACACCTATCTTCAACTGTTTCAGAAATATTAGGTGTTTTCAGATTTATTACAAAAATTAACAAAAAATAAATAAAATTATTTTATTTCCCAAATTCACTACATTACATTCAATACTTAATTCCCATTTAGCTCTTGATATTGAGATAGTAAGCAAAAATCATTCCTGTGTTCCGTTTTACTGATTTGAAAAAAAAAACAGTTTTGTTTATTTTCGTCAAAACTTATAGCATTTTTAAGGGCATATAACTTCCTACGGATGCGTTTTAGGGCACATGTTAACAGGGATTTTTTGGTTTATTTTCTATATACAGCAGAAGGTTGGCACCTTATTTCAGTAACACCCTGTATAGTTCCTAATTTGAATATTGTATAACCGTTCAATTTGGTATCAATTTTTAAAATGTGATCTTATATCAAAACTTCCTATTTTGAGGAACATAAAACGAGTTCTTTCAAGTCTGGTGCTTTTATTTCCAAACTATAAGTTACAAAAAAAGCTAATAGTAGTAAACATTTAAAAGTAATCATGTACCGAAGTAACGAATATAAGTAACAATTAGGAGCAATTAATAGATATCTGCCATGATATTTACTTTTTCTAACGCAGTTTGTTTATTTTTTTTTGTAAAGGAACGCCGAATTTTCCAATATATTGTGAGTACAGATTCACTTAAAATCATCAATCTTTATCACCAATATATAAAGAATTGGCTCAGCAGAAGTCAAAGGCAGCCAGATACTAAAAACGTCCTTGGAGTGCCGTTAATTGAGCGTGAAAGGTTATTATGCACCCACTTTATGTAAAGCTGGGGCTCATGCAGAACTGCATGAAGAGACTAGACAACAACTCAGATGCTTTTCGGTACCTATCCAACAAGTTTCCAGAATGGAGTTATGCGAAAGTGAAAAAGGGTGTGTTCATACGTTCACAGTTACAGACAGTTACTTCCAAAACTTACTCAGCAGTGCGGAAAAAGATACATGATTGGCATTCAAGTCTGTTGTAGGTAATTTCCTTGGAAATTATAGATCTCCTGACTATGTAAATATTGTGCAAAAGTGCATTAGTGCGTACAACTTGATGGGTTGCAACATGTCGATCAAGATTCATCTCTTCGAATCACATCTCAACTTCCCGAGAACCTAGGTTCTGTCAGTGATGAACATGCCGAACGTTTTCATCAGGACATCTGGGTGATGGAGTCACGCTATTAGGGTCGATAGGGTGGAGCAATGTTGGCGGACTACAGCCAAGAAATTCAACCAAACTAACTTTAAACTAAGGAAATTTATGTAATGCCTATGTATTTTATGTGTATTATACCTTAAACTTGACAATGTTATATAGTTTGTGATAATTAGTACTCTATTCAGCAATAAAGAGTTGTTTGCCTTGACACAATGTTAAATATGAACCTGTAGAAGGTTCGCCAAACATGGAAGGCGGATAGATGGGCTCATGTGCGATATTATGTAGCCCATATAACATCTAGATAGTTTTTGTTTTTTTTTAATTTATTTTTTTATATATTCTCAGATTTTTACTTATAAACTTTTGTAACTTATTTTTCACTGCATCTTGACCAAATAACCTTAAGTCTAATCTATGATGTTTGCTTGCTCTTCTACAGTCGATATTTGATACAAATAATTGGTTGAAAAAAGTCCACGAAGGCGAGGTTCCAAAAAAAGTCATTAAGTTAAACTACATTTCGCATTATAAAAAACAATAAGAAGCACACCAAGAACTTCGAATTCTTACAAAAACTTCTCTACTTCAACCCCTTTCCAGGGATATATCACACGTATTGGAAGTAATAAGTATCATAATAAAATTTGAGATTGTAACTTACAAGGTTAGAACTACAAAAAATAAAACATACATCAAGTTACAATAATTTGTTATAAATTTTAGTTCAAGCTGGCTCTCACCGCTACGGATTCCACATTGTTTCAAAAGCATTCTTTCTCTTAACTGCTTCTTGGTTTTTATTTCTCTCTCATAAACGAGTTGCTTGGCACGTCCCCACACAAAAAAAATCAAAGGGAGTCAGGTCTGGCGATCTTGGTGGCCAGCTCTCTCAATCCACGCATTTGGGAATGACTTGTCCAGGATCTCTCTGACAGTTCGTCAATAACGTTCTGGACAGCCGCCGTTTTTGAATATTATTGGTCTATCTTCCAATCGGATTTCATCAAATAAGATCGATAAATCATTCATTAAAAATTTACGATATAGAAATAGAAACCAAGGAGCAGTTAAGGGAAATAATCAATCAAAATAAGAATAATATTCGAACTATCAGAAATCTTCTGGACAATTCATTCCCTAACGCGTGGATTGAGAGACCTGGCCCTATACACTGGCCTCCAAGGTCTCCAGACCTGACTCCCTTTGATTTTTTTGTAAGGAGGCCGGCCAAGCAACTCATTTATGAGAGAGAAATAAAAACCAAGGAGCAGTTAAGACAGAGAATAAATGTTGCTTCTGAGCTAATGTACGACGAGATGCGACTAAATACTAACACTGTATTTCAGTCAGAAAAAGGTGTCGTGATTGCATCCGTAGCGGTAGAAGCCGGTTTGAACAAAATTTATAATAAATTATTGTAACTTGATGTATGATTTATTTTTTGCAGTTCTGACCTTGTAAGTTACAATCCCAAATTTTATTAAGGTACTAATTACTTTCCAATACGTGTGATATATCGTTGGAAAGCGGTTGGAGTAGAGAAGTTTTCGTATGCATTCGAAGTTCTCGATGTGCTTCTTTTTTTTGTAATGTGATAGTGTTTAAATTAATGACTTTTATGGAACCTCGCTATTTGTGGACTAAGATAAAAAAAAAACAAAACCCATAAGCTATCTAGATGTTATATGGGCTATTTAATATGGCACATGAGCCCACCTATCCGCCCGCCAAGTTTGGCGAACCTTCTACAAAACACCCTGTATATAATCTCCGATGTATCAAAAATGGTGAGCTAATTGGTTTGCAAATTGTTAATGTTATTTAACGTAAAAAGTTATGCAAGACCAGTTTTGTTTGAACCCTTTTAAGGCCATATAACACCTAAGGCTGCGTTTTAGGGCACATTTTAATAGGGAATTTTTGGTTTGTTTTAAGGAGTTCTATACACAGCAGAACTTTAGAACCCTACGTTAGAAACACCATGTTTAGTTGTTAATTTGAATATTCTATAACCGTTCTATTTTGGTTATATTTTTCAAAATGTAATATTATATCAAAACTTTATGTTTTGAAGAAGACAAAATAAATTTTCGTCAAGTCCAGTAATTTCATTTTCAAACTATAAGTTAAAAAAGAAAGCTAATAGTGAATACTTAAAAATGTAACGATGTACCGAAGCAACGAATGTAAGTAACGATTAGTAAAAATTATTTAAAAGTAACGATTATCTTCATCTTTCGTGTTGAACCTATTCATGTGTTGGTATTAACTGCACTGGTGTGTTGTTTTAGTTCGTTGTTTGTAAATTTCCATGATTAGTTCAATTTTTGCTTCCTTGAATTTCTTTATTTCCTTACATTTACTAACGCACTATTCTCGTTTATATTCTGCAATCTTATAACATTCCTCTAACATCAAACTATTTAATTTAACGCATCATTCAGAAATGTTGTTTGAATTAAAGTTACGATCAATAAAGAAGCTATTAGTGAACAGGGTTTGATGATTCGTATGATTACAGTTATTTTACTTGAAAGGTTGGACATCTTTATAATGTTTATTTATATAACTAATTCAAAATTACTTTGAGGTTTCACCATGATTCGCTTTCCAGATACAATGCGTAATTCAATTTAAACGAACTATGAACTAAGTAGGTGTTTATGTTATTCAGTTAGTTAAAAACCACTAGAAGCAGGTCCTAATTGTTCATCTAGGAATCATTTTCCATTATTAAGTGTTCTTGGTGCTTTCTCCAGCTTTCAATGAGAACAATTATTCGACTTGTGAATAGCAAGCGTATAATGTACCTCGAGAAAAATAGAACTCATTTAATTTAATTTCAGTGAAGGGCAAAGAAGAGTACGAGTCCCTGGTTGTGTCCCGAGTCACTTTTAAAACTCACAATACCATCACACGCTAACGCTCTATATTGCCGAGTTTTAAATAGCGCCCGAGATCCACAAAGGAACTTCTGGCATTATATACACTCGGTCATGTACAAAAGCATCGTTAATGCACCGACTCTAATATGAAATGTTTTGCGTCGACGATATTTTCTGGGAAACGTAACATTCGCCCTTGATGACCTCATCTCTTTCTATATTTCACTCTCTTTCTCTCTTCGGGAAAATATAGGTGGCAATCCATTTAATGATGAATGAATGCTCTTTTAACATATTTTTTTCGTGGTGAAAGGGAACTAAAAAAAAACTCTTTGATGCTATTCTTTTTTGAGGGAAATGTCAGTTTCCGTTCAGATATCGCAAAACATAACCATAGAGTATAATAACTCAAATCCCATTTAGGAAATGTCAAAGTGTCCGAATATATGTTTTCAAGATTTTAAATTCGGACGTTTTGAAAAGGAGAATGCTAAAACTGGGTTACCGACATTAACACTTTGTTTGCTTTATATTAAAAATATGTTTGGAAAATAAATGTATGTCATCATCAAATGTTCAATTTTCGTTTGTTTTGCATTTATCAAACTAATTGGCAGAGCCGGATCTAGGAGAGAGGCAAGCCGGGGCCTATGCCACTTTACAGATGAATGGAAAACTCATCACATAGGTACTTGGCTTTGCTCACGGATTATATAAATATGTCATATTTTTATAATTAAAGACAGGTTTTTCTTCTTAAATTAATTTTTAGAATTTTATAATATATTTAAATCATTATAAATAAATTAAAAAAAAAACAAAATCCGACTTCAAAATAGAATTAACTAAAAAGCACGAAATAACAATTAAATACTTGAATACTCTCTTCGAGGTGTCATTCCTTTGTACGCCAGACAATATATATTATATATAAATATAATACATATTGTTTCTGGTTAGGGAACCTTCATCAGTTGCGCTTCCCACAATTGAATGTCCTCTCGAACACTTCTTTATGCATTTGATGCATTTCGTTAAATTTGAAGACGCGAGATGTAAGAACGACATCTAGGATTTTTTTGCCTACAAAGGAATGACACCTCGAAGAGAGTATTCAATATCTCTGACAGGTGAAGTAACCTGAAAATTTTATCGTGACATTCTGTCCTAGGAGTTAAGGGAGAACAGCAATTACACGGAACGGAATCTCTGTGTGCTGATTCTCTCGAAAATCCTAGATGTCGTTCTTACATCTCGCGTCTTCAAATTAAATACTTTTTATGAAGTCGGTGCCGATCGAAAGTGAAAATATTTTGGGAAGTACATCGATGAGTTGTACTTCGCAACTTCGCTGTTCAAATTGGCACCGACTTCACAAAAAGTATTTAATTGTTGTACCATAAATTATTTCGTGTTTTTTAGTTAATTCTTTTTTGAAGTCGGTTTTTGTTTTTTTTTAAACTATTTATTTCACAATTTTTTGTGATGCAATGGCTTAATTGCATGCAGTTATCAAATCTTATTAACTTTTTCGATATTGCCTTTACTCAAACCGCAACTATTGATGGCCACCCTACATAACAATTTTATTCATTATTTTTAAGAACTGCCTTCTGTAGCTAAAACTTCGATCTATATTTAAACTATCTTGTATATATTGCTGCCAATTAGTCACCCATTAAAACTTACTGGTCTATCAGTTTTTTTAACTATCCTGAATAACTACGCTAATTAACCTTTTTAGAGATATTTTGTAACCATTCTGGAAAATATAATTTGTTTCCACCTTATATGTCAGCTACCCCGTATATGCAATTTTTTCTAACATGTTTTAATCATACTGTATAACTGTAATGCTTTGCCCCATGTTTCAGATTTTGCATATTTGCAACAGCTCATGTTATATCTTAAAAATAATGTAAAACAATTAATTTTTTTATCAACACTATTTATTATTTTAACTCTATCCTCTATATCAACCACCTTGTAAGTGCACCTACTGTTCGACCAACCAGTTTGACATTTCCGTACCACCCTGTACAAATATAAATCCATTAATTTTTAAGAAGTTTCATCAAACTGCAACTGCTTATGGAGCATCCTATGTAACAATTTATTAAGGTTAAACTACTTACCTCTGCTCCTCTCTATATTTCAAGTATCCTATCAACTGATTATGAGTCACGATATTTAATATTTTTTCACCATATTTTTTAAAGCTCAGTATAAATTATATTTTCTCTTCATTAAAACCATCCATCATTTTAAAATTTCTTTAACCTTGTTTGAATCACACTGTGCAACTATAACTTGACTTCGCCCCATATTTCAGGTACTCCATATATGCAACAGCTCATGCTCTACCTTATATAACAAAATTCTTCATTTTTTTACCCACACTGTATAATTATTATTCTACTCCACGCTATATTTCAACAATCTTGCATATGCGACTACTTATGGGCCACCCAATATAACATTTTTTCACCACTCTGTATACTTAGAATTCTAGTTCACCCTATATGCATCTATCCGGTATGTGAAACTACTTGTGGATCATAACATTCCTTATTTTAAACCGTCCCGTATAGCTGTTATCATACACTGCTACATATTTCAACAATCCTATAATATGTTATTTGAAAACTTGTGAACTACTTTATAAACATTTTTTTTCAACCCATTTCATTACTTTAATAATAGCTCAAGAAAATTCAAACATTCTAACTGCTTACATAACATTCATTTTTATCCACCCTGTATAAATATAATTCCTTTTTATCCTTATTTCACCTACATAGTATATGCTTCTTCTTATGACCCTAACAATATAACATTTTGTTATTCACCCTGCATAAATATAATATCAACTTCACCCGTTTTTCAACTACCTGATATATACAACTGTTTATGGTCCGCTTAATATATCTTTTTCGAACCATGACTTCCCCTTTATTTCAACCACATTCTATATATGCAGCTACTTACGGACCCCCTAATATACCTTCTTTCACGATTTCTTAAGTGCATGTAATTCAAGTACGTTCTAAGTTGTATCTATCCTATATATGGAACACCCTTTGAAATTTCACTTTAAATATCAGTTGAATTTTTTAAAGCGAAACATGTTACATTGGCAAGTTCCGAATTTTGAATGAAGCTACGCTGATTCAAGTATCTAATATTTGGTGCATGCGGTGTATTACCGAAAATGATAGTGGTTTTTCCCCTATGTCTGCCGTTTCTGTCAATTTATGGAGATAAAATGTATGCCACATTTTAAAAGTCCAACTATAAGCTTGGCAACAAAAAAAGATTATGAAGAATATTTGTAATCAAGTTAAAAATTTAACATGGAATGATTACTGTATACGTTTTAGATCATGTAAATCTGTTTTTGAAGAATAACTTTTTCTCTTATAAAATTATTATTAATTATTATAGAAATCGTTTGATTTATGAATACACACTGTATATACATATTCATTTATTTTGATTAATTCATCTTATTCACAATTTACCACAAGTTTGCATCAAATCTTGTAATACTGTCGAATCCACCAAATAATAGAGTATAAGTAAATAGGTAAAAAGTTTTTCCGCATTCTCTAAGAAACTATATAAGCTATGTTATTGAAAAAAAATACCTGACCACTTAGGGATATCCCGGAACTAATCCAACTTCTTTTCAATTTATCCCACGTTCCGAATAAAATTTTCCAAATTTTAATAATACCTGCGCCTCCACCAAGGCATAGAGTATATATAAGTAAAAATAGTTTTTCCCCATTTTCTAAGAAACGGTACAAGCTATGTTAGTGAAAAAATACGGGACCACTTCGCTATCCCACTAAACATGACTGAGTAAAACGGTTGAAATTCCTTGAGCCGTTTCCGAGTAATCGGTGAACAAACAAAAAAAATATAGATTCAGACGAAGTCGTTTAAAAATAATTACTATTAATGATTAAGTATTGGTTGAGATTCAAAGTAATTGTGTACATTTTCTCATTCCTAAAAGACTGATCAGCTCGTCTATTAAAAAAATTGCATATTATGACGTTCATAATATAAAAAAATTAAATTAATTGCCGTATAGCCGAGCGGTTAAGCCATCGAACTTCTAATCGCACGAGCTTGACCAGGCGTAGGTTCGAATCCCCTTCGGAACGAATTTCAACAACATATATATTTCAGCATCTATTTAATTCGTATAATGATTAATAATTATTCTTGAATTAAAAATACGAATAACAATGGACTATTAATCTTAGTTAAAATAATAGTTTTTTGAACTAATAATCATAGTTCTTCGAATTTCTATGAGCTAGGATCGCTTATCGAGTCTTGCAATCTTAGCAATAGAAAATCGAATTGCACACGAGTTAAATTATGACAAGGTCACAAGGTTTATTTGCTGAACAAAGAGCTCGAAGAGTGAAATTGTAATTTCAATTCACAAAATATTTCATTTTTATTTTTACTATACATACATATTTTTATTTTAAATCCTATCCTGTGCTGTGTATGAAATATATATCCCACACATTTATATTTATATATCTGTAAATAGCTTAACATATTTATACAGAAAAAGAAAACAGGAACTTTTACAGTTTTAAATAGCAACATGGCGCTTCGAACTCAAAAATGGAAAAATTACAACGGCAAATGTACGCTATGACCAAATTTCAATCAATTAGTGGGCATCAGGCTGAAATTATATCTATAGATGATATAGGTAAAAATAAATACAAGTGGGCGGGGGCCGCATTTTTCAGTTTTGGCCCCACCTAAAAAAATTTGAAGATCCGGGACTGCTAATTGGATAGTTATATAAATTAAGTATTTGTGAATCCCTCTTTTTGCTCTTTTACGCTAATAAAACACTTGATAAGTTGTAAGATGTATAAAGACATTTCTGTTTATAAGAACATTCCCGACTTGACCATACAATGTATGGCATCACACTCCCTCTAAGGCACGCTATGAGTGCCTTTAGGGGAAAATTCACTAAACCCCAGATATCCTGGATATTAAAAGGATTTAGCTCTGTGGGAGCCCTTGACAGGTTTTCAGGCCCGTGGTTGGAGTCGTGGAGGCAGTTTCCCATGAATTTCCTGACCGTCCGGGCTGTCCCTAACAAGACGACTTTTTGCATTTGTTTGTAAAGATGTTCGTCCAGACCGAGGTATTTTAGATTGTTTATTAGATGTTTTGGGACTAGTCCTGTCGTTGACATAACAATTGGTACAGTTCGTGTGTTGTTTATGTTCCACTGAGTCTTTATTTGAAATTCCAAACCTCTGTATTTGGTTATTTTCTCAGCCTGCTTGATATTATTTATATTATTGTTGTTAGGAATTGCTATGTCAATTAAAGTTGTTTTCCGAGAGACTTTATCTACCAAAACTATATCTGGTCTATTGTGAGCAACAGATCGATCGGTCAGTATCGTGCGGTCCCAGTACAGCTTGTAGTTGATATTTTCTAAAACAGATTCTGGTTTATATTTATAGTATGGTAATCTTACCGACTGTGATAATTCATGTTTCAGTACTAGTTCCTGGTGAAGTATTTTTGCCACAGCATCTTGTCGTTCTTTGTATTCAGTTGCAGCGAAAGCTTGACAACCTCCTGTGATATGCTGAATAGATTCAGATATTTGGCAAGCGTACCTGCATCTATCCTTGTTAATAGAAGGGTCTTTAACGATGTACTTTAGGTAGTTCTTAGTTGGAATTACTTGATCTTGGATTGCCAATATAAAGCCTTACGTTTCAGGGAACATATGACCAGAGATCAACCAGTAGTTCGACGCTGCACTGTCGACATAATATTGGTTGACGTCATTTATATGTCTTCCATGAAGGGGCTTCTCTTTCCATTTCAGCAGTTTCTGGTCTGTGGTCTGGTGGTGTAATTGGACATGTTGTTGTGTCAGTCGCAGTGGTGTTGAGTCATCAACTTCGCACATGACTCTATGTAGATCAGAAAATTCTGCGAGTTTCTGGAAATCACTACGCAAAATAGAAATTTGTTGATCTAATAGTTTACTTAGATCTGTCAATCCTCTTCCTCTTTCATACCGTGGCAAAGTTGTACGTTCGACAGAGCTCTTTGGATGGTGATTTTGAGCTTTTGTTAGTAAAACTCGAACTTTTCGTTGTAGTTGTTCAATTTCAGTCTTGCACCAATTAACTATACCGAAAGAGTAACTGAGCACTGAACACGCATAGGTGTTAATAGCCTGAAACAGATTTTTACTGTTTAGTTTGGTTTTCAACAGTCGTCTTACCCTTCTATAAAACTCGGCTGTTAGGTCCTTTTTCATAGTCATGTGATCAATACGTTTAGCCTGCTTTATTCCAAGGTATTTATAAGTATGACCTTCCCCCATAGATTCAATTGAGGTGCCATCTCCCATTTCGAAGTGCTCCTGCTGTATTTTGCCTTTAACTATATTAATAATTCGGCATTTGTCTAGGCCAAATTTCATATGGATGTCACTAGAGAACCCTTCTACTATTTTAAGCATATCATGCAGCTGTATAACAAATTGTTTATCCTTAATGCTTGTACGTTGTTGTGTTTGTGACTGAACCCAAAATTAGTCGAGTTCAGTTTGTTTGAGAGAGGGTTCATGTCAAGGCAGAACCACAGCGGGGCAACAGAGTCTCCCTGAAATATACCCCTTCTGATTGAAATGGGTTCAGTTTTTATCCAACAGTTGGCTTCATTCAGTGAGATTTTGGTTTGCCAGGTGGACATGGCATATCCTAAAAAGTTAATAATACAATTATTCACTTTATAGAGTTTCAGTACCTTAATGAGCCAATCATGTGGAACTAAATCAAAGGCCTTTTTGTAGTCCACATATGCCATGTAGAGATTTCGCCGTTTGGCGTGGGCTTGATTGCAGATAACGGAATCAATTATCAGTTGTTCTTTGCAAACGATTGAATTTTTCGCGCATCCCTTTTGTTGTTGAGTAATTATGTTGTTCAGCTCACAATGTTTGAAAATGCGATGATTAATGCACGATGTTATGAGTTTGTATAAGGTTGGAAGGCAAGTGATTGGTCGGTACTTTGCTGGGTCC
Source organism: Octodonta nipae (assembly GCA_034190945.1). Lineage (NCBI taxonomy): Eukaryota > Metazoa > Arthropoda > Insecta > Coleoptera > Chrysomelidae > Octodonta > Octodonta nipae. The sequence continues at coordinate 65,030,135 of CM067223.1, forward strand.
TGTGCACATAGGTTGTCCTTTGGTAAGAGGTATGTAGTATCCATGCGTAAGGAAACTAGGCATCTTGTGTGGGTGGGTAATTACTAATGTTATTATTAGGACTTAAAGCTCGTAAATGCCTGCCCTCAGATTCTGTAGAATGAAGCGAAACTCTTTCAAATAGATGAAAATGAAAACAGTTATATTTTTGTGATTTCTTGTACATAACGTTCCAGAAATATCACATGTCAGTAATTGTTTAATTTATTGTCAACCCAAACCTTCAGTTTAATGGGATTTTGACTGCGAGCTTCACTCATTCATTGAAGATTTTGCTTACTCAGGTAAACGTTTGTTTGGGCAGTCATTATATTCCCTTGTCATCTATTCCTAACAATAATTCTAATTCGCCAGGATCATCGCCATTTATTTCCTAAACCAGTTTAATTTTATCTTGATGATATTTATCTTTTTTTTCAATATCATTTTATTTCAATACAGATGATTTACTGACATTATTATCACACTCATGATTTCCCATGTATTTTTATTACAAATCCGGTATGATGATTTTTCCCTACACATCACAATTTTTTCACGACGCCGGAAACCATCAAAATTTCATTTTTTTTTTTTTTTCATGTTTTTTAGGTCAACCTAAATTATGACGTGTATGCTAATTGAAACACTGTACTCGTAAATAGGAGGCAAAAATACGTCGGAAATGATGCATGAAAAATACAGACAACATTTTCTTTTTTGTATGCTGGTGTTCTTTACGTCTCATTATTGACTTTCACCAAATTTCAACCACTTTCTCAGGTGTTCAAGTAAAAAAAAATGTTGCAAAAAAGGAGATGGATGCACAATGGATTTAGAGTTACGTAAATTCAAAAGATTTACTTTAAAACACTTTTTCTTCAAAGAGAAAAGCATTAAACATTTAACAAGGGATAGACAAAAAACATGGATAATACACGTGTCCGCTCAGGTCCGGTCTATGTAGCGCAACCATTTGCCCCTGCGAGGCCAAAACCAGACGGAGTGGCACCGCTAGCACAGCACGGTGGACTTCCACTCCACCACAGTACCAATTTGGTAAGAAGTCAAAGACTGGAGTGACGACCCCTCCGATCGTACTTCTCCTGACCGCGTCCGTTTAAGGTTTACCTAGTGTAGATGGGTCGCCGCCCAAGAAGGCTATACCTTCTCTCCCATGCTTACTGTACTACTCTGGGGTTTCCACTAAGTGGATCACAGAGCTAGTTTTAACGGTAACAGGCGCATGGTTTGCTAGAGGAACTCGTCTCGAATACTAGTTCGCGCCCCATACAGGGCGATGGCCCACATCTGAAACGACAGTTCTTGCTGTTACCCTTAAATGAATGAATTATATATGTAGTCGAAACAAGATGAGAAACCCAAATATTAACAAAACGATGGATGAGGAAGGAAATACATACTGAAAAATGCTGGTCTAACATTTGAAGAAGTGGAAAATGTAGAAACCATTATGCTAAATGAAACAAACATAACGAAAGTAAGAGATATTATAACTAAAGCATGTCTGTGCACCAGGTATTAACAAAATAACAAAAAATACATAATTATAATCTTTAATAGCATTGGATTTAAAATAGTTGAACAATGTAATGCAAAATGGTCTTTACCCAGATGAACTAACAATAGCCAAAATAACACCAATGTAAAAAAGTCTCACATGACAATGTCAATAATTGCAGACCTATTTCCTTACTAAGTGCATTCAACAAAATTTCAGAAAAAGTTGTCAAGAGAAGAATCTTAAAGTTTATAGAAAAATACTTCAAGTTTCATGAAAAATATGGGTTCCAGAAAAAGAGTAGTCCTTTAGGAGCAACTGTGAAAATAGATAAAAATAAGTATGTTTGTTTTCCGAACCTTCAAAAGGCGTTCGGAAAAAATATGAATCAAGTGATTAAACAAAACAACACTGATCTCATCAAGGTACAATAATATAAATATTTAGTCCTAATAAACTAAATTGGAATGTACATACATATAGAGAATATAGTGGATAAAGTAGCTCCAATGCTCGGAAGAATAAAAAGATGTAGACATATATTAAATAACATACTACATACTTATTGTTTTGTGAAGCATATTTGCGGCACATTTTTTCAATGTTTAAGCAACCACACGAAATTTCTGTCTATTTTCAAGCGTTTCGGAGTCTAGGTCAGACACCGTTGTCAATAGCAAAGAAATTAAAATAGATGAAAAAAGGCACAGTTCTAAAATGTAAAATTTAAATGTTTAACAATATCTATTATTTGACTTATGACACAGAAACTTCTAGAGATCATATAATAATAAAGTTCAAATTCTTCAAATTTGAAAGGGCTGATCTTCAGAATTATATGTGGCGCTCCTAGGTGCGATTTTGTTATAAGATAGTCTATTCGCCAAAAATACAATCAAAGCATATTGTTGATGTAGTGATCCCATTAAAATCATAAGGGAAAACCTAGGAAAAACCTTATGAACTATCCCGATATTGGGTTGTTCATAAGGATGTGACCATTAACAATTTCTTCCTTAATCATTGGAAACTAGGAACGATTGAACTCCACGGAGATAGTAGCAGTACAATCGATTTCATTTAACAAAATTAAAGCAGACTCTTTTAGTTTTCGGTTCGTGTTGTGTTCTCCTTTGTGTAACATACCTCAATTTTGAAATTGTATTTTATGACCTTATATTATTTAGATTCTTTACTGTATGTGTAATAACATCAGTGAATGTGCTATTTATTGTATAGTGTTATGATTTGATAATTATTCCCGACTTTTTACTTCTACTTTGATGTCAGTTAATATATATTTTTCTTTTTTATTTAACCCTAATAGACCAGGAGCAGAAAACGCCGAACGCACCATCATCATAGAATAATAGATTTTTTTCAAATTTCAGGTTAACAGTTATACGAACAATGTAACTTAATAAGGCAGACATATGTTTAATTAAATCAATACTTATTACTATTGCTTTTATTACTTTACATTATGATTTTATTTGCTATGTTACACCCTGTGTATGATCGCACTGAATGGCAATTTAAAGCTTAGCATGTGTTGTCACTTAATTTTCGATTAGGCCGAGTCGATATCAAAAATAATTTTTTCAAGTGCGAGTTGGACTCGCATACTAAAGGTTCCGTAACTCCTTCAAAATTCTAATACTTACTCCCCTTTCAGACAATCATTTTTTTATATTTACCCAAATATCTTTTAAAGGAAGCGTTTTAAATTTATAAAAAATATACACTTTTATTTTCCACACATAGACTTTTTATTTCATCTGCTACATGATTCGCTTAATTTTTATAAAAATATGTATTTAATTTTCTAATTTGGCCCCCAAAATTAATAAAAGTTTTATTTTACTAAAAACCTTTCAGGGAAGCCTTTTATAATCTGCTGTCTGAATTTTAGACTCTCTAGACTGAAAGATAAAGCGAAAATGGGTCAAGTTTTAAATAATAAATTATTAAATCTGTTAGATAAATTATTTAAAAATACAAATAAAATATATTTTTGAAAACTTTAGATAGTTTAGTTTCTAAAGTGGTAATTAAGTCGACGTTTAATATTTTTGTTAATATCTTTTAAAAAATGATTTAAAAATATGATATAGGTATTTGTAATTCACATAATGAGCCTTTTATTCGAAATATTACATGATGCGTTTGAAAATTGAATTTATATTTTCAATTTAATTCTATAATTTGCCCCCAAAATTATTATTGGAGTTTTCTACTAATTGTTGTCATAACTTTCAAGTGAGCCCCAGTACCCCTAATTATTTTCAAATTTTTGGGTAGTATGGTTTCGGAAATATAGCGGGAAATGAGAATTTTTTATATCTTTTTCTTAATATCTTGTAAACAATTAATTTTAAAAATATGAAAAATATATATTTGTATTCCTCATAATAAGCCTTTTCATTTGATGTATTGCATGCGTAAAAAATATATTTTATTTATTTTCCGTTTAATTCTATAATTTGTCCTTCGTACTTTTCTTGTAAAAAAAATTTTTTCTTATAGTTTTGCGGAATAAAGGGGGAATGGGTAATATTTTTAAACATTTTTGTTATATATTTTAAAATATTCATTTTAAAAATATGAAAAAAAATTGAATCCTTCATAATGAGCCCTTTGATTTGATATATTACATGATGCGTTAGAAACTTGAATTTTTATTATCCATTTAATTCTATAATTTGCCCCCAAAATGATTATTGGAGTTTTCTACTAATTTCATTTTCAAGTGATGGGTAGTATGGTTTCGGAAATATAGCGGGAAATGAGAATTTTTTATATCTTTATGTTAATATCTTGTAAACAAATAATTTAAAAAAATTATATATTTGTATTCCTCATAATGAGCCTTTTCATTTGATGTATTGCATGATGCGTTAAAAATATATTTTATGTATTTTCCGTTTAATTCTATAATTTGGCCTTCGTACTTTTCTTGTAAACAAAAAAAAATTTGTCTCATAGTTTGGGGAATAAAGGGGGAAATGGCTAAACATTTTTGTTATATATTTTAAAATATTCATTTTAAAAATATGAAAAAAAAATTTGAATCCGTCATAATGAGCCCTTTGATTTAATATATTACATGATGCGTTAGAAATAATTTTAATTTTATATTTTCCATTTAATGCTGTAATTTGCCCCCTCAAATTAATGTTAGGGGTTTCTCCTTTTTTTTCCAGTAAAGTTCAGGTCAGGTCCTATATCCCTATTGTTTTCAAAATTTTTTGGCTTAAATCAAGCAGTACCAAACCGAAAATACGAGTATGTTATATATTTTACTTTCAAATTTCAAATTCGTGATTAAAACTTTCATGCGTACAGTTTCCTCACTATTACGTTCGATTTAAAATATGTATTTAAGGCGAAATGTGTTTTTGATATATTCGCACTAAAAAAACTTACAGGTTACAAGTTACAGAAAAATATATGAGATAATGCAATATAAAAAAAAACTATACAAATGGTTAAGGAGTTTTGAAGAAATGAAATCGCCTAAAATATTACATATATTGGTCGATCCCCATGCAGGTATGTGTTCAATCCCAAAGTTTTAGAATATAATTCTTTTATCAAATTTTAAATTTCACCAATCCAGATGAGCTTTCTACTAAATAAAAAAATAATTATTCATATTGGTATACAACCAGAGAAGAAATCAGGTAACATATATACAAAAAAAATTACGCCGCATTGATAACCTCCTCCTTTTTGGAAGTCAGTTCAAAACGGCTTTCACTTCTAGTTGCGTGTTATTACCAAAGTTCAACTTATTCAGAAAAAAAAAATCATTTCTATATCCTTGTACTACCTAAAAATACCTTCAGTTATCTGGCGCAAAGTTCTAACTGGGTATTTTTTATGGTAATTTCCCTGGACAATATCACCCTAGGAATTTCACATTTTTTAATTATGAAAAATTGTACAGTAAAGCATATACATATTAACAGCAACAGCAATAGAGACAAACCTTTTACTGAATGTATAAATTGTGGCAAATTTTTATAGGTCACCAGCATTGCACGATTGTGCTCATACGCAATTATAATTTTAATAGATTGCAAAATGTATAGGTAGAAGTAATATGTAGAACAGGAGTTTTCGCGGGGTTCATTAAAAGTTTCGTATTGTAGAAATATTGTTACTTATCGGCTTTATAATTGAAAAATGTTCGGTATTTCGGAATACTGCAGTACTCAAAACGTTCATTTGCTAAATGCAAATTAATATTTGAGTTCATTATTGGAAATATCTAAAACATAATCGGAAAAAAAGATCACATATATACTAATGATATGGATAAATACAGAAACAGGGCGAAGACCTTAATTCTCAGACCATAATATACCACTGATGACACACAAGCTAAGACATATGAATATCAGTTTGACATGTGATGATAAATTTGAAACTTTCGAAACAAACAAAAGATTAAATAGCCGAATCTGAAACAGTTCTTGAATAAATTGGCCTTATGGAAATGTTGATTTTATCTTGACTGTACTGAATAACAATGTGAAAGGCACCTGGATACACTAAGGCTGAAGCCTTTGAAAATGGTATAAAGTAAAATTCCTAAAACCATTTTTTATTTCTATGTTTTAAATAAAAATTCAAATTAAAATTCACGAAATTAGGTGAAAACCTTTTATGTCCTAAACATGCTGTATTTTTTATTTAAAATATTTATTTTTCACCTATTTTGACATAATATCGAAAAAGCACCTTAATTTACAATTATTTCTTTGCATTTTATGAGAACATTTACCATGGTATATTTTTATACACCATCAGAAAGTAGAGATTTCAACGACCGACTTTTTAAAAAAAAAACTAATATTTTGACATGAGAATTTTCGATTGAAAATTAGGGTGCTTTTTCGATATTCAGTCAAATTAAGGTAAAAAAATAAATAAAAAACCTAAAAAATTGAGACAAACATTTGTTTACCCATTAAAAACTCAACCGCCTTCCCCTCCCCTTCTCAGATCGCCTGTAAATTATTTTTGCTTTTATTCTTGTTGTATTCTCTTCCTTTCCCAATGGGTGTGATTCTACTTTTATTTTTTTAACCGACTTAAATGACCAGCAATTAGTCAAAAACGGCTTGGGCAATTTTGATGATTTAAACTGCATTATATTAAGGAACATTACAGAAAGGTACCATATAATTGTCTGTAACATGCGACTTACGATTTTCCAAAAAATCAGAAAAAACAGTAAATAAGAAACTAGATTTCAGTGTATTTCAATGAATCTTCATTGTTTTCTCTAAAACGGCTTAAGCAATTTGAATATTATAAATTGTATGCTACATACATATATTACAGCTTGATTCCGTATATTTTTCTATAACGTAAAACACCATTTTTCTGAAAATCGAAAAAATGGAGCAAAAAAACTGTAAAAATCAGTGTAAATGTCAAATTTTCATCATAAATATCTAGTTTAAATTGTCAAGATATGCCATGAGAGTATATCGGACCGGCTGTTTGTAATAGTTTTCATTTAGATTCATTTGAAGTAAGTTTCTTTTAGAGACGAAGTTAAGGTAGGTGGCCTATAGTCGCGTGAAATGGTAGAAAATATTCCAGTAGTTTATCGAAACGAAAATTTGTTATGTCGGCGAACTTTTCTATATGGTATATTGTTGTAGTTGTGATATTAGGTGGTACATACACAGTGGTATACACAGGATGGTTGCAATATAAAGTGGAATTGAATTAGTTATACAGGGTGGTTCAAAAAATATTATATTGCGTGGCACACAAGTAAATGCCGTATACAAGGTGGTTGAAATAAGAGTCGGGCAAAACTATAGTTATACAGAGTAGGATATTTGCGTTATAGGACGGAATATAATTATAGTTTAAAAAATGTTAAAAGCAGTTGAATCATGTAAATTCAATTTTCTCTCTTAATCGAGTCCAGTCATTTTCAGATTGACTCACTTAGTTATTCAAAAGATATCTTGATGGAATCAATTAAAACAGCCAAATGTAGGACTTTCATCTGTTTTGCCTTGTAACTTGATCCCTTGCTTCCTGGGACTATTCTGTTGAATTATGTAGCGTATTAATTTTCCTATAATTTAGATGGTTCACATTCTTCTGTTGACCTCATACATAATAAGATACAGCAGTTTGAGGTTGGGTTTTGCTATGCATTTTTTATGATTGATTTACATATCACTACACATAGCAATATCTTTTTTTTTGAAGTGAAAACTTCTTTAGCGGCGCTGAGCACTTTTTTTTGTAGATATAAACTTTTGATGCTGATCGATAATATGGTCAATGGGTTTCATATTGTGACTAAAATAAAGGTGGAAAATACATATTGAATAAGAAATAAATATTAATAAGAGTGGATCTATATATCGTCGCGGATTATGTTTGTACCAGATCGCCCCGCGCGATTCACCCGTAAGATTTGTATTAATTTGCGACCTGATTGGTTAAATGTGGATTATTTGAGCTCCGATTGTATGTTTATGTTTATACATTGTAAAATGTTACCCTTCTGGATAATTTTTGTCATTATTTTTACAAGATTCCTTCCGGCCTTTCCGCCACTATAAAAAGGCGACTCTCCGGATTTCAAGTATTACACCTAAAACAAGTTGCTACGCAAGTCTAATGAGTGACCGAGTTTTATAGTTTACCTGTGTTATTGAAAAAATATATGGACCACTTCGGGATCCTGCGGAACTAATTTAATTTCTTTTTAATTTATTATAACCCATGTTCGAACAGATAAATTGTCCACAATTTTAATACCAGCTATCCAATAGGACCAAATCACGTCCTTTGTTGTATCCATGCTGGACCCTTCAAGAAATTCATACACTACCATAGTTATTTATTTATTTTTTTTGTGTTTTCGATATGTTTGCATTTTTTTAAATTTAAAAAATGCCAAAAAAACGACGAACAAGAACGTCCTAAACCGATGCACCCATTTGTATTCTAACAAACGGTTCAAATATTTTATGAATAATATGGTCAATGGGTTTCATTTTGGGATATTGTAAAATGTTACTTGTCATTATTTTTACAAGATTCCTTCCGGCCTTTCCGCCAATAAAAAGGCTCTCCGGATTTTCATTATTACCAAAACAAATTTCGCAAGTTTGAGTGACAGTTTTATATATGTGTTATTGAAAAAATATATGGACCATGTTCCGGAACTGATTTAATTTCTTTTTAATTTATTATAACCCATGTTCGAACAGAAAAATTGTCCACAATTTTAATACCAGCTATCCACCAAATTTTTACCATATAAGAAAGTCGGTAATTTTTTTTCTCCGATTTTCTAACAAACTATGTTATTGAAAAAAAATATGAGACCATTTTGGGATATCCTGGGACTCCAATTTCGTTTAAATGTATGGCATGTTTTGGATTCAAAAATTTCCATTTTTTTTATACTGGCGACTCCAACAAAGCATAGTGTATAAGAAATTCGATAAAAAAGTTATTCCTCATTGTCTAAGAAACAGTACAAGCTATTTAAATGAATATAAGGAACCGCTTTCCTATCCCATGGAACAGGATCTAGTATAAACGGTCGAAATTCCTTGAGCTGTTTGCAGTAATCGCTGAACAACCATAAAAAAACATAGATACAGACGAATTGAAAACCTCCTTCTTTTTGAAGTCGGTTAATTATCATCATTTTATTAAAGTCACAGTTCGTGACTTTCAATAAACTAATAGTCAGAGTTATCCGAAAGGTATCATTTTAACTTGGGTAGATATAACGTAATTTTTGGTAAAACTCTGAAATTATGGCATGAAAAATTTTCAGTATCTTTTAAGGATTTTAAAAAGAAATCGCGGGATGATCCATTTGAAATAACAAAGTTTATCATCTATACTATTATAAAATTGCAAGTTTGTTTGTTTGTTTGTTCGGGCATCACGTAAGAACTACTGAACTGATTGTGATGAATCTTTTTTTGTTGCAAAGCCTATAGTTTGACTTAAAATCTGGTAGACATTTTAAATCCTTAAATTGACAGAAACGATAGATATAGCGAAAAAACGTCTACCATGTTGGATAAAAGAATTACTGAATTGGTCCACCACACGCACAAAATATTAGACACTGGCATCAGCTTAGTGTTTATTCAAAATTCGGAATGTACCAATGTAACATGTTTCGAAGCGCTGCAGCCATTAAAAGCCGTAAAAAAGTTTCACTGTTTTAGTTAACTGGCTGGGATATAATAAGCGTAATTGATGTGCTTCATTTATACTCTGTGGAGCACATAGGTGAGCAATTAAAAAGATGGTTAAAATGTCACGGACGTTCACAGCAAGGAAAAAAAAGTGTGCTGGTTGATATAGGAAACTTATTTACTCTTGAAAAAATCAGAAAAAATAAATAAAAATCGATTTCATTCGTGTAAAAGACCTTATTATATAAAAATTAACAAATATAACTAATGTCATAATAAATATTTATAAAATCAACATGATTTAAAAAATTGAAAATTCTAAGACTAAAAAAGTTATATTGCAAGATTCAATAATTGTCATTAGTTATATCTATAATTAATTAAATCGAAGATGTATTCACTAAAAAATAAGTATGTGAATATAAAATATTAAATATTATTTTCAGGGTATGTATAAGGTTGAAATTTTGTTCAAAGGGGTCCTTAGTGTCACTTCGGCCACATTTTTTCACCCACGAATCACATTTAGAACATTTTTGAATGTTTTAATTGTGACTATATGGGTTGTTCTATTTGTTTTAAAAGATTTATACAACTTTTGCAACTCCAAGTTTGTTCTATTTTCGTACAGACAACATTGAGCAAAATTGGGCCATAAATATTACTTTTTTAAATCATAAACACATTTATAATAGTTTTATTAATTTTAAGTTTTAGTACGTGGGCATAACACGTTTGTTTACAAATAACAAGAAAAAATGGTTCAAAACGGGCAGAAATGTTATAGAGTAAAAGTATTTACATATAAAAAATAGAATTATATGGATTTAAAAAATCTAAAAAAAGTTAGAAAAAAAAGTGGTTGAAATAAAGGGGAGTGGAATTAGTTATATGGGGTGTTCCAAAAAGTTATGAAAGCAGTGGTTCAAAACAGGCAGGAATGTATAGAGTACTGGGAAGCAGCTGGGATCTCTGAATTATGTCCATAATTAGTTATGAAATGAGTTGAAGAAATGTTAGAAGCAGTTGTGTATAGAAGGTGGATGAATTATGAGATGGAGGGGGATATAGTTTATGGTGTGGTTAAAAACTTGTTTTATATCCACAAGTATTTCATATCTAAGATGGCTGAAATTTATAGCGGAGTATAATTAGTTATACCGGTGGGTTTAAAAAATAATTATAAAGAAAGGTTATGATCTATAAGCTGTTTCGTTTATCGGATGGTTAAAATATAGGGTGGAGTGGGATTCTAAGGATACAGGGTGGTACAAATATGTTATATATGGTGGCAAATAAGTATTTGCATATAAGAGGTTGTTGAAATATAGGGTGGTGTAGAGTTAGAATTATACAGGGTGGGTAAAAATGCTAGAAAAACTTTGTTATATAGCAGTTGCATATATGGAGTTCCTGAAATATGGGGCGCAGTAAAATTATAGTTATACAGTGTGATTCAAACAAGGTTAGAAAAAGTTGCAAATGAAGGGTGGTTTAAATGAAGTGTGGACAGAAATTATACTTTATAATGTTGTTGAAAAAATATGAGGTAAAATTGTAAAATAGCGTAGTTTCATAATGAGTTGCAAAGATGGGATAGTTGAAATATAGCGCGGAGAAGTGTTATGGTTAATTATTTATAAAATGTTATTTTGGTTGACCAATAAGCAGTAGCGTATACAGGGTAGTTGTAATACATATACGGTGAATCAAAAACATGTTAAACAAAATTCTTATATACGGTGCCCAATAAGCAGTTGTAGTGTTGGTGAAATATATTGGGCATTGATGGATATATAGTTATACAAAAGGGTGGTACAAAAATGTTATGCCAGGCGGCCGATAAGCAGTTGCATATACAGGGTGGTTGAAATAGCGGGTGGAAGAGAATTATAGTTAAACAGGTTGGATACATTTTTTGTAGGATAGAACATGAGCTGTTGCATTCATGCAATATCTGAAATATGGATCGAAGTAAAATTATAGTTTACACAGTGTAATTTAAACAATGTTAGAAAAAGCGGCATATATACGGTGATTGAAATATAAGGTGGAGACAAATTATACTTTCAAGAGTGATTAAAAAATAGTTATATTTGGTGGTTCCTAAGCAGATACACATAAAGGGTTGTTGAAATATTTTGTAGAGTAAAATTATGGTTATACAGGATGGTTCAAAAATAAGTTATAATGTTTCACAAATTGGCATGGTTTTAATGTAGATGGAAGTAAAGTTAGTTATGCAAAGCAGTTAAAAAAAAAGTTGAATAAAATTGTTATATAGGGTGGCCAATAAACAGTTGCAGTTTGGGTGAGTATATAAGTAAAAGTTTTGTGTTAGGGTGCAAAACTGTGTTTTTACATTTGTGACACACCTAGGAGTCCACAGCTATTTCCATTAGGGTGGATAAAAAAAATGTTATACAGGGTAGACCTTGAACAGTTGAATTCTACTATATGGAATATCTGAAATATGGGGAGAAGCAAGATTATAGTTTTAGAGTGTGTTTAACATAATGTTAGAAAAAGTTGCTTATAAAGGGTGATTAAAATATAGGGTAAAGAGAAATTGTATTTTAAAAGGTGATTAAAAAAATATCAGAAATAATTGTTATACAGCGTAGACCATAAGCAGTTGCATAGCTGAAATATAGGGTAGAGAAGAGTTATAGTAAGGTTTTCAAAAATTTATATTGGGTGAGAAATAAACAGCAGCATATACAGGATGATTGCAATATAGGCTGAAGTAGAGTTACAGTTATTGAAGGTGATTAAAAAAAATTCTAACAAAATCGTTTTATAGGGTGGCCCATAAGTACTTGCAGTTTGGGTGGACATTCCATACGCGGGTGAAACCGCCGGTCAATAAGAACCAATCAAGGTTCAAGGCCACCCCCTCCCGTATGTAAGGGCTTTACAAACACGAAGAAGGAAGAATAAACAAAATAGACACCTAACATTTAAATATAATTTTCGTTTCAAACTATAAATATTTTTAGAATGATTATAACGTTTGAAAGTCCAATAATTAAACAAAATTACAATTTTTTTTGAAAGGCTCCGTGGAAAACCGTTTCAACATCACTGTTTTTAAGGATTTGTATGGAAATTTCATTTTACACCATAAAATATAACTTTTTGTGACCTAGACAAACACAATAAAGTAACTAGTTTTTGCTTACATGAGTTACATGAATGCCGTATTGAAATAGTTAATTAAAAGTTTGCGAGTGACAAAAATTTCGACAAAAATTTTTCCTGGAACTCTAACGAGCTCGTATTTATTAGAGTTATAATGACGTGCTCTAGTTTTCATAAGCACGAGGGTGCAACGCCCGTGACCTATAAAAATATAACACAATCTTTACTTTAAGAATGAGGCTCTATTCACATTACTGCCGTCGTCAAAAGCATGTTACAGTATAATTTATCCCAATTAAAAAGTGGAAAACTTCTGGGGTATTACTTGTACGAAACTGTACGTAATCAAGAAAATATAAATGGAAAAGCTACTTGTTGACCTTCAGACACCGCTGTGCAATACTCTCGAGCGTTAATGAGACCAACAAAATGACAGTTTGAAATCAGAAATCTATATATATATATATATATATATATATATATATATATATAATATATATGGTTTTCTGAGAGATTCTTTTATGAATAGCAAAATAATTGTTTCGCTGCTAGCTCATCTCATATATATATATATATATATATATATATATATATATATATAGGAATATACCATATAATTGAATAGTTCAACTGTAGCGAAGTGAGATCTTAGGGCTTGCTTGTCATATCAGTTGGTTTCGTATATCAGGAGTACAAAAAAAAACAAAACTAAATTTACATCGAAGTGTCTAAAGAACATTAACGTTTTAAAGAAGTTGAGTACAATTTCGTGGTTATAGTACTCAATAATACAGTGATGGGCAAATGTGTGGAACCAAGTAAATATCTCTGGAATTATTAGAGATATCAAAATGAAATTTGGAAGGTGGATACTGTAGTAGATTACCTATTTGTTTCCAATTTTTTTACAATGTTGAATTTCCTGTTTTACCGGAATTAATGTCGATTTTAAAATTTACAATGAAACACCCTGTATAGTATTTTAGTTTCTTATGAAACATTTTATTGCGAATTAAAAATATCGGGTTTGATATTGTTTACTTCCATACCTACCGAGCTATTAACACAAAAGTAACTAGGAAAGGAAAAATTTGATGGTAGCTAAACTCGGTTCAGATTTCATTTACGCCCGATATAAACAAACCGCTAAGGATTTGTATTTCTATAATCGGTGGCATTATACCGTCACAGCCAACAGCACTGCTTGTTCCATAGTCGAATACACGTGCGTTTGTTTACATCAGGCGCAAAATAAATCTGAATCAAGTTTAGTAGTCCATTCATTGCAGAAGTGACAATAGTTGTCAAAATGAGATATTAATTTATTTGAACGTAAAAAGATTGTATTGTCTTAACTTGTCGTAAAATGGCCGAATTAAGTGAAAGAGAAAGAATAGAAATATTAATGATGATTGGGTATGGGGAAAGGAAAAGGACGCATCAAGAAGTTTTTGACCTTTTTAACGTTGTTCATCCGAATACACAAATTCCCGTTCAGTAGTGACGAAAACTTTGGGAAGGTACGACACAAGTGGAACAGTTAGCAATTTACCAAAAAGTGGACGGTTAAAAAGTGCAAGTAATGAAGGTGTAGCTCAAAATGTTGCTATATCTTTGGAAGAAAATCCTCACTTATCCACTACCGAATTCGCCAATATGCATAGAATTCGCCGTCGTTCAGTAGGAAGGATATTAAGGCGAGAAAAATATCATCTATACAAAATGATGGATATTTGTAACCGTGATAATAATTTTATAAGGAATGTGGTGTTTTCAGACGAGGCTACATTTTGTTTAAATGGTACGGTTAATCGACATAACTGCCGCTACTGGTCGCAAAGTAATTCTAATTGGGTACAAGAGGCTCATACACAACATCCCCAAAATAGAACGTTTGGGCCGGCATTTATAACAACAGTAATCGTGGGACCCACAAGAAACTTAAACGGAGATAGTCTAGTTTACAGGTCTTGGAGACACAAGTTATTCCGGCATTGGAGGTAAATGGACAATTACCATAATATCTGGTTTCAGCAGGATGGAGCACCACCCCATATTACGCTCGCATTGTTCGAGATCATTTAGATAGGACATTTCATCACAGATGGATTGAAAGAAGGGGTACTTATAAATGGCCTGCACGAAGTCCCGACCTTAATCCACTAGACTATTTTCTGTGGGGTTACTTAAAGTCTAAGGTTTATGTTGATAGACCAAATAATTTACAAGACTTAGCTACAAGAATAACTCAAGACATCCAGAGAATTACACCAGAAGTAATAGCTAATGTTACTAGAGAATTTAAAAACCGACTTGCTTATTGTTAAGAAGTAAACGGTGCTCAGTTTGAATACCTGCTGTAAAGAATACCAAACGTTTCAAAGTATTACTTCGTTGGTAATTGTCCATTTACCTCACAATGATCTGGTTAACCAGCTAATTGTGTCTCCCTAACGAGCTTCGTAATTTACTTATCTATGCCGTTTAAAGTTACATCTTGTTAAGGAAGAAGGGTCCCACGAATTCTGTTGTTATAACCCGATATTTTTGTATTCGTAATAAAACGTTTCATCAGACACTAAAATACTATACAGGGTGTTTCATTGCAAATTTAAAATCGACATTACTTCCGGTAAAACAGGAAGTTCAAAATTGTAAAAAAATTGGATAACAAATAGGCAATCTACTGCAGGATCCACCTTCCAAATTTCATTTTGATATCTCTAATAATTCCAGAGATATTTACTTGGTTCCACACATTTGCCCATCACTGTATATTTTTTGAAATGGGGTTGATTGACTAGGACGTCAACATTTATAGTTCTATTTTTGTATTTCCAAGATCTATATAACATGTGTCCCAGATAAAAGCAACTACATGGGGATTTCCAAAACTATAATATATACAGGGTATAAACGAGAAAAATGTTGCGCTGTTCCAAGCCTAATTAGCTGCTGTATCGAAATTAAAAATATCTACAGGGCTTTTCAAAATATCGAGAAAAACCAAAAAATAGTGATTTCGAAAAATTGCAATATATTCGCCATCTTGTAAATAAATTTGATAAAATTTGGTAGTTTGGTGTTAACGACTATGATTAAGGTAACAATTCTAGATTTTCTACAACCACAGCTATTTTTGATATTTCTCATGGCCTCCATATTGGATTCATGCTTGCCAAAATAATACATAAAAAGAGCTTGCCAACAAATACATAAGTGTAAGTTAATTTAAAAATCAGTTTTTTACTTAGTTGGCTGTGAAACAAAATGCCCTATTTGTTACGATACCTACGTACCTCCCTGTCAAACCTATTATATATTTCTTTGGCTCTATCTGTTAAGAGTTTATTATTTTCAAAATAAATGTGATATTTTAAAGTTATTACAGCCTTTTCTCAATTATATTGAATATGTAAAGGTAATTTTTTTTGTTATGAGTTAAATCACAAATATGTAATATTTTAGTTGTTTACTTTAGTATCACAATTAAAAGAGTATTTTTATTTGTTTATTTAATTAAAATACAACTACGGCATTTTTTACAGCCAACTAAGTCCACAACTGTTTTTGTTTTGATAATTTACATTTTCTGCTATCCAAATAGGCCTGTTATATATGATTGAAAAATTCTTTTTATGTGCTATTGAATGATGTATAAAATATTAGATTAGGTGGCCCCATTCGTACAAAACCCTGCAATTTAATACAAGGTGACTTTTACCTAAAATAAATATATCATTGACATTTTAACGATTTGTAGATTTATCCCAGAGTAAAGTTCTTATTCGACATATTTTATCTTTGAAATCTTAAATATCTAGCTAGCCTTAACGTTCTTAACTTAATTTTTTTAAATCTCAAAATTCAAATCGCTCTACAATAGTCAAACCATTTAGTAATTTATATATTTATATATACAGGGTGAGTTTTTTTGATGATCAGTATGGGGATCTCGGAAACTAGCGGAAATAGAGCAGTGGTTAAATTGTGAAAGATTTGCAGTTTTACTGGCCCAATTTAATGACACTTTCGAGATTTTTGTAAAAAGTCAT
Source organism: Octodonta nipae (assembly GCA_034190945.1). NCBI lineage: Eukaryota > Metazoa > Arthropoda > Insecta > Coleoptera > Chrysomelidae > Octodonta > Octodonta nipae. Next base: position 65,047,078 of record CM067223.1, read on the forward strand.
AGCTTACTAGATATTTTGAAAAAACGAAACTTTGTCAATTTAGTCAAATCCCTCTAGCTCCTTTGGTTTTGATTTTACAAAAAAAATGTAAGTATCAAAATTGAAGGGAATTGTATCCCGACTATGACTGTCATGTCCTCGTTTGCGTGACAGATCTTGTTTTCGAGATATGACACAAACTTATCTTTTTTTGAATGGAAACCATAGTTGGCTATGACCTCAAAAAATTGGACATTTTTAGAGCTTTTCAATGATATAGTACTCGATATAGTTATTCATAAAAATAACGGAGTTATGGATGCTTTTCTCTCTTATTTTCACTTTTAACGTAGTTAGCCATGAACTAGGTTGATTTATTTATACCTATTCCAAAAAACATTGAATGATTTTTTTATTAGGTATATCAGATATAACGAAAAAGCTAAATAAGTAGGTATTTAGTAAAAAACTTAAGAAATTAAAGTACATAATAATGGTTACAATTTATGTTCGAAAAGTCCACCATTGGTATTTAGACAAAAATTGCATCTTTTTAAGATTGACATTACCGCTTTCCTTACAGACCGTCTATCAATTTCTTCAATTGCTTGTAATACCGCCCCCTTAGGTCACCAACTGTCTCATACTTTCTTTTGTATACTTTGTTTTTAGCGCACCCCATAAATAGAAGTTTATAACTGTCAAATCGGGAGACCGGGGTGGCCATTCGCGTGGGCCATTTCTTCATATCCAAGAGTTTGGATAGATATTATCTAAGTGTTGTCTTACTAATAACGAGTTATGAGCAGGTGCTCCATCATGTTGGAACCACTCAGTTTCTAAACGAGTTCTCAAATTCAAATTATGAAACATGTCTTGAAAAGTGTATTGCAAGAAATGCAAGTAGCGCTCCCCAGTGTGATTCGTGTCATAGATAAAAGGCTCCAGAATAGTGGACCCTATGATACCACACCAAACATTAAAACCAAATTTTATCTGGGGTTTGTTCTACATGGAAAGGGTTTTCTTTAGCCCAGATATGCTCATTGTGTCTATTGAACATACCGCAGTTAGTAATTCTATTTCATCTTACCATAACACCTTTAATGGAAACTGTGGATTGTCAAGGCACATGTCTTTAAACCATGTACAAAACAAAATACGTCGATGTTCGTCACCAGCATGCAAAGTTTGAGAAACTGAAAGTTTGTACGGGTGGAACTTGTGCGCTTTCAGTACCTTAACTACAGTTCGTTGAGATGTGCCAGCTTCTGCCGCAATCTCACGAGTTGATGTAGATGGATTTTGATTTACCATTGCCAAAACATTTATTTGTGCTGCTTCGTTAATTTGATTACGTTCCTTTGGTGGTTTAGTAAAAGATCCATATCTGCGTAAACTATCGTAAAGCCTCTTTAATGTACATAGAGCAGGTTGACGACGATTAAAATATCTATGAAAGTATTCCTCAGCTGCACGAACTGAATTTTTATTGCATATGATATAACATTCCACCATATTCAGTTTTTCTTCTTTAGAATATTCCATTTTACTACGAAAACTTGTCAATATCGACTGTCAGTTCAGCACTAGCTCTCAAAACGTCAAAGTGAAAACAATCGGCTACCTACGTTAAAAGTGAAAATAAGAGGAAAAGCATCCATAACTCCGTTATTTTTATGAATAACTATATCGAGTATTATGTTGAAAAGCTCTAAAACTGTCCGATATTTTGAGGTCATAGCCAATTATGTTTTTTATTCTAAAAAGATTAATTTGTGTCATATATCGAAAACGAGAGCTGTCACGCAAACGAGGATATGACAATCATATTCGGGATACAATTCCCTTCAATTTTGATATTTACACTTTTTTATAAAATCAAAAACAAAGAGCTAGAGGGATTTGACTAATTGACAGAATTTCGTTTTTTTCAAAATATCTAGTAAGCCATGACTTTTTACAAAAATCCGAAAGTGTCATTAAATTGGGCCAGTAAAACTGCAAATCTTTCCTAGTTTAACCATTGCTCTATCTCCGGTAATTTCCGAGATCCCCATATTGATCATCAAAAATACTCACCCTGTATATAAATTATATATATATATATATATATATATATATATATTATATATATGTGTGTGTGTATTAGATGGTTTCCGGGAATTCATCCGCGTTGTTGATAACTGATCCCTGCCGGGATCGATGGTAAAATGACGATGAACACCTATTTTGTTTACGAGAACCAACGATTCAAACAAGTGGAAGGAGCTCCAATGGGATCGCCACTCTCACCAGTTATAGCGAACCTTTTTATGGAGAACTTTGAGGAGTTGGCACTAAGAACAGCAACTCTTAAACCCAGTTGATGGTTGCGATATGTGGATGATACTTTTGTGATTTGGCCTCATGGGAGGGAACACCTCAACACTTTTTTAGACCACCTTAATGGCATCCATCACAAAATAAAATGCACCATGGAGGTTGAAGCCAATAATCAACTGCCATTCCTTGATGTTCTCATAAATAGGAAGGAAGATGGAAACCTTGGCCATACAGTATATAGGAAAGCAACTTACACCAACAGATACCTTCATGCTAATTCTCATCACCACCCAGCCCAACTACAAGCCGTCGTCAAAACTTTAGTAACCAGATCACAAAGACTAGCTGACCAGGACAACATCAAACAGGAAATGGACAGTTTAAAAACAGCTCTGAGACAAAACGGATTTACAGGCCGAAATATTCAAAGAGCCCTAAAGTCAAAACCGAGACGAACAGACGAGGAGCATGAAACACCAATAACCAAAGCTTGTTTACCGTATGTCTAGGGTACCACGGACAGTATTGCAAGAATTCTACGGAGACACAATATCGATATATTTTCAATACATAAGCACGGTGTTGAGGACTTCGAAGACGAGGATCCCTTTAGAACAACAGGGAGTGTACGAGATTCCATGTGCAGACTGTCGTAAAACCTATGTAGGGAAAACTAACAGAAGAATTCAAGCTAGACGTGATGAACACCAGAATGCTATAAGAAAGCAGGAAAAAAAAACATCCATTGCGGAACACGCCACCACGACATCACATCGAATAGACTTTGAGAACACCAGAGTACTGGCAAATATAGAATACCCGAAATTAAGACTCGTAAGAGAGGCAATTGAAATAGCGAAGAGGCCTCACAGTCTAAACGCACGCAATGAAATCCAGAAATTATCGAATTGTTGGAAAATTCTATTAAACACCGTACCGGCCCGGACCCGTCCAATAACAACTTAACCGGAAATAACAAATCAGCAGGCGGGAGGCGTGCTCACTGAGTGCCCAGGGCCAATCACACGCAGCCGTTCACGGTGCCAACCAATAGGCGCCGAGCCGCGACTATATAACACCATGCGCGCTCCTGAAAATATCAGTATTCGAGTAACTAGAAGCGAAAGCAGAAGGCTACGAGAATTATGCGAACCGACCTAAAGAGGGCAGATGTGACTCTGCCGAAACGTCGTCATTTTACCATCGATCCCGGCAGGGATCAGTTATAAACTACGCGGATGAATTCCCGGAAACCATCTAATACATTTAGTGCCCGCGAAAACAAATATATATATATATATATATATATATATATATATATATATATACCCTGTTTAAGATCATCATATGATTACCATCTTTTACGGTCCAGCGTTAGGCGTTGTCTATAGTTCAACTGTAAAATAGAGCTGAGGGCTGTAGATCAGTATTATTTTTTCCCACAAAAGATTGAAGTTTTCTGAGACATGTTCGTTATCTATTTGTTTTAATATTTCTGAACTCTATTGAAATCGTAAATGGTGGAAATTTGTTAGGTTGGAAAGACAAATTCACCGAATATTAATTTAATGTAAGTGCAATAAAAAAATAAGTTAAAACAGTGAATAATTAATAAAGATAATAACACAATCAGAGAGGCAATTGACAAAAAAGTCACCATTGTTATAGATACTTTCTGAACAATTATGTTTTATTCATTTATTTTTCTTTTATGTTCTTTTTTATTTTATGTATTTTTAGATATTTTCTTTTATGTTAAGTATATTTTTTCGATAAGACGGTTTACATATTATTATTATTAGGTATTATGCCAAGACTACGAACAGGTAACTCCGATTACCTCTGTGGAGATTATGTAATAATGTCCTGATATTATTGTGTATATCTATTAGTTAAATAAATAAATCTTACATCGAACATTTTATATAGACACCAATTATATATTTATAAATTTAATCCCATGGATGTAATAGCGATAGAAATTGCCTCGCCTACTTTTCCGGTTTCACTTTATTTTTATTTTTTGTATTTTGTTAATTTAAAAATATTAAACTATCTTTAATCCAATATTGTTTTATTACAGTATTACACGCCAGCCAACCAAATAGCAGGTGGAAATGAGCAAGAGCAGCCTCACAGTAATACGCACACTCAAGTGTGAAGAGAAGGAATTGTTTAAGAACGGAGGATTTAAACATATTAACATTTAAATCATTCACACAGAGGGAAGCAAGTCCACTATATTATTTTTAAAACTGATGGAGACAGTTTTACTCGAGCTTTTAGGATACTCGCCCTTGGGTATTTGTCCAGTTTTTTGTTTTTATCTTAATTTCGGTAATATTTAAAAAATGATATTTTACATAAACATTTACAATAACCAAAGACTAATGCAAAGAAAACAAGTGTAATTTATCGGTTATAGAAAAATATAAGAAGATAAAGTCCAGACATGTAACGAAAATCGTAAACATGCCTCTAGAAATTTAACATTTCGCCTTTCCTTTCTGAACAATAGCAATAAGGGCTTGTTTGTGTTTGTTTACGTAAGTGAGACATTTCTAACTCTTCACACTGTACTTAATCATTAGTAAATGTTGTAGTGATTTTATATATTCAGAACTTTCCTAACCTTTCTTTGATTCTTTTAAAGGTTGATGTACTTATAATTTTCTAATAATTTTTCAGAAATAAATTACTTTGTGAATTTCATTAAATATATTGTAAATAATAGTATTCATTCATTTTCTGTGGATTATTCAGTCATACTTGTGTTTTAGATGTGTACTCAAAGCATACTTTTAGATTTTGTATTTATTGTATACTATGTAAACGGTCCAGTCTGTGGAAATACACCAATTGCATTATAAGATTAATGACAAATACGGAATTGTACAGAATTCTGGGGTTAGAGTTAGACTGATAAATAAATACACCAAATGACTGCGGGAATTTCGTGAATACTAGTATTGTCAGGCGAATTAAAGTTGTATAAACATATAGCTGTCAATCAGTGAATCTTTTGTTTGCTTCATTACGTATCAGGAAAATCAGTAACATCGGCAGGAATTTGCTTAATAGTTCAAATATTTTTTTCTAACAACAACTATATTTCGTTAAAAAATAAACGAATGTACCTCTTGTTGCAGCATTAGCAACACTATCTAATAGGTATATAAACAAAATTTTATTCATAATTAGCTTCAATACACTTCTGACAATGTTCTGTTTTAGATTGACGACGATTGGGATAAAATTCATTATACCTTCTCATTATAGCTCTTACATTAAATTGCTCTTGACATTAGCAACCATACTTGCCATTTCAGACTTAGAAAATAATTTGTGACTGAGCATTTTTGCAACAAAATCGAATAACGATACAGTATATCACCAGACGGCCAGCTGTTTGATAATTTAGAAAAAATATGGTAACAACTAAAAACTAGTAAATGAAGCAAATTTTTATTTGAAAACAAAGAAATTTACCTATGGAATATGGCCAACTTAAAGAAATTATAATATATATTTGAACATTTTTGATAACAAACTGGTACCTGGTCAATAAGAGCTAGACATCAAGAACAACCCCAACCCATTTAAAACGTTTTTCAGAAAAAGATGAAGGAGAAGAAGAAAAATACATTACTGCAAAAAAAAACAACTGGACAAGATATCATAATTAGTAATAAGTCTTAAGTAACGCTTATGTGCGTTTTACCTGAAAACGATACATTTTCAGGACACGAAACAACTGTAACTTTTGAAGAAAAAATACCACATGTTCCGTACCATGTGAAAAAAAGTTGCCAACAGCTCCTTCTACATTATTCGGCAGAACTTATTCCCTAGTATTGTTGCTCTTCCCATGGAATCCATGTGTATGAATTTTCACCTTGATCAGCATATTGGTTACTGAAAAAAAAAACAACAAAATATTACATCTTCAATCTTTTTCTTTAGGACTGGCTGGTATAACTTTAAGAACGCACTTTTGTACTAATATATATTTTTTGGATTAATCGCTGGAATATGGCGTCAGAACGCTGAAGTTGTGCTGAGTCCCATTACTCTCTGGACACCTCGTATATAAATACGTTATAAGAACCAACGCAAAAATCTCTACAGACTGAAATAGTATCCCATAGATTTAATTTATTTCTTAAGTGTCAATCTTCTAGCTAAATACATCCATGTTTACTACAAAAATTATTTAAATCAAATATTCAATCAAAAGTATTTCTAATCAAATTAACCGACATGCTTCAACACATAATCAAACATATCCTTAAATTTGCTGGGCAAATATCTGCAACCATTTTATACTGTTTTTACCAACATATTATGTGTGTATACTGGTAAAATTTTTAATAAATGTAGAATATTTAAAGTTTGTCAATTTGGACTGTAATTAAAAAAAAAATAAAATCTTGTTTGTTGTAATCTCTTGTTATTGTGTTAAATTTTCATTTGTGGTCAACATCAAAAACCCCATATTTCAATTTACTCATGTATTAATAAGTGAGTCTAAGAAGGTGTAACATTCAAACATTGCTACTCTTCGAGAGTAGTTTTCGATTTAGATGAATTTTTAACCGACTTCTAAAAAAGGTGGAGGTTATCAATTGGTTAACACAATTTCTTATGTATGCTTAGTGATTATTCAAAAACGGTATTACATAAAGGTACCATATAACTTTCTATAATGTGACGTTTACGATTTTCCAGAGAATCAGAAAAAACAATAATTAAGGAACTACATTTCAGTGAATAAGTCTACACTGTTTTCTCTAAAACGGCTCAATCAATTTGAATATTTTAAATTGTATTCCACAAAGAGATGTTGCAGCTTGATTCCGTTTAATTTTCTATAATGTAAAATATCCCGTTTTTCTGAAAATCGGAAAAATATGTGCAAAAAAAGGTAAACATCAATGTAAATGTCAAAATTTCATCATAAATATCTAGCTTAAATGTCAAGATATGTCATGAAATGGCACAAAATATTCCATTAGTGTATCGAAAAGAGAAATGTTTAGATGAGCGATGTTTTCTATATGGTATACCGTGGTAGGTGGTGCCCGCATCGAAATTCAAACAGCAAGCAATGTGTGCAGTTGAAATATTGGGCGAAGTAAAATTACAGTTAGACAGGTAAGTTCCAAAAATTTTACAAATAAACATGATATTGGGTGGTACATAAGCAGTTCCATATATAGGATGGTTGAAATATAAGGTGAAAAAAAAGTTATACAGGGTGGTTCAAAAAATGTTGTATTGGGTGGCATATAAGTAGTTGCGTATACAAGCTGGTTGAAATAAGAGTGAAATAAAACTAGACTTATACAGAGTGGATCAAAAAACTTTAAAAAATGGATAAATAAGCATATGTAGTAAGGATATTCGAATTATAGGGCGGAGGGTTCAAAAAATTTTAGAAGCAGTTGCATATACAGAATGATTGAAATATAAAGTGGAGTGGAAATATAGTTAAAGAGAGTGGTTAAAAAAATTATATAGTATGAAACATAAGTAGTTGCTTATATATAAAATTATACGTATACAGGGTGATTTAAACCATAGAAAAACAGAAACAGTCAATAGGGTGGAGAGGATTAATAGATATACAGGGCGGTTGAAACATCTTGTGGAGTTGAATTATAGTTGTACAAGGTGATTCAGAAAATGATAGACAAATAAAAAAATACAAATTAGGGAGAATGGGGGAGATAAGAATACGCTAAAATATTCAATAGAATTGTACCCTAAATCAGATAAAGAAAATATGTCAGAAAATACTTATTGATTGCACACGGTTTCTAAGGCCGCTATTACATTGTCAAATCTTTTATAAAATATCTGTTATAAAACATTATTTTAAGTGTAATGTATCATCTTTTATAAAAGTTTCTTTGAATATATCTTTTATCACATTTATTCTCATCGTCCTATCTTTTAAAAAAATTTGACCACAGAATCACAGAACATTACTTTTTTAATATAAATTATGATAAATCTTAATTTAACAAATTTATAAATATACTGGAATGCTGATTACATATTAATCAATTCATCTGTACCTTAGATCATTTACCATCTAGATATAGTAAGCATTTAGCTAGAAAGAGTATTATTTCACTTAGATATGATGAACGTATTTCATTGGAAGCAGCTCTCAACTGAATGAAATAGCCTCTTGCCCTCTCTATTGCCCTCTCTCTCCTTAGTCTTACCATGATTTGTGCACTACAGGCTATCTAGAAAGTATATGCTCTAAGATGTGTAATACTGTAAATTATATAATTGGTACCCGTAATGAATGCAAAGAGGTTTTTGTTTGTACCCGGTGTCTGTTGCTAGAAACTCGCCATGATCAGGTATTTTTTTTGGCAATTAAGGTGATGGTTATAGTTGATGTAGCTTCGTCCAAGTAATTTTTATAATTATGGTACATACACCCATGATTTTACCCACGGACGTTTAGTTCCAGATGATGCGTAAATGTGTTTTCCAGGATGTAGTGTCATGTCAAGGGCTCACAATGTACCCCCCAGTTGAAGTCTTTTTTTTTAATATAAATTATGTATTATCCAGTTTCAAATGAGTAATCCAGGTCATTGCAGAATCCTGATCAGGTAAATGAGTTTTATAATCAGTGCCTGATTAAGTCAATCTCCCCCCAATCATCGTAAATGAGATTAAGTTCTTCCAAACGACAAACCTGGATCTGCCACAGCGTATAATAGTCACTTTCACTACAAACAACACAGGCCCATACTCATACCTTTTTCTGAAGCCACACGCTGAACTGTGTCCTGTTATCGAAAGCCAAATTATAATTTTAAGAATAAAGGTGGTTTCCCCATGTAGATGATAACCTGGCTCTTGTAAAGGCGTTGACTGTAAAAACTAAAGGTTAGATGTTAACGTACGAAACTTTATATTGATACATAAATAAGATGATGTTATCGTAAAAAAATTCTTGCTGTGTATCTTCCAAATAGGGGCGGATCTAGGATTGTCATTTGGGGGGGCTTGATCTCGTTTGGGAGGACTTGATTTCGTTTGGGGGGGGGGGCTTGACGTCATTGAAGGTTGATTTTTGCACAATAAACACTAAAAAAGCATACCACTTAGATGATTGGGGGAGGGGCTTCAGCCCCTTAGCCCACCTCTTGGATCCGCCAGTGTTCCTTCCAAACAACCAATATGATGTTGAAATGTAATACCCGGTGGTGTTAGATTAATTCATTTTAGTAATTATTTAACTAGACTGAAATAATAATTATTGCATTCTTTCGTTGCACTAGAAAGTTAATCGTAAAGCCGAATTTGTCTCTATGAGCTAAATTTATTTATTTAAACAATTTATGTATTAAAATAGCTCTTGTTTAAAATAAATGTAGTGTAAATATCAAATACACATTTCGAAATTTAACGCTTAGGCGAAAAACATGCTATCTTATTTTAAGCAATGTTGAATAATTTATGTATGCCGTTTCGTTCTTTTTGTTGACTCAGGTTGTTGTTTGTTAGTATAAATATAATTTTTTACGTGCAATAAAATAGCAAAAATCAAAGATGGCCGATAGGTCAATAACTCGGAAAAGCTTAGTCAGTAATCTATTTGGTTTGAGTTAAGAAACTAATCTATAGAGGGATTTTTAAAACGCCGTCCCAAAACGAAGCAATAGGCGCGCATGAAATCGACAAGTAGGAAATTTGTTTAAATTAATTCGTATACGAGGGAGACAGAAATTTCGCAGGAACATGATATTAAGAAAAAAAGGAGTCTTCAACGGGACTAGTCGTACGTGGCGCGACGGATTTAGGGGACACAAAAAGGGTGGAAACCAGACTCCTAGGGGGGAATATTTCACCTGCCAAATAGAGCTTCAGGGACTTGTATAAAAGTTTGTCTAAACTGATCGTCGAGGGAGGAAATCCGCGGAAGTCGTGAGTGTGCTTTAATTTCGTTAAAGATTTTAGCTAGCTAGTGAATTCATTGGAGTTATATTTCTTGATTCACAGGTTTTTCTGTAGAGTTGTTCAAATTCTGAACCCAGGGTAGAGGGTTCTTAGACCAGCAAACGGCAGGGAAGAGACCTGGCTTATAGGGACTAATTAGCGTTCGGAGTAGGCAAAGCTAGATTGTGAAATTTTAGAGACTTCAGCAGAACTTCCTGAGTCGATAAAGGAACGAACAGCAGTATTTGTTTTTCTTTTCGTGATATATTGTTTAACTTTGTTTTTTGTATTCACCTTGGGAAATACTCATAAATTCGTTGGGTAAACTGACATGTTGTAGTTAGGGTCCCTATTGGGCTTAACTAAGGTTGGATTTTCCCTTTCCTTCCCCGTACTAGTGGGTATAATTAACATTGTAGCAGCTTTGTTCTATAACTTTATTGTTGTATTTGGGGTTAGTTAAAAGCCAGAATTTTGTGGGGTAATATATATTTTTTGAATTGTTTAACTAACAGTATTAATTTTTTTCATTTGTCTTTTATTTACATTGTGGGATTGAATTATTGTTTCTAATTTTTTATCTTTATTTTCAATATATGTGTCATTGGTTTTTAGGTATTTACTTTTAACTCCTTCACCCTTTCTCTTTATAACTACCAGCATTTGCGAAGCCTGGGGACTTACACTCTAGGGGTTGACAAGGTGACGAGGAGCCAGGAGCTACCAGGGACTGAGAGTCAAGGCAGATTAGGAACAGTAAAGGTTATTTTATTTTTCAGCCAACATATACAGAGAGGGGTTCCCGGAGTCTTTCTCTCCAACAACAATCATTTCCGGGTGGTGGCAACATTAACCCTTTTCTCTCTGGTCTTTCTTTTCTTACAGGATTGTACCTGTATAACAAAAATAGTAAACCCGTACAAAAGAGGCGGGCTATTACAGAATATAAAACATTTTCCTTGACCCAGGAAATGCTATTATTTTAGTTGAATGTTTTTTTGCATAATAGTGAAATACGCAGGGTAAACCTTCTGTGAGTAATGACGTCCTCCACGATTTTGAAATCGCTTCATAAGTGTACTTTACTAATAAAATTTTATGTAATATTTCTTATTCCTGTCTTTAGTTTTGATAGTTGTCTGTTTTATTTACTAAATAAGCTCTTTTAACTACTATGAAACCACGCAATGGTGTATGCCCCCAATCCACAAAAGCAACTAATTCTGGTGGTAGAGTCATCCGTATTTAAATTAAATTAAAATAATAAAGATGTTAACATATTTTAAATTTAGACTCAAATATTGGTGCATCTAACTGATAATTTCATTATGCATATTATAGATCTGGAAAGAATAGTTTCTTGGATATATAAAGCTCATTAATGTTTTAAAGTACATCAAAAAATTTGCAAGAAATGTTTTCAAAACATATGCTCTAGTTGTAATAAATTTGAACACAGGACGAGCAACAAAAACGCACAAAATACTAAAATTAATCCGCCTCAAAAAGGACGGTTATCAGTTACTCTGCAATGGCAACAGTTGCTTTAATTATACCTACGCTGATAAAACTCAACATTTTTTGTGATATAGCTATTATTTAGCTGAGTTCGCGGTCAAAGGGTTCTCACGCAAGCAATGTAAGCGTCACGCAACTCAAGGTAAAAGAGCAGAGCAAATTACCCTCTTGTTTAAAATACGCCTGGTACTAAGGAAAGTAATCGAAACATCTGAAAAGATATGAATCGGGGACAGATTATACATAATATAAACTTCGGGCATTTATAATTTTACATTATATTGCTATGAAATACATTTTGACGATTTGATAATAGTTTTCTTGATGTTATAATACGTACATAAAGAAGAAATTTAGAAATGATTGTTCAGGAGGTCTTTGATTATTCCATGTGCTCATTGCGGTTTTCTCTCCTAACTTCTTTTCTGTAACAGATATAATGAAAATAAAGTGTAGTGGGGAAAAATTTCGAAAAATTTTTCTGTTAACTGTTTGTCTATTACAGATACTCTTCTGCTAATGAAACCTCAGCTGGTGCTGGTAATATATTTGAGTCTAACATTTTCTCGCTGCTGCCTCATGTAGATTGAAAAGTGTGTTGAATACGAGTACAATGAGGTGAAATTTGCGAGAGAACTGAGTGGCTGACGTAGGAAAAATTCCGTTTTCATTTTCCGAAAAAACATGTTTTGATCCGATTTTCTAGCTTCTGCCATGTTGTATAAAAGAATTCTATGATGCAACCGAGATTCAAAATACGATAGGCAGAAGTGTCGTATGTGGCCAAAGGGTTGATATAAGGACGAGATCCTGTTTCACAAAATGTAAAGAGAAATTTACTATATTAGTCACCTGGTTTTCTCGCCAAATTTGCCTCATTGTATTCAACAATAAGACACTTTTCCATCCGCTTTGAGGTAGAACCGAGAAAATGTGTCCCAAAATCATCAGCCGATGACCTACAATATATACTGTCACCTTAAACAGAATAACGTAGTAGAACTTACCAATTACCGTAAATACACAACAATATACATAACTAATGGATAGTACGATAACTGCAGTGCAGGCGGTAAAAGTATACCGATTAACACAAACATGCATAAGCAAAATGTTTGCAGTAAACGATATAGAGGGTCCTAAAATTGCTATTTGGTTTTTGAAAATTTGTGATATTGGAAAAACAGCTTCATATGTTGAACTCAACTTTGGTACAGCATGGTTTTAAAGGACGATACACAAGAATTTGTTATCATTTTTCATGATACTCTTACAGGGTATTTGTTACGAAGGTCGAATTTGTTAAGATTATTACTTTATAATTAAATAATCACAAACTATTTTAACTTTAACGTCAGTTTATTAATTTCTACTTGACAATACAAAAACATTTTTTTATCAACATGTAACTAAGCAACATAAGAAAATCTCAACACTCCTCCTCAATTAAAACTTTACAAAGATTTCATTGATCACAGAATATTAGTTAAAATTTTGTTTCTCAACTTAATGAATTTTTCTTTACACAAAGCCTTGGTCATGTATCGTTTTTTTTTACAGTTTATTCTGCAAGTACTCTCTATCTCCCCTGGTTGCTTTCTGGTTAATATGCTTATGCTGTTTCTCACTTTTCATTAACCTATGCCTTCCTGTAGTTTCATCATATACTCTTTTCACAACTGACTGTTTCTCCCATTCTTCTTTGGTCCGAAATACCCATTTAGAATCAATAGCAATTTTATTATTTGATAAATCTGTTTCAGTCCAGGTTTCTAATTTTTGTAAAGCATAAAATTCTTTATTAATTGCTTCTTTCCAATCGAAATCTATCAATGGTTCTTGATTTGTCACAGGGTCTTTATATTCTGCTAATAAACAGTATGCTGTATACAATTGATAATCATTTTGCCAATTTGGAGTTTTGATTTGCCTTATTAAATTCATTTTTGTTTATATTATCTGGCCGTTCTTCATTTCTTATCCCAATTGTACTATTGTTTTCAAATTCAGTAATTGCTTCATCAAAATGTCCTTCTTCTATGGATTCTTCTGCTTTATCACTACTTCCATTTCTGGTTCTCCTTCATATATTTGTAAAAATTTACAATCATTATTATTGTCATTAAATCTAATTTTTGTCACATCAAATATTACATCTCTGGGTATAATTATTTTACTTGTTATCGGATCCCATAATCTATAACCATTTTCAGAATAACCAATCATTTTCATTGGTTTCAGTTTGTTTTATTTAGGATTGTTCAATACCCCTGATTGACAACCAAATACTTTTGGTCTTGATAAATCATTTTTCGCCTTCCAAATTTTAGCGGGTACTTTTCCTTGATTAGCATTTGTTGGTGATCTATTTAACTCATATGCTGAACAACGTATTGCTTCATCCCATAACTGTTTTGGTAAATTAGTATCTATAAATTTTGTTCTTACTTTATCCATTAACGTACGATTCATTCTTTCAGATGTTCCATTTTGCTGTGGGGTATATGCTTGAGATATTGTAAAATAATTCCCTTCTGTTTACAAAATAATTTGAACTGATTAGATGTAAATTCTCCTCCATTGTCAAGACGTATTTTTTTACTTTTTAATCCATGTTGTGTTTTAACTTCTTTAATGTAGTCCATCAAATTTTCTTCAGCTTCATTCTTATTTTTTAATTATTATATATACAACAGCAAAATGTGAATAATCATCAAAAATTACTTGAAAGTATTTATATCCTTCTTGAGTAGATGTTTTAATTGGTCCACTAATATTCAACCCTTGTAAATTTAGTTACATTATCATTACTTTGGGTTAATTTTTTAATTGACAATAAATTATATAATGCTTCAAAATTGATTTTATACCCCTGACACCTTCCTGTTATTCGTCCTTTCTTTACGGTTTTCAGTGTTCATTTGCAATATGAATATTAGCTTCTGCTGGTAATCTTTCTATATTTGACATTTCTCTTTTAAGATCACTTCTAACAAGATGTGTTGTGCAACCAGAATCCAACAAAAAAATGTCATTATTTTCCTGTGCTATAAAATTTGTAGCTATAAATGATATTCCAATGTCGTTAACTTGATCATCATTTTCTGTGTTCCCATCTTGAGTTTTGTCTGTGGAATGATCGTCCTACTCCTTTATTATTATTGCTAAGGTTCACTAGACATTCTGTCTTTTTATGACCATTTTTACCACATTTATAACAAGTATATGAAAATGCTTTGGATGATACTTGATCTTCTTTAATACGAGTATCACAATCTTTATTTTCAAATTTCAATTCTTCATCTAATAATCTTGATTTAACAAATTCCAAAGTAATATCATTATTATTTAACGTTTCTATGGCTGTAATTACTGTATTATATTTTTCAGGAATAGTGATTAATAGATTACATACTTTACTTATCAGATTCATCCAATTTAGATTTTACACTTTCCAGTTCTCTGATAATATAATCAAATTTTAGAAAATAATCTTCTAATTTCTCATTATTTGAACACTTTAGTGACAGTAATTTTCGTTTTAAATGTAGTTTTGTAAATACATTTTTCCGTTCAAATACTGCTCCCAAGGTTCCATCATTTTTTTAGCCGTAGTAGTATCTTTCACTAAATCTAAATGCTTATCAGTAAGACATTGCATTATTTTTGATTTAACTTTGGCATCGCTAGCTTTGAAAGTTTTTCTATCTTCATCACTTGCTGTTTCGTCGATCTCTTTCTCAAAGACATCAGCTACATATTTTTCATGTAATAAACATTTTACTCGGAACTTCCAATTATTCAAATTATCAACAGCTAGTAGAGGTAAACCTTATACACAACTCATAGTGTCTGTGCCCATAACCTGTTAAGATTATTACTTTATAATTAAATAATCACGAACTATTTTAACTTTAACGTCAGTTCTACTTGACAATACAAAAACATTTTTTTTATCAACATGTAAGTAACTACGCCACATAACAAAAATTTCAACGGAATTAAACAAATCCATGTTTATTTTTTAACACCCCGTATAATTTTCGTTTCGACGATAAATTATGAAACTGACATAATTTTATTACAAAAACCATATCCTTTGAAGACGCGAGATGTAAGTAACCTGAAAATTTTATCGTGAATCCTAGATGTCGATCTTACATCTCGCGTCTTCAAATTTAACGAACTGCATCAAATGCATAAAGAAGTGTTCGAGAGGACATTCAATTGTGGGAAGCGCAACTGATGAAGGTTAAATATTATATTTATATATAATATATATTGTCTTGCGTACAAAGGAATGACACCTCGAAGAGAGTAACCATATCCTTGTTGAATCTCCATATTTCAAGGCGTTTTCGAGATATTGTCAATTTAAGACAGGCGCTTAGTCATTTAAATAAAACATTAACGGTTTCAAAAACATTTTCAATTTAATTATGAAAAAAAAACAAATAGATTCACTTCATGAAATGTTGAAATTGACCACCAATAGCATCAATGCATTTTGTTACACTTTTTATGAAATGTCTTCTTATCTTGAAAATGGTTGCAATGTTATTTTTAAGAATATTCGCGGCCTCTTGAATTTTCGCTAATAGCTGGTTTTGGGTATTAATTTCATTGCTGTACACCAAAGACCTCATGTGACCTCATGTTGGAAAGTCCATAGTATTAAATTCTGGAGTACGAGACGGCCAAGGCAATTCGCTGCCACGTCCAATCCAACGATACGGAAAGTAGTCATTTAAATATTACTGGACTATAAGTGGATAATGTGGCGGTGCGCCATCGTGCATAAACCACATATACTGCCTTGGAATAAGAGGAACTTCTTCGAGAAAATTACCCAAATTATTTTTTTTCTGCATCCACTGACAGAACTGTAGTTTACGTGGTAAGTCATTGGGCAATAAATTTTGTACTGGCGTAAAGTGATACGGATACAATTTTTCTGTATGTAAAGTTCCTGATATACTCGATTTACTTACACCAGTAGCTGCTTGCAAGCGCCGAGTACATAATGCAGGCTTTTACAGAAATCGAAGTAAATTATCATCTTCATGATCAGCTGAAATACTTTTAGGTCCGCCACCAGAATTTTTGGTGTGAAACGAACCTATTTCACCTACATTTGTGTATAATCGTTGTAATATTTTTCGATTAGACACATTTCGATTTGGATACCGTATTTGAATTGCAATATCTCGAAACCGCTTGAAATAAGGAGATTCAACAAGTATACGTTTTTTGTATGAAATTATGGCGGTTTTATTATTTATTGTCAAATCGCAAATTATACGGGGTGTTAAAAAAATTAACATGGATTTGGCCTTCGTAACAAACACTCTGTAAGAGTACCTTGAAAAATGATAACAAATTCTTGTTTATCGCCATTTTTGAAATATCACATATGTTCAAAAACCAAATACCCATTTTAGGACCCTGTATATCGTTTACTACAAACATTTTACCAAGGCATGTTAATCGGTATATTTTCACCGCCACTAAACTGCATTAACTGTCCATTAGTTATGTATTTGATACAATTTCTATGAATTAACAAAAATGATAACACGTAACAGGTAAACACATTTCTTCAATAACCATAACCAGCAAGGCATGTTAGTTATAAGATATCCACTATCTAGATACAGCAACTAATAGCAATCCACTGTAAAAAGTGTATTTAAGAAAACTCGCCATTCTTGTTACATTTTTAGATAAATTGTGGTCTTTATGATTTATATATTTATGTTATTTATCTCTTACTATTTTTACTTAATTGCTTTGCTTGTTTTGTTTCAAACATATCTGGAAAACGATTTTTTATTTCTCTCAATTAATTCCATTATTCATTGAACATTATGACAATTTTAATTACTATGCTAGTTGGAAATAAGATGCTTGTTGATGAATTTTGGTTTTGCATTTTATGCCTTTATATAGAAATTATGTCAGTTTTTGCCACTTCACTATTAATTTTTTTTCTGTTTTATATCTTTGCTGTGGTATTTTTTCTTCATTATTGCTATGACTAACCCGTACAAATTGCATTTACCATTCTTTTTTTGTTTTTATACAAATACAGCCACACACAGTACTTTGTATCGTTTTAAAATAGGTTCCTGTTTAAACGGAAATATTCGTTTTTGAACCACCAGCTGTTTACGAATATTCAATATTGTATCATCATTTAGAAGTCCGACAATCAGATCTATTCTGGAGTGTTAGCGTTTTTAAATCACTTCACGGATTCTGTAACTAAATGTCTATAAAACTCGTTAGCCTACAAAATAGCTTTTTCCCAAAAAATAAATAATTGAATTCTAAATGTTTGTGTCTAATATATATTTACGTTGTGATAAATTGTAACATAAAATTCTCCCTTGTATTAGTTCTTAAGAAGTACAATAAACCTCACTATTTGAAAATCACATTTGTCGAATTTTTTTCTTATAGAATTATAATATAGCAGATCTTAACTTAACATTATATATTATTATATAATCAATATAATGTCAAACTGACTGGGCGTCAATAACCAATGCTTGCTGAGAGAGAGAGAGAGAGAGAGAGAGAGAGAGAGAGAGAGAGAGAGAGAGAGAGAGAGAGAGATCCAGATCTAGATCCAGATCCACATCCAGATTAAGTTCCACATTCAGATCCACATCCAGATCCTGATCCTGATCCAGATCCACATCCAGAGCCACTTGGTTTCCTGTCTGTCTCATCCTGTCTATTTTTAGGTATTATTTCTATGTTCATGCCTCATGACTGTATTTTTCTGAATAAGTCTGTATCTATTTATTAGATTTTTCTGGTAACTATAATGGGATAAACGAAACGTTAGAATTTTTTGCTTTTATTTAACTTATGCACTACCTGAGAACAACTCGAGTATAAGATCCAACAATTAGTGGTTTCATATTATTCAGTAGCACATTAACGATCTGTTCCCAGTTTATATTTCGATAATAAAATGTTTTACTTTTTACACGACCGCGTCCGAGTTCAGCGTGTGGTTGCTTTACGATCAATTTACAACACCTTGTCGTTTTATTTTGTTACCGAAAAGACATTTGATTGTCTCTATTTTTTATTGTTTACCAGTTTAATGTCACCTTTGTCAACGGGTCATGTAACAAACACATCGTCATCAATCTTACGCCTTTCCCTAAAATATTTAGAAGATTTCTGACAAAGGCAGACCGCTGCCTTGCATTTTACAGTAAGGGAAATATAAACCACCTACGGGAACAAAGTTGATAGTGTTGTCCAACAAAAGGACCTCGAAAGTTGTATTGTGCGCGAAATTCACTCTTTCGGTTAATATTTCTTTAATATTTCATTGTAAGTTGTTCCCTTGTCCAGTTTACCTGCCCAGTTTAGTTTGGAAAAAATAACACGTATATTGTGTATATCATCTTGACAGTCAGTTTAGGTTTATGTGGGAAATAAAAACAATAAACAAGTACTAAAACATGAAAAACAGTAGTGTCAGTTATACTAAACAAGAATTTAGAACAAACATAATTTATTAATTATGTTAAAAGTATAATAGTAACCGGATAAAAGAATGTAGATTTGAAAGAGGATTACCAAATTAAAGGATTGCCTCATATTTACATGGCGTATAAACTAATCTACCCCGGCACTTATTTCTTGAACTTTGAAATATCTAAATAATAATTTGAGTATACAATATATTTAACATTTTTCAGTTAAGTAGAACTTTATTCTTATTGAGCCTATATATTATTGTTGATAGGATCATTTTTAGGGTTCCGTATATACAATATACGGATACCCTTATAATATCACTGCGGATTTCTACCTCTGTCACATCACAGCAATTTTCTCCTAAACTACTGGACGGAAGAGGTTGAAATTTGGCATCAATGTATAGTTTGGTGACCCGATCTGGAGTAGATATCCTAAAAGAAGAAATTTTCATTTTAGGGATACTTCTGGGGGGAAAAACTAAAAAAATCGACCGTTCCCCCCTGATCTCCGAAACTAATGAGCCTAAAATTAAAAAAAAATGGGAAATATAGATCGTGCGCCAACTTTTTAGGAGAAATAATTAATATTAATTTTTTAGAATTAAACGGAAAATAATAAAACATTTTTTAACGCATCATGCCATACATCAAATGAAAGGGTTTATTATGAGGAATACATATACATATTTTTCATATTTTTAAAATTAATTGTTTACACAATATAAAAAATTCTCATTTCTCGTTTTATTTCCGAAACCATTCTACCTAAAATTTTGAAAATAATTAGGGGTACTGGTGCCCACTTGAAATTTATAAGAAAAATTATTAGAAAATCCCCATAGTAATTTTAAGGAAAAATTATACAATTAAGTGGAAAATAAAAATTTAATTTTCAAAGCATCATATCAGATAGATTATGTGAATTACAAATATCATATTTTTAAATCATTTGTTTAAAGGTATTAACAAAAATATTAAACATCGACTTTAGAAACTACACTACTTAAATTTTGAAATATATATTTTATTTGTATTTTTAAATCATTTAAATAATAGATTTAATAATTTATAATTTAAAATTTGAGCTATTTTGCCCTATATCTTCCAATCTACAGAGCCTCAAAATTCAGACAGTAGATTATAAAAGGCTTCCCTGAAAGTTTATTAGTAAAATAAAACTCTAATGTTAATTTTTGGGGGCCAAATTAGAAAATTAAATACATATATATTCAATCAAGCGAATCCTGAAGCAGATAAAATAAAAAGTCTTTGTGTGGAAAATGAAAGTGTATATTTTTTTTAAATTTAAAACGCTTCCTTTAAAAGATATTAGGGCAAATATAAGAAAATGCACTTATTCCCTGCTTGTCTGAAACTGGAATATTAGAATCTTGAAGGTAGTACGGAACCCTTAGTATTGCGAGTCCAACTCGCACTTGACCAAATTATTTACCAAGAAAAGTGGTCAAAAGTGGATTTTTTTTCAAAAATTTATAACTTTCTCTTAACTTTCACTGGAGTAATAATCATCGTGAAAACGTTAGTTTATGATAATTTTATATGGGCTCACGATGAATACTATTGAATATATAGTTTTTGAAAAATTGGAATTTAAATAACTTAGAGAGATATTTTGCACATCGTATTAACCATATACCTACTTAAGATATTTTAAAAGTTCATAAATTCCACTTCCATTTGACTATCTTGGATTTTTGCTAAAACGCCGGAAATTTGCTTCAGCCAGAGGTGCACTAACAATAGCTGTCAAGGCACACGTTCGGATCTACAATTTTCTTGAGATGGAGACAGAAGATGAAAATTAGAGTTAATTGTATTGTTATATGATTTGTTTACTTAGCAGTTCATTAGGTTTTTAGTGTCATAACTATTTCCCACCCATTTTGGTCTGTTATTCCATAGAATCATAGAATAAATATTAATTTAATGGCTACATGCATACAGTTTACTGTTATTCATTAAATTACCTTTTTTCCATGACAGGATCCGCCACTGTTAAGACGTCGGAATACAAATAAGAGTCAATCGTTTAAGCCAAAATTCAGAAGCAGTATTTATACATTCCACGGCACTATAAATAAGTCACGTCAGAAATCAAATATTATGTATTGTCAAATATTTTAATTTACATCTCAGAATTGTGCCCCCTTTTTTATCCGTAGTTTCTTAACCATTGACAACGGGGTCTGATCTAGACCCCGAAACGTTTGGAATATACAGCAATTTTCTTTGAACTGTGGTGTTATTTCCCAAGAAGTACTTAAAAACTATAACTAAAATCCAAGATATACTAAGTGCATTTTATGCGTTTTCAAAATATATTTTACATATCGCTATTGCACTATCGTGGTTAATAGGGTACGTTCTGCAAATATTTTTACAAATTACTTCACTTGCAATTCTGAAAGATCTACTTAATGTACAATATCGATCTTCACCGGTATTAATTTCCGCGTTATAAGCTATCATTAGGAGGCAGACTAAGGTTCCAGCTGTTATTACAACCAAGTTATGGCTGCCCCCCACCCCACTTACCACCTTTAAAACCGCGAGTTTTTTTTACCACATAGTTGTGAATTAAAAAAAATAGCAGTTTTTCTGACTTCTCTGTAAAAAAGGTTTACAAATGCTCACAAATAGTATTTCCTTTAATGACATCACGATTCCTTCATTACTTGTCACAACATAAGCTAAAACCCAAATAATCCCATATGCTTACCAGTTTTATTATTTAAATAATTCAATTCTAGGAATTTGCTATTCAATTATTCGCTGTAAACGATGTAGGCGAATTATTGTTAAACTTTATGTCTTATCTATTCTATTAATATTCTCTTCATGAAATTTTTCTAGAAAGTATTCATCATTGCCCCTCATGGTGTTTATTCACGAATCAGTTAAACTCCATTTAAGAATAATAGTTTTTTGTTTCATGATGACAACACACGTTCATTCAGTTGTCATCCTAACATTTATTCCACTTTCTGAAATACTGAATTTACCTAAAAATACTTCCCCATTGTCCCCTCTAACATATTTGAATATTCGGAAATTGATGCTTACTGCTTTTTTTAGGTGAACAGTCTGTGACGGGAATTCCTGCGATAAATCATGGAATCCGATATTTCGAGGAATCCGAAATATTGTTCGGTTGGTGCATCGAGATCGGTAACTTGCTTTGACATTCCTCGAAGAATCTAGTCTAGTACCGGCGGCTCTTTGACGATCTGGAGAATTCTGAAAAGAAATATATAAATACGAAGAGCTAGGGAAGCATTCATTCCATATTCCATGGCCGTATAGTAAAGGTCAGGTGTTTAACATAAATTGTAAATAGTTCTGTGAATATAAATATAAGTTACTTAAAAACAACAGACACTTGTTTAAATTTTCACTTTCTATTTCTTTAAATTTGACATATGTTTCGCCGAGTCTGGCTTCATCAGAATTTGGGAATACAATGAATGCTAAATTTATATATCTTACACAAAAACTACATGTAAGATAGTAAATTAATTAAAAGGTTTTAATTCTGGGGAATTTCGGAGGAAATGGGCTGGTTGTAGGTCACTAAATTATATATTTATGAAATTGTTGACAATAGATGTTAATAATATAATATAATATTATTTAGAAATGGATTCTAAGATTGAGTAATGGAGATGAATTGGTATCAGTTTGGTCGTTTAATAGATTCGGAGAATTTTTGTTTTTATTAATTTCCAGTGATTTAAGAAGATATAATTTTTTACTATTGTTTTGTAAATGTAAAATTTCAATTGTATTTTGAGGCATATGGTTTTCTTTTAATAAGTGGTCCACAAATGTGGATTTGCTTTGTTGTTGATTGATTTTCAAAAGCTCTAATGTGTTCAGGCCACCTTGAATTGAAATATCTTCTAGTGTGACCAATATAGAAATTGGGACAACTACTCATAGTTCAACCTATAGAGACCCAAGTTATAATTTTTGTCAGTTTTGTCTTTGTTGTTTTTTAGATGTCTAGATAAATTTTTGTTTGTTGTGAAGGCCGTATATATATTCCTATTCTGTAAAAATTGGGAGATTTTTTATGAAGGGATTCCATTGAATGTGAGAGTATGGTATAATTTAGGTATGGGATTGGGGTCAGTGGGATAGACTTCTTTAATAGCAATTTTCTTTAATTTTCTGTTTAATAAGTTGTCAATAAGTTGAGTGGTGTAACCATTGTTGACTGCCATGAGTTTGATTCTTTCAAGTTCCTTATCAGAGTCGGTTTTGTGCAGTGATATGCAGCAAGTTTATGTTGTATAGGGTGGTGTGAACTATTGTGGATGGTAAGGTCAGAGTGTTGTGGTTTATGATATATGGAGAATGTGTGTTTGGTGTCTTGCCTTTTAATTGTTAGGTCTATGAAATTTAGTGTGTTATATGTTTCTGTTTCAAGTGTGAATTTTATGTTGGGGTGTATTTGGTTTAAGTAGTTGTGTAGTAACTGTAATTGTCGATCTGTACCTGTAAAACACGCAATGATATCATCGACATATTGGTACCAATACATGATTTTGTTACTGAGATGGTTTTTCAAAATTTGCTTGTCTAAATCGTCCATCAATATTTCAGATCGAATGGGGCTTAAAGGGTTGCCCATAGTTAGGCCTTGGGCACAGTTGTGAATGTTGTTGTTGAATTGAAAGTAGTTTTGGTTTGTGATTAGATTGATTGAAAGGAGTTTGGCATTATTAGGAAGAGTGATTTTTTGGATCTTTGAAACTACATCAATAGAATTCTTGATACTGTATGTGAGGGTAAATTTGGTGTATTGTTTTAAAACACTAAGAAGAGACTTGGATATTTTAGAAGCTGGAGCTGAAAAATAAGAAACTATGGGCCTGATGGGGTGGTTATTTTTGTGTAGTTTAATTAAGGAATATAAGTGGGGGCTTTTGGTTTATTATTGTAAGGGACCTTTTTTGGAAGTCATTGAATGTGAAAGTGATATCTTTAAGGGTACTTTTAACTTGAAGTTGATATCTATTGGTAAGCTCTTTTTTAAGGATAGTGAATTTGGATGTACTTAGAAAACACTTAGTTTTGTTGATGTAGTCCATTTTATCCAAAGCAACCCAAATTCACTTTCCTGTTCAATGACTTCCAAAAAAGGTCCCTTACAATAATGAACCCAAAAAGTCCCTCACTTATATTCCTTAACTAAATTACACAAAAATAACCACCCCATCAGGCCCATAGTTTCTTATTTTTCAGCTCCATCCTCTAAAATATCTAAGTTTCTTTAAAACAATACAGTATCAAGAATTCCATTGATCTAGTTTTAAAGATCCAAAAATCACTCTTAGTAATAATGCCAAACTCCTTTCATTCGCCGTGGTCAATCTATTTCCCAGCATACCACCTGATGAATGCATCAATCTAATCATAAACCTAATAGACAAGAATAATATCATAATCAAAAATGAAATACTTTTTCGTTTACATCTCTGTATCAACCAAAACTACTTCCAATTCAGAAACAACATTTAGAAAAGCTAACTATTTAAACCAACACCCCAACATACAATTCACACTTGAAACAGAAACATATAAAACATTAAATTTCATATACCTAACAATTAGAAGGCAGGACACCAAACACACATTCTCCATATATCATAAACCAGCACACTCTGACCTTACCATCCACAATAGTTCACACCAGAATCAAACTCACGGCAGTCAACAATGGTTAAACCACTCCACTTTTTGAGAACTTATTAAACAGAAAATTTAAGAAGTCTATCCTACTGACCCCAATCCCATACCTAAATTATACCATACTCTCACATTCAATGGAACCCCCTCACAAAAAATCTCCCAATTTTACTGAACAGGAACATATATACAGCCTTTACAACAAACAAATATTCATTTAGACATCTAAAAAACAACAAAGACAAAACTGACAAAAATTCTAACTCGGGTGTCTATAGGTTGAACTGTGGTAGTTGCCCCAATTTCTATATTGGGCACACTGAAAGATCTTTCAATTGAAGGTGGCGTGAACACATTAGAGCTTTTGAAAATCAACAACAACACAAATCCACATTTGCGGACCACTTATTAAAAGAAAACCATATGCCTTAAAATACAATTGAAATTTTACATTTACAAAACAAAAGTAAAATATTATATCTTCTTGAATCACTGGAAATTAATAAAAACAAAAATTCTCCGAATCTATTAAACGACCAAACTGATACCAATTCATCTCCATTACTCATTCTTAGAATCAATTTCCAAATAATATTATATTATATTATTAACATCTATTGTCAACAATTTCATAAATGTATAATTTAAGTGACCTACACCCAGCCCACTTCCTCCGAAATTCCCTAGAATTCAAACATTTCAATTATTTTACTGCCTTACCTGTAGTTTCTGTGTAAGATATATAAGTTTAGCATTCATTGTATTCCCAATTTCTGATGAAGCCAGACTTCGCCAAACATATATTAAATTTAAAGATATAAAAAGTGAAAATTTAAACAAGTGTTTGCTGTCTTTAAGTAATCTTAAAAATGAATTTTCATCAAGTGAAGTCTGAAACAATCATCAATAAATAATTTATAGGAAGACTGTATCTTTAAATAAATCCAAGAACTGAACTGAACCGGAATGTGCAAATAAAAACGTTACAATACTAATTTACACTTTCATGTTCCTATAGATAAAATTCTAAGTTTAATTCTATTGCCAAAAAATAATGTATATCACATGGGGAGTAGGTAAGGTATTTTCTAAGAAAAATTGTCCATTTTTAGTGACCCGGAATTAATACTTAGGAAAATTACTAATCAATTCTTTAAATAAATGACCAGTGGTCACCAATACTGTTTTTGAATTTTTTCCCGAAAACAGAAAATTATTCAATAGGTGGTAATTTTAAGAAAAATTGCTTATTTTTATGGAACTGAAATATATATAGCCAAAGAATTAATAGAATGATTGCTTTCTTTAAATGAGTTTGCGTTAAGATATTTCTGTCTAAATAAAAAAATATGAAAAAGGTCAAAAAAAATCCCAAACATAAAAATTTCGTAAATGATAAAAATATCTATCAAAATCAAAATGTTAAAAATGCTAAATAATGACTATAAATGTCAAAAACACCCAAACTGCCTAAATTTAATTTAAAAAATACAAAATGTCAAAGATATATAAAATGAAAATAATACAACACAATTATCTAATACATCAAATGTCAAAAATCCTGAAACATAAATATCAAATACTCGTCTAATACTTTAATTGATGATACCCGATTTTCAAGATATTAGAAACCGGCCTACGACACAAATTTTCATAGAAAAATCTATAAAATTTAAAAAATATTAAAAATGTCAATTAACAATATAGTGTATAAAAAATTGTAAAAGTATTTACATTTTTTTAATTTCGCGTAAACCAGAGGAGAATTTATCTAAGAATGTTATTAGGTAATTATAACAAATTTTGCATTTGACTTTGTCTGTAAAATTTATGTGCAATTAAACTAGAATTTGAGAATATCATTACTATAATTAGTTTAGTGCTCTGAATAATTTTTTGGCACAGGTACTTAACACCCTTGCCCATTCGTGCTAGTCATAGCTTTTTTCATATAAATCGATGCAAATGTCGTTGCAATATTAAACTAGACGGCGACAGATTTATTTCTCCGTCCATTTGGCGATATTGCCGATCATGATGTTGATTGAGGTCGCCGAAATAATGGTAGCGCCTTTATAGGTAATAAGTCTGAGAGGACTCATTAATTATGTTAATGAGATGCTCGTGAAATCTGTCCTTTTTCCAGATTCGATTATTTGCTGGACCTTGTTCTTGACATTGGGCGGCCTGGCATTTCTCAGCCGTCTACTTTTTCAGCTGATGAGTATTTCAATGTTGAAAAATGGCGTCGCCGGTTTGGAGGTTTATGTCTCGTTTTGGTTTGAGCTAGGAATTTGAGTTTGATTTTACAAATCTGATAAAAATTTAGGCCAACTAATCCAATTTATAATAAAATTAAACACTTGACAAACTAAATATAATATAATAATATAATATTTTAAGTAAATATAATATTTATAGAATTAAAATAAAACAATTTTAAAAATAATGAGTAAGGAACATTTTCAAACAATAGCTAAAACTAAAAATAAATATAAAAGTTTTCCAAATTTTAGATTAAAAATATTCCAAAATGGTCTAGGAATATTGTTGAGAGGTAGCTTGATGTAACCTTTAGGTGGCATCTCTTAGGTTACGGCGGAATTTTAATTCTGTTTTACAATGTCAAAGACACTCAATAAATGAATCGTTGTCGTTGGATTGATTGATCGGGTCACATTTACACAATGAAACATGGCTCTGTCTTGTAACGCCAATATTTTTTTACATGACTTTAATATTATTACAGATTACTTTGAGTTCAGATAAAAATGACAAATTCGTAATCCTCGATACAACTCAACGAATAAACTCTAACTACAATCTGTCATTTAATATCAACTAAAATTAAATAGACCTTTACATAATTGAAAAAAAATTATGCCTATGCCTCAACATCCTCATTTTTTTCGGGAACTTTATACTTGTTTATAACGTGAATAAGGGAATTTCAATGGAATTTATTAATTTGCTGTTAGTATTAAAGTTTTAGTAGTTATAAACTTAAACTGAACTAAGGCCATACGTACAGTAAATCATTTTTGGAAAATTTATTTGACTTATTAGTTTGTTAAAGCTTTGTATCGAATCTCGTCGAAAGCTTATTAGATCAGCGAAAAATAAAGAGTTAAAAGTTTGTTTAAAATGTGCCAAATGTGATTTGTGAGTTAGAGATGTGAACTAAGTGATTATGTAAATAAATATACACATATTTGTTTATGAGTATATGATTTTAAGACAATAACTTGTTAAAAGATTTTCAAAATCAGTTGTAAATAAAA
The DNA here is from genome assembly GCA_034190945.1 of Octodonta nipae. Lineage (NCBI taxonomy): Eukaryota > Metazoa > Arthropoda > Insecta > Coleoptera > Chrysomelidae > Octodonta > Octodonta nipae. The sequence continues at coordinate 65,075,366 of CM067223.1, forward strand.
TACTCGAGACCAGACATATGGATGTAAATTGAGTTTATTTAAATATTTATTATTATTATTTATTTGTAGCAACTTTAAAGATTTCGTGAAAATCTTATAAATGATCTTTCTTATATCTGTCAGTCGAAAGATGAATAGCCAACATAATTAAAATCATAAATTGACCTAAAACGGAGAATGACTGAGACAAACATAGTAATAATAAATAAATTACATGTGTAGTTTTTATTACCCATGTTTATTTTATTAATTATCAGTTTATTAATTACTTTAATTTAGTATTAGTATCATTTTGGCTTGATCAGCTTCATTTTCGCCTTGTAGATGAAATAAGACTTTAACCACCATTCTAACTTAATACAATTATGTGCTCTAGCCTAGTACATACTTGACGATACCATTGATATATGATATAAATAATTATCGACCTAAAACTGTTCCCTGGGGTATACCATATTTAATTATATTAATTTCAGACACACTGCTGCCATATTTTACTTTTCGCTGTCTGTTTTCAAGGTAAGATCTAAACCATTTGATAACATTACTACGTCAACCTATTTTTCCTAATTTTCTACCAAAATATTTCTCTTAATCAGTTCAAATGCACGTTTAAAATCCAAGAATTACATTTTTGTTTTTATCTAAATTTATTAACCATGTATCACATCTGTTTACTACAACCGATTGACAAGAATGATTTTTCCTAAACCCTGACTGGTTCCTTACTATAATATTTTTTTCCAATGATTTAAGAGTTGTTTTTTCAAAACCATATTGAACATTTCTTCATATATTGGTACAATATGTATGGCTTTATTTTCGTCACAGTTAACAATGTCAAAAACTTTTTGTACTGGTACAATTTCTGAGATTTGCCATTCACATGGAAATATTTCATAATCCAGAGATCAGTTTATAACATAATGAAACCTATTACCTAGTACAGCAAAAGAATCATTTATGATTTGGCTAGAAATTTCATCTAATTTCGCTTTACGTGGAGGACTATTAACATTTTTTTTCAATTCGATAAAAGAAATTTCATTATTGACTCTTTAAAATTGGTATTATTCAAATAAACACTTATATCTTTAGATTTTGGAATATTCGATATAATTATATCAACACTACCAACAAAATATGTATGGAATTTGCAATATCTGGTTCACCATAGACTTTGCTAATTTTACTTTTATTGTTGGTTAAACTATTTTAATGTTTTCCATATTTCTGTTTTATTGTTATTCACTATGATGTTTGTTATAAGGGTATTCCAATTTGAGGTTAATTTTTAAATGTGCTGCCATTTATATTTTTTGTACTAGAATATTATTGTTACACATAACAAGTAGGAATATTCCGGTTATTAAAAATGTAGAGATATACGATTGAGCAACGCGTATTTATTATCAAAAATTATTTAAAATTTGGTGAAAGTTGTGCAGAAGTTGGAAGAACATTTCGTACAGGATATGGAAGAGAAAATTATCCGTCAAATGTTACCATTGGAAAAATTGTTCAAAAATTTGTGGAAACTGGTTCAGTAAAAGATGAAAAAACTAAAACATATCATCGTAGTGGACGTTCAGAAGAAAATATTGCTGCTGTTACTGCTAGTTTTGCTGAACAACCAAAAACATCAATTCGTCATCGTGCACAGCTATTGAACATTCCAAAAACCACTTTATTCAGAAGTTTGCACAAAGATCTTCATTTAACGACTTACAAGATTTAGATAACGCAGAAATAAAGCCAACAGACTTTAGTTCACGTCGTCAATTCGGTAATTGGGTCATACAACAGAAACTTGAAAATGTGAATTTTTTCAACAAAATCATCTTCAGCGTTGAAGCACATTTTGAATTAGGTGGATTTGTTAACAAGCAAAATTGTCAAATCTGAGGTGAATCAAATCCTCGAGAAATGATGGAAAGACCGATGCATTCACAAAAAGTAACTGTTTGGTGTGGTTTCTGGGCTGGTGAAGTGATTGGTTCATACTTTTTTGAAGGTGACAATGGAAATACTGTTACTGTGAATGCTGATCGATATCGAACGATAATTAGTAATTTTTTTGTGGGATGAATTGGAGCATATTGATGTGCAGAATATGTGGTTCCAACAGGACGGTGCAACATGTCATTCAGCAGCAGAAACAATCAATCGTTTGAATCAGAAATTTGGTAATCGAATAATTGCTCGAAAAGGAAACATCAATCGGCCCTCTACAACTTGCGATCTAAAACCTCTAAATTGTTTCCTATGGAGCTATTGGAAAGTCTATGCCAACGATCCACAAACATGATGACCTAAAGGGGAACATTATTGACTGTTTTCAAGTAATTGACCTGCAGTTATGCCAGAAAGTTATCGAAAATTTTGGCAAAAGATTGACAGCTTGTAGTACAGCAGCAGGTGGTCACTTACAAGATATTGTTTCCCATTACTAAACCCAAACATTTGTACTATCATTTTAAATAAAAGATTTGATCATTCTCAAATAATTTGTATATTTTATTAAAAATTTTAAAATTAACCTCAAATTGGAACAACCCTTATATCTATGTTTTGCTTTTTAGGGTTCCGTATATCCAATACACGAATACTCTTATAATATCACTCCGGATTTCTGTCTCTGTCACATCACAGCAATTTTCTCCTAAACTACTGGACGGAAGAGGTTGAAATTTGGTATCAATGTACAGTTTGGTGACCCGATGAGGAGTACATATCGAAAAAAAATAAATTTTGATTTTAGGGTACCTGGGGTGAAAAATTAAAAAAATCGACCGTCCCCCTCCCTGATCTCCGAAACTACTAAGCCTAAAATTTTGAAAAAAATTGGAAATATAGAAAGTTGCCCGAACCTTACAGAAAAAATAAGGAGAAACCATTAGTATTAATTTTGGGGGGCAAATTATAGAATTAAATGAAAATTTAAAAATAAAAAAATTTTCAAACTCATCATGTAATACATCAAATGAAAGGTCCCATTCTGAGGAACCCAAATATGTTTTTTTTGTATTTAAAAAAATGGTTAAAAAGATATTAACGAAAATATACCAAAATTTACCCATTCTCCCCCCCTCCCGTTATTTTCTCCGAAACTATAAAATGCAAAGTTTTGAAAAAAAATAGAGGTATAGGGTCTAAACTGAAGTTTACTGGAAAAGTAAGTAAAAATCTCTACTTTTAATTTTGGGGGACAAATTACAGAATTAAATGGAAAATATAAAATTAAAATTGTTTCATGATGGGTTATCATGTTATATATCAAATGAAAGGGCTCGTTATGACGAAAACAAATATGTTCTTTTCATATTTTTAAAATAAATGAATTAAAAGATATTAACAAAAATATAAAAAAAATTACCAATTCCCCCCCTTATCACCGAAACTATTAGCTGGAAAATTTTGAAAAAAAATGGAGGTATAGCCCCTCATCTGAACATTACTAGACAAATAAGGACAAACCCCTAATATTCAGTTTGGGGGGCAAATTATAGAATTAAATGGAAAATATAAAATTAAAATTGTTGCTAACCCATCATGTTATATGTCAATGAAAGGGCTCATTATGACGAAAACATTTTTTTTCATATTTTTATAATAAAGTAATTAAAATATATTAACAAAAATATACAAAAAATACCCATTTCTCCCTCGCCCTTATCTCCGAAACCATAGGCTGGAAAATTTTGCATAAAAATGGAGGTGTAGCCCCTCACCTTAACTTTACTGGAAAAATAAGGAGAAACCCCTAATATTTATTTTGAGGTTCAAATTATAGAATTAAATGGAAAATAAAAAAATTATAATTGTTTCTAACGGATCATGTAATATATCAAATCACAGGGCTCATTAAGATGAATACAAATATATTTTTAAATTTTTTTTTAAAATGAATATTTTAAAATATATTACAAAATATTTAAATAAAGTACCCATTCCCCCCTTATTCCCCAAACTATAAGACCTAAATTTTTTGTTTACAGGAAAAATATGAAGAAATCCCTAATATTGGGGCCAAATTATAGAATTAAACGGAAAATAAAAAAAGTACTTTTTTAACGCATCATGCAATACATCAAATGAAAGGGCTCATTATGAGGAATACAAATACATATTTTTCATATTTTTAAAATTAATTGTTTACAAGATATTAACATAAGGATATAAACAAATTTTCATTTCCTAAAATTTTGAAAATAATTAGGGGTACTGGGGCTCGCTTGAAATTTGTAAGAAAAATTATTAGAAAACCCCCATTGTAATTTTAGGGACAAATTATACAATTAAATGGAAAATAAAAATTCAATTTTCAAACGCATCATGTAATATATCAGATAAAAGACTCATTATGTGAATTACAAATATATCATATTTTTAAATCATTTGTTTAAAAAATATTAACAAAAATATTAAACAACGACCTAATTCCCACTTTAGAAACTACACTATTTAAATTTTTAAAAATATATTTTATTTGTATTTTTAAATAACTTGAATAACAGATTTAATAATTTATAATTTAAAACTTGACCTATTTTGCCCTTTATCTTCCAATCTACAGACCCTCAAAACGCAGACAGTATATTATAAAAGGCTTCTCTGAAAATATATTAATAAAATAACACTCTAATGTTAATTTTTGGAGGCCAAATTAGAAAATTAAATACATATGTATCGTGATAAAAATTAAGCGAATCCTGAAGCAGATAAAATAAAAAGTCTATCTTTAGAAAATCAAAGTATATATTTTTTATAAATTTAAAACGCTTCCTTTAAAATATATTAGGGTAAATATCAGAAAATGCACTCATTCCCTGCTTGCCAGAAACTGGAATATTAGAATCTTGAAGGTGGTACGGAACCCTTCGTATGCGAGTCCAACTAAAAACTTGACCAAATTATAACTGATGTTACTTCGTTTCTTGTTGATCTAAACAAAATTAGTAAAGACAACTCTTTTATATAATATGTCATTTTTTTTTGTTTAAAATCCTATTTATCCCTTTGTTATCCACCTAATTTTGATTTACTACAATAGTTTTGAGATGGAAAGCCGTGACCGGTTACTCTTCGATTAGAGGTATTTACAATATATACCAAGATCTAGTTGTTTAACAAAAAAAAAACAGTTTAAACAAAAAAATTCTATATTTAAAAAATTCACACGTTTCATTCTGACCTCATTGTCAATGGTGTTATAAAATAAATTAACAAAAAAACGTAAATTAAATTTTTCTGACCATTTTACTGTGACATCACTAAGAACATTTTTTGGTTTTAGATATACAAGAGAGAACAAATATTCCAAATATCATATATAATAGTCAAGGTACGTTCAAGTTGGAAGAGCACAACTCTAAACAAAAAATAAGTGATTGTGACTTAATTCTGTCAAATAAGGAGGATTGTGTAACTTACACTTCCGTAGAATTCTTATCTGATTTCCGATAATTAATGATGAAATTAATAATGCCCATTTTCTTTTGAACAAGCTTATATAGGGATAGCTCATAAGGTTTTCTTAGGTTTTCTCTGATGATCTTAATGGGATCACTGTACCAACAGAATTATTTGGCCTCATTTATGGCGTATGCCCCTAGGGCATATATTAGTTGTGAAGACAATTCTTTCAAGTTGAAACCAGCGTCACTATTATAACTGTCAGCAAAATCAAACTTTCAGTTTCAAATTTATATTTTATTAATTTTGGTTAGAATACCATCAACAATGAAACTGAAACCTAGAAACTTTCGAAACATACAGCTGTTCAAAGTGTAGTGTTATTTCCTTAAAAAAACAGAAACCTTCAGAAAACTAGGTCTAGTTTTCCCCAAAATGATTCTAATCCATGATTTATAAATATGCTGCAATATTTGAAGGTTTCGTTGAAAAATTTAAATTATTTTTCATGATATTCTGTAATATTTCCCAGTCGGGGCTTAAACTGAGATGCCTACTGATATTTTTTAAACAGGAAAATGTTGAGCAGTTGGCACATTGTTATGTTATGTTCTAGAAATAAGTAGGTTTTCATTAGATTTTCAAATTAAAGTACCTACTTAGACCATTTGGTAATTGGTCTTTTTTTATCACAGAGGTTATTAGCTAATTTGGCTTTTTAATTGCGTTTTGATATGCACTTAATTCAACAATGCAATATTCTTCATTGGCGTCGTCTAGGAAGACAGATGTTTTGATGATCGTCCCGACGCCATCAATAAATCCGCCTTTACATCTTCGTGAATCCACGATATTTCAGTGACCTTATTTTTACGTATTTTGCAATTTGTTAAAGTGGTTTTATATGAGTGTGTACATCGGCACCTATTAGATTCAGCGACTTAAGATTGTTCTCCTTAATTTAGTTTATTTATGAGTTGCTATTCAAAGTGAACGCTGCTGATCAAAACACCAAGAGCATCCAGCAAAACACAACCCAAAACGAAACATAAAAGAGTCTTTCTTATTTCTGTCTACTTCTGTAGTCATTTAATGTTTGCCGCTCATTAAGTATGAAATTAGTAACGACATACGCTTTTGAACAACCCTATATTGGGATAGTTCTTAGGAGTTTTTCTTATGTTAAGCTATCGTATGCATATCAAGTAACAGTAAATTCTTCTGTTTCACTTCAAATTGCTTACATTTTTATTTTATTTTATTCCGACAGAGACAGAGTAAAAAACTCATTTATATCATTTATTTCAATTAAATTTTAGCATAGTTACTAGCATTTTTAGAAACTTTAGCGTCTCAAGTGTTTAAATTTTAAGGATTTGTTACTGCAATTTAACCTAACAAATATTTTATATTTAAAAAAGAACCGACTTCAGCCGATCTAAAATAAAAACCGTTTAGAAGCTGTGTGCAATCACTAACAATTTTCAGACATGTCTTCTTTTTTATCTGATTTAAGGTGCAATTCAATTGAAAATTTGTCGTATTCTTATATCTCTCTCTCTCCCTTTCTCCCTTTCTCTCTAATTTGTATTCTTTGTTTATATTTTCCAAATGTATTTTTTATTTATTTTTAATATATATATATATATATATATATATATATATATATATATATATAATATAACTTATTTGTCCATCATTTTCTGAATCACCCTGTACAACTATAATTCAACTCAATACAATTTCACATATATATATATATATATATATATATATATATATCATCATCATCATATGTAGCTATATTCAACCAATTTTTCATGGTGTAGCCTCCCTGAAGAATTGAAAGATTGCAGAGGAACTTGAAGAGCTGTGGAAATGGAGAACTTAAGGTCTTGAGAACAGAGGAAGAAGCAGAAGAGCTTAAGATCTGTGAGAAGGACTGAAGGACTGTATTGAAGAGAATTGAAGGTAGGTGGGCAAATGGTCGGTTTTACTAACTGAAATGAAGAAGAAGAAGAAGAAGTGTAGGACTGAAGAATTGAAGAACTGGCTCGAAGGATTGAGAAGACGAACATAATTTTGGCAGTTTTTATCGGAAACTCAAGGCTAGAGGTTGAGGAATTGGCCTTTGTATAACTAGACTCGTAACGGAATGTATTAATGAAGCGAAAGCTGAAGAGCTAATCGGAGACACTTAAGGTCTTGAAGGAACAGATAAAGAGCTTAAGGTCTTTTTGTAAGAAGAATTGTCTCGAAGGATTGAGAAGACGAAGAATATTTTTAGAATTTTACAGGGGATATGAGGCATACCTTACCACGCTGCCTCAGTGCGGGTTGGTAAGGGGCAAATGTCTATTTCCCTGATTTATGCCATTTACGTCAGAGACGACTGTACCCCCCGAAATTTTGTCACAATTTTTTTATTAATGAAAAAAACCTTGACTTGGCCGGGATTTGATCCCGGGTCCGGTCCGCTATATCAAGCTCCAATTTAGTACAATTGTGTGAGCTGACGGACTTTCCCACTAGGCCAACGGGGGGCCATATATATATATATATATATATATATATATATATATATATGTATAAATCCTCTCCACACTATTGGCTCTTTCCATTTTTCTATTGTTTAAATTATTCCTCTATACCAATGATTTTATTTCGCCCCATATGTCTAGTATTCCATTTATGCAACTGCTCATGGTCTACCCTATATAACAAAATTCACCTTTTTGAGTCACACTTTATGACTATAATTTTACTCAACCATTTATTTCAACCACCCGGTATATGCAACTGCTTCTAAATTTTTTGAACCCATGTCTATAATTATACTCAATCCTACTTCTATAATTCCAATATCCTAACTGCTTATGTTTATATAATAAATTTTTGATACACCCTGAATAACAATAATTTTACCCTTACTTCAAACACCTTGTATAAGCAACTACTACTCCAATTTATATTTCATCTACTTCTGACAATTTTTAAAGCTTTTTGTATAACTGTAATTATTTTCCGACCTATAATGCAAATATCTGCTCTGTATAACTCTAGTTTTGATCCACTTTTATTTCAACCACCTTGTATAGGCAACTACTTATTTTTAGAATCACCATGTATAACTAATTCAATGCCAACTTATATTTCAAACATCCTAACCTAACCTAACATCACATGCACGCACGCACACACCTACAACCGTATACCATTTAGAAGAGTTCGCCGACATATCTAACAAATTTTGGTTTCGATAAACTAACGGAATATTTTAACCATTAAAAACACCCTGTACGATATACTTTCATGGCATATCATGACATTTAAACTAGGTATTTATAATAAAAATTTGACATTTACCATGATATTTACAGTTTTTTTGCATATATTTTTCCGATTTTCAGAAAAATGGTATGTTTTACCTTATAGAAAAATGTACGAATTCAAGCTGGAACATATCTTTGTATAATACAATTTATAATATTCAAATTGCTTGAGCAATTTTAGAGAAAACAATGAAGATTCATTGAAAATCGCTGAAATCTAGTAGTAGATCTTTCTATAATGATCCTTAATATACTGCAGAATCATTGCCCAAGCCGTTTTTGAATAATCGCCCCACACATATAAAAAAATAATTGCATACGAATTGATAACATCCTCCTTTTTGGAAGTCGGTTAAATATAGATTTTGATTTGAATTTATAAAACGGAATTCTTATTTGGATTTCTCTTTGTAGAAGTGTCCTTATAAAATAAAATATTATCTTTTACTCCCTTATTAAAAAAATCTCATAACCATTAGTATTCTACAGATAAGACAAATACAAATACTTTCTCCAAAAAAAGCACTCAGAGAGCTCGTCACAACAACAGATAAGTATAATCCAGCCCTTGATTGAAGCCAAATATCCTTAGCGGAAGGACTCCGTCGCTGGATGTCAATTGAGGTCGAGATTATGCAGAAACGTGAAGTGGCCACTCCAAAGCTTAATTGGAAGCTAAGGTGCCTATTGCAGTGGCAGCTACGTGTTGACTGACGTTCCGTTTGGAATCGATGAGACAACTTAATTGAAGCAATTTGGAAGCTATTGTTTTTTGAAGTGGTAATATTTTCATTATCGGATCTTGAGGAATATTATAGAAGATATTTATTATTTTCAATTTGAAACTCCTTATTAATATATCAGACTTAATTTTGGTATTTTAATGGTAATTGAAATCCGCATACAGGTGCAAAATCGTTGTACACAAACATATTTTTTTTCTACAGGATGTGTTCAAGAAAATCTAAGAGAACTGAACATTTTTAATAACTATTCCATTAGGCATGTTCAACATAAACTCGCTATTAATGAGATACTAGCGGACCCTACAGACGTCGTTGTCCTGTCCCATTTAAACTTTTAAAAATTAGCTGTAACAATATAATCTGAACGCCATCTATCAGACGTAACTGAAACTAAGGCACACTCTTGAATATTTGACACAGCGACTACAGCGCATTCTGCCGAATCTTATGTAAGTTGTGCTAATATCAACAACAATTTTTAAATAAATAATTTAACTAAAAAAACAATATCTAGTTAACCGTATTGTGAATCTAAACCATCCTCAAACCCCCTGGAATACACACCAAAAATTTCATCAAAATCGGTCCAGCCGTTTAGGAGGAGTTCAATGACTAACACAAGTACAGAAGATTTATATATATATAAAGATAAAAATATTAAATTAAAAAAAATAGCTAGGCAAAACGCCGATTTTAAATAGCACATATATAAATAAATAAATACTAACGTTATTATTGAACAGTTGCTCATTTACAGAATAAAATAAAATTATAACTAAATTTATACGATAGTGATTGAAAAACTAAGGTATTTACAGAAAGAAAACAAAGAATAAAAGGTTACAATAAAATAATATTAAAAATTATACAATAAAAACAGTAAAAATTAAAAAGTATAAGTAAGAATAAAAACTTGAAACTTTTATACAATTATACGTGAAACTCCTACAAATTGTCCACTGCAGCCAGTTGACTGAGAATACGCGCAAAAATATCACTTGTAAAGCATAGTAAATTAAAATTAGAGCACGCTTTGTATATTGGTGAACTCACCAGTATTTTTGTTCTAGCTCTGTTACATTTGAAGGTAATCACAGCTCTAGTACAGCGACTAGATATTAATGAATAACTTTATACAATAGCGCCAGCGACGCACATCTTCTTCATTGTTCCAGCTGCGTCATACTGGTCCCCAACATTAGTACTAAATCCCCTTATTGGATAAGAAATAAGAAATTTTTTAATTCTGCTTTGGACTCTCTCCATAGATAGCCTGTGCTTTTAGTAGATTGGACCCCAGACCACCCTCGCATACTCTAATTTAGATCGTATGTACGCATAATAGAGTATTTTTAAGGCATTGATGTTTGTGAATTGTCCACAATTATGAATTGAAAAACCGTATGACTTAGTGGCTTCCGAAACCTTGATTGTTATGTGGTATCTGAAAAACACTACTCCAAGGTCCTTGACTGTATTGCACATTTCTAAGTTAAAATTATTAAATCGAATAATTTTGCATTTCTGTCCATTGAGGGCAAGATAATTACTAGTGAAACTATTTTTCAATAAAACAAAAGTTGAGATTATTAAAAATAACAAACACTTGGTCACATTTTCACTTTTTAATTTCATTAAATCAATCGAATTAATTACAGCACAATATTGGAATTAAAAAAAAAATAGTCAGACATTAAATACATTTATACCACTAATTGCTGTCACTAGTAATTAATCTTTGGAAGCATTTGTCAACTAAACATTGGATTATAGAAATATATGAAATCTCAATTAGTCCTTTACCCACTATGGTATTGCCTCAGTGTACTGTTGACAAATACGAAAAATTCAAAAAACTGCTATCAATATATATTTACAAAAAAAGAAGAATTTAAAACATACAAAAACACCACATTACGTATTCTGACGCAAGTTCGCCCCCAAAAGTTATGAAGGCAGTTTTTGGTGACACTTCTAAGTCCAGATTGAGTGTGCGTGTTTCTTCATGCCACTGTAGAACCGGCACTATAATGAAATAACATTAAAACATTCATCCAACAAATTGATAAATTTGGTGGAAAGGAAAGCTTCTTATGAAATATACTTCCAGTTTCTGATTATCTTACTGTCTGTTTCTCTTTCTTTGTATCATTCTGAGTAATGGATATAAATTTCAGGTGAATTAGAATAATTTTCAATCTTTCATAGGACTCAAGAATTGATCCTTACCGTTTTTGTATATATTTTCATTCTACTTTTAGACCTTCTGCAACACTCATGACAGATAACTCATCTGTGATTTTTTTGTAATGTTAGGACTAGTCATTGCCCAACGCCAAACCGTATTAACTTTGAAAATAATGTGCTTCAAAAAAAATATATTTACAAATTACACTAATGCAACCCACAACTAACTCACTACTCCATAATATGCACATACAAGGAGTCCTAAATATAAGAATCATCAATGTTACATTTTATTCATGGGATACAAATTTCTTTTCCAAAATTGATTCGGTTAGTCGTGATATTCCGTGTCGAATAAGGTGAATGATCCTGTATAAGCAGTATAAGTGCAGGGATGAGACACTTTGAGCTCTCTGCAGTTGATTTGTAAAAGTAGGCTAGATGTTCGTAATAGCTTTAGCATTTCGGTGGGATTACTGACGTTCCACCTTATTACACCGTGGTAAATAATTTTCTGTGTTAATTTCATTTATTATTCAGAATTGTTAATGTAAAATGTTTACTTTAGAATATGAAGGCTGTTAGTAATGTTGTCCTTTTTGGCGGTGTTCTTTCTGACTTATGTCAAGTTGCTAATTTAATAGAGAAAATTGGAGTGTTTATTAGAACGAAAAGCAAATTTTGTGCAGGTATTGCACATTAATTGGATGCTATATTTGCTTATTTACTATAATTTACTGATTTTCTATAAAAGAATGAAGACATAATAAATGTGGAAACAAATGCAATTTCAACTAATTTGTCGGCTTCCTTAACCAAGCAGTTGCAGTAATCATAAATGAGCAAACTAGTTTGCGAGGTACTCTTTCACTAGGTGGGAACCTGTTGAACAGTCTGATAGCCTAACTTTGACTTTATCTTATCAATGAGCTCAGACAGTGCAAAAAAGCATTGAATTATTTTTACGCAATATGAATCTTCGGGGAAATGCCTGACATGTTACTATTTAAGCACAGTTACCATAGTGTCACCATACTATCATTACTCACATTGAATCCAGCACCGCCTATTTTTTGGTCAAAAAAGACCATTTACAATATGTTTTCCTCTGATCAACGGGATACCAAGTTAAGGTCCGTCCTAAGATACTGTAAAATAAATTGAATGTTTTATAACACTTATATAAAATAATTTCTTTTAATTTTCAGTTATTTCGTAGTTAAATTTTATAAACACCATGTGTACATCATTTTTGGGGTATTATTAGGATAATAGCTATTCATTGAAATTATAAAAAATGACACTATTGACCTATATGATTTATTGCTTTTTTCGATCTCTGTTGAAAAAATATATGTTTCCAAATATCCAGCGTAATATTTGAGATATCCTTATCGTTGAAAATGGTTACCAGAAAAAATGAAAAACAAAGTTTCATGTTTGATATAGTCCTTTCTTTTCTGAAAAGGACAAATAGAAGACTTGGGTCATGGATAACCTAACAATTGTTGCCATAATGATAATTTACTGCAATAAGATGAATGTTCTTACTTATAGCAAATAGTCAAATCTTGTTTGCGGAATTTCCTTATTTTGGGTTTCTCGACCCACAAAATTACCTAGAAATTATCATTTTGAAGTTAGGATACCGAGCTAATGCAATTTTTACATATAATTTGTTGAAATCTGTGTGGAAAAAAACTACGAATACTTTTTCATGGTGGACCATTTTAATCTATAACTTGGAAAAATTCAAAAAGTAGGCGACTTGAAAAAAGCTTGAGAGGTGGAGCTGGAAAATACGAAAATGGTCACAACATTCTGTTGATGACTATAACCTGGACCATGATCTTAGGTTATTTGAAGATCAAGTAGATTATTTTAGAGGATAAAATGAACGGGTCATACTTGGGTCTTGAATGGGTCACAGTAAGTTTCTAGATAGGCATGGCAAATGCTTGCGAGCGGTTTTACCATCCACTTTAACAAATTTCTTAAGAGAATAATTTATGTATAGAAGAAATCGATGCTCCCATAGAACACATCCTTAATGGTTAGGTTTATTTATTTATTTATCTAATAGATATACACAATAAGATCAGGACATTATTATATAATCTCCACAGAGGTGATCGGAGTTACCTGTTCGTGGTCTTGCCATAATACCTATAACTAATAATATATAAACCTATCTTATCAAAAATATATACTTAACATAAAGGAAAATAACTAAAAATGCATAAAAGAAAAAATAACATAAAAGAAAAAAATAATAAAACATAATTTTTCAGGAAGTTTCTATAACAATGGTGACTTTTTTGTCAATTGCCAATCTGATTCTGTTATTATCTTTATTAATTATCCACTTTTTTTAACTTATTTTTTACTGCACTTACATTACTTAACGCTTTTAGTTCATTTGGAAGACTGTTGTATACTCTTATTGCTTATAAAACTTTGTTTTAGAACTATGCCAGAGAAGAATGCTCTTGTTCCTCGCAATGCTGTTTGAGTTTAGGAATTTTTCTTTCAGTGTAATGTAGTGATATTTTAAAGATTCAAGTGAGAAGAGCTCCTCCAAATTTAAAGGATTGTTATGTAAATTCGTTTTATTCTTGTTTACGATTTTTAATAGCTTCTTCTGGTGGCTTTGCAGACGTTTCGTAGCGTTGGAGTAAGCTACCCCCCTCCCCCCTGGCAATGATTCCATAGTTGATCATGCTGTGGAAAAATGCGTAATATATGGTACATGAATATATTTTTCTCTTATTTGTCCCAGAATTGAGATACAATTTGACCTAATCTAATCTTATTGGGATCTATTCATGGCTCAAGTAGGTATGGCCCTAATTAAAAAAATGGTTCAAACAAAAAGTGTTTCTTTTTTTCTGCTTTATGCAAATTCTTGATCAAAATATGAGTTTCCATTAAAAAATAATTTGACTTCCAAATAACCTTTAAGGTGAAGATCTTAGTGATCGATACCATCCTTGTTGTTTCTAGACCCATAAATGTTCGAATAAATAAACTCAAAAATTATATAATTTCGAAAAGGCATAAATTTGGGAACATAACTGGAACCTTGGTCATAACTTACAATTTAAAAATTCAAATATATTACTGTGAATAGTGAATTACTAAACGTGTCATTGTGAACATTTAAATTTTTAATTTTCTTTATTTTGTTGTGATAATTTTTACTTACGTTGAAAACGAGGTCTGAAATCTTGAAATGTTTGGAGTACTTGAAATGTGTACAGACTTTCCAGCAATTGTGGTGTTATTCCCAAAAAAATTTCCCTAGAATACATTTCATGAGATATTCGCAATTATAGGTTAAAATATCTTGAAAATTATCAAAATAAAGTCAAATTTGGATAGCTATCAAATTAACCATTTCGGATTTACTGGTTAAAAAGGAAAACCGCCATTTCCGTGTATAATTTAATACACTAAACTTTCCTTTGCTGTAGGTATAATAGTAATTGAGATCTTTGTACAGAGAAGCGAATCTATACGTTGTATAAATTTGAATACTACCATTACAATACGTATTTCATATTTCCTTTTGCTGAATTAATGAGGTACAAGTGTGGGCAGAGAAATTAAGCTTTTATTTTCAGTGTTTAATTTAAACCCAACATTGTTTTTCAAATTCTAGCCGGCTCTCTGATCACCTGGATTTTCCATAGCTATAGCATAGCCTCAAATAAAATGGAGAGAATCGAGCATATAGAGCAGCGAGAGGTTGTTAAAAATTTGAAACGTTGAAATAAGAACTGAAATACAAATATATTCGTCTTGTGATTTAGATTTGGAAAATCAAAGACAAAATCAGGCAGCATGTATATATGTCTAGTCTCTATATTAAATTCAAGATAAACTCCTTTATTAAATAATTGTTTGCATTTTAGAATCTTTTATCCAATTCATCCCACATTTTATGTGATCATAACTGTTTGAAATGCCTCTGTGCTAGCATGTAATTCAAGACGTTATATTGAATCGAATGAATCCTCGACCCTGTTAATCCACTTTGACTTTTGACCTTTCAAGATGTGAAGTAGACTACATTGTTTCTAAGTAAAAGTAGTAAGTAAGCGATTATGGTACGTTTACAAATATTCCGTTAAACAAATGTTTCAGCATAAAGTTTATTGTTATCTCTTTGTTTCGTAGTGTTGTCAAATATCAAGGAAAATACATGATTATTTCTAACATTAAGACTAGATATCGCGAACATCGACCAAGATTCACTTAACGTGAATCACATAATTTTAACAGATATAGAGTTTCATTCAGAAATGAAAATGTAAATAAGCTGTGGTAGGCAATAAGGGGGATACAGACATGGAAAAAATGCAGTTTAAGTAAGTATTTCCGACCTATTTAGGATTTTGCGATTCTTTTAACATATCTGTCAGAAACTTCAAAGATTAGGTAAGATTACTTTGTCGGACTACGGTAAATATTGCACAATGTTTCTAATAAGTCAAACAAAAATATAAACTATGTTTAATACAAACTCATAATTATACTAAAGTAAATAAGAAACATTTATGATGAAAATAGAATATACGTATATAACAAACAAAATTAAATCCCAACATTCATGAGTATCTATTTTTATGAATGATATAAATTGTGGTTCTACAAAATCTGTTTAACACACATAATATCTATCTGGAACCAAATTAGTCTCATAGCCTGTCATTAGTCTGTTGATAATGGTAAAGGTATGTATTTCTCTAAAATATTCACTTGCACATTTTACCGGTTTTCCCGGCCTCTGGGAAACAGGCCCAAACCAACATTTCGAAGATTTTCGGATTCTCTACTTTTCTAAGACCGCTCACTTTTCACAATATAACTGATATAAGTATACCCGTTCGTAATTACAATTATGTTATTTGTGGCTTGGTTTGATTTTAAATTTTACATTACTTAAAAATCTCCGGCGATGGTTACTATACATACGTTTGAATTTATGATGGCTTGTCGATTTTGGCAAGCGTGTGGATCCGGCATTATCTCTCTGCAATGCCAGGTATCGGGGTATACCAAAAATACCCAATTAAATGGTATAATTTTCATTGCTAGTACATGAATCTTGACAGAGCGACCATAAAATGAGCTTATAAGATCGTGTTTCACATATTCTTTATGCCCATGAATTATTTTTCGAGAAATTCAATATCTTGGAAGTATAAATGGACTAGCCGTTACCCGCGGTTTCACCCGCGCACGGACTGTTCAAGCCTTCGCAAAAATAAATAACTTATGAAGCATATGGATTATTCTATATAAAAAAAATTTTAACTTGTTTGAACCACCATACTTAACTATAATCCACAAATCCCGAATATGTCTGACCCAAACTGCAAGTACTTATGGACCACCCTATATAACAATTTTATTCGAATTTTTAAATCACCTTGAAAAACTGCAACTCTACTTCACCCTACATTGCAACCATCCTGTATATACTGCTGTTTATTTGTCAGTCAATATAACTTTTTGAACACCTGACTATAAATCTTCTCTATACTTCAGGTATTCAACTGCTTATTATTTAAGCTGCATAACAATGATTTCTGGTATTTTTTGAACCACCTTTTAAAGTAAAATTCCTCTTGACTCAGCAGATTTTTCTAACATTGACTAACACAGTCTAAAACTATAATCTTGCTTCCCCATATTTCAGAAATTGCATATAGTAGAATGAAACTGCTCATAGTCTGTCTGCCTTATATAACAATTTTTTTTTAAATTTTTTGATCTATCCTAATGGAAATGCCTGTGGAACCCTTGGTGTATCTCAAATATAAAAACAGTTTTGCACCCTAACACCAAACTTTTATTTAAACCATCACCCAAATTGCAAGTGCTTATTTGCCACCCTATATAACAGTTTTATTCAACTTTTTTTTAACCGCTTTGTATAACTAACTCTACTTCCATCTACATTAAAACCATCTTGTATACACCGCTGCCAATTTTTCAAATATTATAACTTATTTTTGAACCATCCTGTATAACCAGAATTTTTATCTACAAAATATTTCAATCACCCTGTATGTGCATCTGCTTAGGGGCCTTTTTTTAAACTCTTAACTATAGATCTGGACTACTCACTATCTTATATATGCAATTGCTTATGGACGACGCTACATATCAATTTTTTTAACCACCCCTGAAAGTATAATCTGTCTCCACCTTATATTTCAACCACCCCTTATATGCAGCTTTTTCTATCATTCTTTTAATCACACTGTATGAACTATAATTTTACTTCGATCCATGTTTCAGATATTGCATACATGCAACAGCTCATGTTCTATCCTAAAAAAAACTTGTTTAACTTTAATTCTACTCCATCCGCTATTTCAATCACCTTGTATATGCAACTACATTTCGGCCACTTAGTATAACATTTTTTATACCACCTTGTATAACTATATATCCATCAATGCCCAATATATTTCAAATCTATATGTAAATTAAGTTAAAACAGTTTGAGAATAACAATAATCTTCAGATAATATGGTATAACTGTTGGTCCTGAATTAATTTTGTAAGGTGAATGATTTTTCTGTACGCATGTTAATTTGTTAACAATTTATTTCAGTTCCACTATAACTACTTTAACATTCATATCAAACTACTTTAATAAAACAGAACAGATAGTTGACAGAAAAATACATTCATCTTTAACAGTTCATTGATGATTTTTGAGAAGTTTAGTAATCTGCTCGAGCTATAATTAAGACTGACAGTGTAAACATAGCATTAGAGCTCACTAAAGTGATGACAGAATACCAAACTTTATAAGAACAGGCAACGCCATTAAAATCATTTTACCCTGAAGTTATAATTGTAGAATACAATAGTGCGTAGGTAATAAATTTTTTATATTATCGAATTAATAATAGTGTAGAATGAAATTAGAATAAAGGTCAGTCAATTTAGGTTAGAAAAAGTTTTTTTTCAATCAACAGACAATGCAAGGCCTTTAAACATTTACAAATAGGCTTCGATTTTATTGTTGTTTATAAATAATTTCAAGCTGCCGAGCAGATTTACAACAGTGGTCAGTAGTCAACTAGGAACCGAAGCCCTCGATATAGTTGACAAGGTATTAGCACATATTAAATTGTTTATGAACAACAATATTGTTTAGTTTTGCACAGCACTTTCGGCAGTAGCCTTATATCACGAAGAATTCTAACAGTCTTGGATTAGTAAAAATGTACATGTGAAATAGTTTACTATTACTGTAATTCAGTGTGACATTTTTTTCCAACTTTTGGCACCATGTCTTCATTGTACATCAACAAATTTTTGTCCTACTGTATTACAGTAACGTTGTTTTATCTCAGGAAACATCTTGATTTTGATGCCTAGTCTTTTTGCTTGCTCCAAAATTAAACCATGTTCCTACTTTTTTGCCCAAGGAGTTTGTTGAAGTTGTGTTTAATTGCAGAGTTGATCCCATGTAACCAGAATCGTGTTTGAAATTCTTCCCAGTTCTAGGTTTTCGCGGCGGCCTCTTCTTAAGAGCTTATTGGGCACAGTTTTGTTCAACCTGTTTTTGAATCACCTTGTGTGTATTACAACTACACTGTATACGCTACTGCTTATTGATCAAATAATATAACATTTTTTAAATAATTAACCATAACACTTCTGCACCCTTTATTTCAACTATTCTATCTCTGCAACTTATTATGAACTACGCTATTTCACAATTTTTCCTCATATTTTGTAATGTATAATTTCTCTCCACACTTCATTTATATCATCCGTCATTTGCAACTTTTTCTAACCTTGTTTGAATCTCACTGTATAACTATAACTTTACCTCGCCCCATATTTCAGGTACTCCATATATGCAACTGCTATATAACAAAATTTTTCTAGCAATTTTTAGCCACCCTGTATAATTATAACTATACACCACCCTATATTCCAATAACCTTTTATATGCAACTACTTATTTGCCACACAATATAACATTTTTGTACCACCCTGTATCTTTAGAATCCTGCTCCGCTCTATATTTCATTTCTTCAACCCATTTCATAACAATAATATCTTCTGAACATAATTCAAAGATCCTAACTGCTTAGATAAGATTTTTTTTATCCAAACTTTATAAATTTCTTCCCTTTTTCAACCACTTGGTATATGCAACAATTTATGGCCCACTCAATATAACTTTTTTGGACCACCCCGTATAACCCATTCCACTTGTTTAGTTCAACCACATTGTATATATGCAGCTGCTTATAGGACACCCAATAAGTATTTTTTAGATTTTTTAAATCCATGTAAATCTACTCCGTATCAATTTTCCTATATACAGAACACCCTGTGAAAAAATGATTTCCACATAATATGTTTTTAGCGATTTGACTCTTAGTTAAAAATAATTTTACTTTTTAAGAGAAAATAATGCGTCTGTCTAATGCAAATTAAGAAATAAAATTCGCCTGAAATAAGCGGAGATATCAAATATAATATTTATTAGTATAAATAGCAGTGGCGTACCATTTCTTCAGTACAAATATTCAATGCATGACTCGTACGGACGCCCCTGTGCAAAGTTCCGTAAAAATGTGGTTATCAGTGTCACAGGTATAAAAAAAGATGTTAGCCTTGCTACAGAGTATCTCAAAATTTAGGACATTTATAACGTTCTTTTATATGAAGTTTTTTTATTGAACCCAAGAATCGCTTTGTAAATATTTTACCTTACTGTTGAAACACCCTGTATGATGGGTGTGATAGATTTATTTAGCTTCCTAACATATTTCAGCGCGTTTGTAATAATAATATTATTATTAATCGAGACTATTGACTTTATGTTATGTTTAAAAAATATATCCAAAAGCGTTACATTAAATAAACTATTACTAATTTATTGAAAGTATCGATATTACATGTAATCAATTAACTTAGGTATCCAGGCATTTTTCGGTAGATTTGTGAAAAAGCTGTAAACTATTGACCAAAAAATATTTGAGCTTTTCATCAGAAACTTTTCATTACTTGACATCATAATAATTTATGATGTGAAATATCTAAAATCTATACAATATAAATTAGAACCAAAACATTTATTATTTATTCAGTATTTCGGTTAGTCTTTAGACTGAATGTCTTGGTGAATTCTTTATTCTCTTTATTTATTCTTTATTCTTTATTCCAGTTCAAAATTTACAACAAACGCAATATTCATTGCAAATCCTACAGAAGTAATGAAACCTGTGCGTAGGACCTGGACAGAATTACCTAAAACTAAACATACATACTAAAATAAAAATACAGACATATTAACTACTATACTAAAACACTAGATACTAAATTATATTCAAGTATTGCTATTTTTTTTATACAATACTAATTAACGCAAAACTTAATAGTACCTTTTTACTCTGCACAACAATCAAGTTGTATTGTAAAACTATTTAAGAAACATAAAACAAATATTGAAGGAACAATACAACATACAACAATAACAAAATCAAAAAGTCAAATTTAGTGTACTCACACAATTTCTTTCACAAATGTATCCTTACTTGTTATTATAAATCCATTCTTTTATTTTTCTTTTTTTTGTGATTGCTATTTAAGATTTTTAAATCATTTGACATCCTATTAAAAAGTCTAATAGCTACAATGAAGCTACTTTTATTACTTATTGTTTTCTTGATAATAGGCATTTGTAAGTTTTTATTTCTCGTTAAACTTGTCGATGTTTTAAATTTATCCTTTAGGTTATTATAATGGTACATAAGTGATTCAAAGTAAAATAGCTGTTTTATATTTAGTGGATGAGCCATAAGTACAAGTTTGTTTTATTTATTACTTTTAAAATTCTGTTTTGGATATTTTCTAACAATATTCTAAAGTTGGTGTAGGCCCCTCCCCAGGCTATTATTCCATAATTAATTATGCTATTAAATAGGGCGTAATATATCATTCTAAGAGTTTTACAGTCCATTACTCTAGTTAACTTGGCAAAAATGAAAACAAGATATTTGGTTTTGTTAATAACGTATTGAATATGTTGATCCCATTTTAAATTCTGATCGAAAATAATCCCTAAATATTTACAATTTTGTACTCTAGTAATATTACTACCTTTTATTTGTATATTATATATATCAGGGACACTATCAGAATAATTCCCAAAGGTCATACATACGGTTTTCTTCGTATTTAAGGACAGCTTGTTTAACATAAGCCAGTCAGCAATGTGATCAAGATACTCGTTCATTTTCATTTTCATTTCAATGAACCCGTATATTAAATTGCTAAACATAGAATAATTCTATACAATATTTATTTAAACCTCGCAAATAAGAATAAATATACCACTGAAATATATTTTTTTAGATGATAGTTTGTTGAGTTTACATTACATTATAAAAAAATGCTTAATAAAAGACACTCCACAAAGAAAAAAGTTGAAAATGAATTTATCATTTATATCCATTCCAAATGTGTTGGCAATAATGGGAATAAAATATCATTATAGGATTATTTATTGCCCAGCGATCAGCCGACAGCCAGACCACGACATCACCTTGTTTAGCCGTGTCGGGCGACTGTAACTCAAGACCGAAAAAGAAGCCTCGTGCCAGAAACATTTCTGAGAAACTTTTCTCATCTCTGTTAACAACAAACGTTCCAATTTTACTGGTCTATCAGAGTGTGTCGCACAGGTATCGGTGCTGACTAATTACGTCACACGAAGAGAAGACTGCGATATTGATTCGAAGGTGCTGGCAGTTCCAGGTCCACGTCTGCGTATCCAGTGCTCTGACGATCGTCGACTTTCATCTCCCCTGGCAGAAATAAGGAAGAGAAAGAGGGTGCTAGAGAGGGTTGAATATGCGACCGGGAGCTACACGATTATTTCGCACACATTGCCCATCATGCGCACTGAGTGAGCCCTAGCCAGGCCCGGAGACCACTCCTTGTGTTGGTGTCGAATGTGACACAACAAATATAAGTGTTCTGTGCCCGAAAAATGACGAGAAATAGAGGACACGTGTAGAACCCCAAGGATGGGGCACAGCCGGGTGGTTTGGCCAGCCGTGCTGCTGGCCCTTTATGCCTTCAAATGGGCTTATTCAGGGTGAGTTTTGGTTTTTATTCATATCTCTCTACGGTGTCTACGGTTCGGTGCTAAGTCCATTCCGGCAACTCGCATGGGTGTGTATCATCATTAACCTTGCAGCAGCAAGGCTGGTTCACGGAGACTGCGAACACAATTTGATTTTCATCTCCCGAATAAATCCGGGATGTTATCTAGAATTTGAAAAAATTAAAACTTGTTCGAAAGAAAGGGCTCTGAACAAGAAAACTATATTATCGTGCAAGTCAGAATTTGCTAGTGTTATGCCTTTTTATTTTGCTGAAAAAATGTACAAGGAACTTAAGTTTTTTTATCAATGAAAAAAACAAATTAAAAGTGATATTCATTTACAAATTTAATTTTATGGTGATCATAATTTTTAAAGCAACGACCGCTTTAATTTTTACTGAAAATCAAAATTTGCAAACTTTTGGCAAAATCATGAGTTGAAAATTTCTATTTGTTGTCGTTATTTGCAATTATTATTTGTTATAAATAGATTCATGTGCGTAAACATATTAAGTTCTTAAGCTCGGAAGACAAAAATTCATTAAAACTAGTTTTTAGAAATTAGTGTTTGTTAAGATAACATTGTGTGGGAGTGACCATATTTAGTGTGTACATAAATAAACACAATTTTATAAATTTCACTGTGATTTCACGAATTCAACTTATTTGATACACAGAAGACTGTCATGTATTTAAAGCCTAGCCTTTGAAATTAACTTACCTAATAATTTTGCAAATGTCACACAATATTTATTTGTCGATTAACTAACTTCTGGATTTTGTGTTATTTTTACTTCGAAAATACTTCTCAGTGTTTAAAATATGAATTGTGTTATTTTGTAAAGTAATAGAAACTTTCATCAAAGACTTACGCATATGGCATAAATGAAAATAATCTAGTTCATGATAAACCAAATCTTTTAATTACTGAAACTCAATAAAATATTTCACTTTCACTTTTTAGAAACAAATTTTTATATAACTGATCGTGCCAGTAGTTTGGTCAGCTAAATCGTGATTAGGGAGTTTTGTTCGGGATTTATTTTTATAGCTTGTAGGTGTGGTTTTTTACAGCCATTCTTAATGAATCTGTCAGAAAAGTTGTTGTAAAGTACAATTTGTTTTATCTAACTTCCATCTAGTTAGATTTTTGGATACAAACCTTAGGTGGTTGACAACAAAGTTAAAATTATGCAATTTGTGAGATTTGACCTTCATCTTTATTCTCAGCTATTGACTTGCAGCAAATCTGTAGCATGTATATATAAATGATATCGTTGTCAATAATAAATTAAAGTACCTATACCAGTGATTATTGCAATCTCTTTTATTTAGGAACCACAAAATGGTTTTATAATGATTTCAATGGTAGGGTGGTGTTACTGATTGGTTGAAACAATCGAAAATTACTACTGCAAAAAAGAGCGGGTTGGTTCTGGGGATTTTTCTCGGTGTAGAAAGTGTGACGTATGTCTTTTAGTTTCGGTTTTATGTTCTTGAGAGGGAACTTAAAAATTATAATGCACATTATTGCTCATTATTGTAGGTGTGGCTTGCTGTTATCAAATCGTGAGTTGCAAGTGCAAATACCTTAATTTAGTGAATGTTCACACCATTAGTACTCCTAAATAGAAAAGTTGGGAGGGTGGGATTTCTTACCCAGCTTATTTCGCTGTTAAATAAAGTTATTATAACTTACAATAAAAAATTCGTTGATAACGAAACTGCATTTTTTGATATCGTAGATTTAGTTTTTAGGATTTTGTTATGAAAGTATTTGATTACATAATTTATACATGGGTAATTTTATAAATATTCAACAATGAATTTATACTGTTGTTGCAGTAGTTTTATTTATTAACTAAATTAGGAATTTCTCTCTAATTCCGGAAGTAAATACATGAAATTACTCAGGGTGTTAAGCACTATAATGTTTTCTCATAAACAATATTTGCTGTTATTGCTAATACAATTTTTGCATTATAACATTCGGTATTAATCAGATATAAGCAAATCAAGAAATAAATCTTTTGTAATTTCCAAGTATTTATTTATTTCCAAGTTTAATTAATTCGTTCATTAGTTGTTATATAATTAAAATTGCCTAAGAGAATCGATTTCAAATAAAACATAGTTACTTACCCTAAATAAATATTTTAAAGAAACAATTTTTATTCTGAATGATGGTACCGAGTTTCGTGCAAAATAATTCACAATAAATTCATCTTAATTAGAAATAAATTTGAATTTATTTATTGTGAAATAATGATTTACCAAACATAAATTTGCACTTCCTTCAATTGTCGTTTCCAATAGAGCAATTAAAGGTTAAATTTAATATTGATTTGGTAAAACATGGATGGTAAGAGTAAATAATTAAAATTTAATAAAGTTTGGTTAATATCATTTTATTTCAATTTTTTATCAATTTATATTGTTGTCGTTTTTCCAATTTTTTTAATTAACCAAAAAACTGTGTGATGGGATCCAAAATTTATGTTCAGTACTGTTAAAAAGCCTAGAGTACGTATACCTCGAATGTATCGCCAGCTAAGTGAATTTGAAAGAGTTCGAAATATTTGGTTTACTGGAGGCGGGTTTTTCATTTCGAGAAATCGCTAACCGCACCAACAGAAATTCAAGTACTGTTCCGAGATGTTGTCAAGCATGGTTTGATAATGCCCAAAAGGTTAAAATCGACGCCTAACCCTTATGACCTTTAGAGACCGATTTTCCAGAACTCGAAATTTGGCTCATGAGTGGTTAGGACAACAGGGCCATCTTGTATGTGTCCGAACGGTTTGCCGCAGTATAAGGGCTTTTCGACTGCAGTATTATCCACCTCTTCTTGTGCTACCTCTGACAGCTGAGCATCGACGGCAACGACTACAGTGGTGCAGAGAACAACACCATTGGAATGTGGAATGGCATCAGGTCGTCTTTTCTGATGGTTCTGGATTCTGCTAGGGTGGACCTGATAGTACATGAAGGCGTTATGGGATCGGGTGCTATTGCACATGGAAGTAGTCTTTGCTCGATGCAACATGACAGCGCAACTT
Organism: Octodonta nipae; assembly: GCA_034190945.1. Taxonomy (NCBI): domain Eukaryota; kingdom Metazoa; phylum Arthropoda; class Insecta; order Coleoptera; family Chrysomelidae; genus Octodonta; species Octodonta nipae. The sequence goes on from CM067223.1 coordinate 65,101,260, forward strand.
TATCTTCTGGAAGCAGTGGAGCCGTATGTACTCCCTTACCTTAATCGGCTGATGGAATCCATATTTGAATAAGATAATGCCTCATGTTGCTCTAGTTAGTTTATTTTGAACAGACCCATTTGAAGCTGTTGCCATGGCCGCCAAAATCGCTCAAAGAACATATTTGGGATATGATGGATAAATGGCTCAGAAGTTTACTCCAGCCTCCACGAACTTTGGAGGTTCTAAGACATAAAATGGAAGTAGCTTGGGATAGTAATCGTCAAGAAGAAATAGACTACCTTGTTAAATCAATGCAAAGACATGTTGCGGTAGACAAACACATTATTAACAAACGAAAGCTATTAATATTAAATAATTCTTACAATTTTATGGTTGACGATTTAGGGCAGTTATTTGCCAATTTGTTTGACTAAACAATCAGTGGTGCCTTTCCATAATTTTGAAAACCCTAATATTTAACTAATATTCTTTGGAGTTAGCCATACAAATAAGTGATGTTTATTTTCTACGATTCCTGTAGTTCATGCATTTAAATCGGCTTTTGTTTGTATCTACAGTTGGTGCCAAGTATATTCCGATAAAACGGATGGGCGTGTATCATCATCAACATTGCAACACCAAGGATAGTTGACGGAGACGGGGATCAGAATTATATTTTCCTCTCCAGAATAATTTCTTGAATAAAAAGACTTTTTTGAACACTCTAGAAATAAACGTTGTGAACAAAAATACTGAATTCTTTTACAAGTCAGGATTCTATAAATATATGTTTTTATATGTAATTATAATTATAGAAGAACTGAGATATTTTTCTGTTCAAAATAACACTATAAAAACTGATATCTGATATGCGTTACAAATACGAAATTTAATATTTACTTACGGTGAACACAATTTTTAAATCCCAAAGTTTTATATTTAAAATTTTATAAACAAATTATGCTATTGTCCAGTTTTTGATGTTACTTGCAAAAATATGTCTAACAAAATATATTCCTTTTATAAAATACATTCATTTGTTAACCTTGGAAAAACATCGTTAGAACGTTTTAAGAAAAAAAATATTGTGACTAAGTTAGTGTGAACAAAAACAAAAATAATTTTATAAAATCCGATATAATTCAATTTGATTGATGCATAGAGAGAGTGCCATGTCCTTAAAGAAAAGCCTTTCATATTATTTTTCCCAATAGTTTGACCGATGTCAAAAAATACGTATTTGTGGATAAAATAAACACTCTAAAATCCAAAACACTCCAGAATGCGTGAATTTTATAATTGTTCGAAATCAAAAATAATTGTCACTCTTGATGTCACAAATTCTGTTTATTTGTTAATTTGCTGACCTTTACTAGAATAACAAAAAGTTTCACCAAGTGTCATTAATGAAAGTGATCTAGTCAGGGTTAAAGAAAATCGTAAACTATGAAAAACTAAGAACACTCAATTAACATTTGGCTCCAAAAATGTTAGTTTACTGATATCGCAAGTAGTATGTTCAAATATATCTAACATAAAGAGTTTCGTTTGGGGTTTATTTTAATTTCTAGGTATTTTGTTTCATAGTCGGGGCTAATAAGAATCTACAAAATCTAGGTTGATTTAAAATAGAACTGATATTATCAAACTTAGATTTAATTTGATTTCGAAAACCACCTTAAAATTTTAGATGACTAAATTAAAATTTTGTGATTTGACCTTCAGTTTTATTCTGAGCTATTGACTCTAAACGAACTTATAGCTTTATATTAATTTACTTAGGATTCTTAAAATCTGGACGTATCATGTTTTAGTTTGTATAAAGATTATAGTGGCAATATGACGTTTGGTAAATAATCACTGAATAAACCAATTTTTTGTTGTCAAAAATGTGATGTGGTTTTTATCTCTATAGAAATAAGATATATCTTAAGTTTCAGTATATTTTCATTAATGTGATTTAAACTTTATTTTGTTTTCATCTTCAGCAAATAAACTTAAATTTAATCCATGATGTTTGTTTGCTCATCTGCATTTGATATTTGACACAAATGACTAAATAATAAAATTATAGGATTGTATATGGTAAATTTTGAAGATTAGGTCACCTGGTTTACATAAAAAAATTAAACAAATTTTTAATTTTTGTTAATAATTTTGTGATTATTTATGTCTTCTTGGGAATAACACCATAATTGAAATAAAAAGCTGTATATTGAACGAAAAAACCAAACGTTTCAAAGTCGATTCAAACTTCGTTGTCAATGGCTTTATTTGTATTGAAAATGTAAATTGCAAAATGAAAGTTTGATTTATGACATTTAAGTTGACTTAAATATCATATTTGAAGACGGGAGATGTAAGACCGACATCTAGGATTTTCGAGAGAATCAGCACACAGAGGTTCCGAATCTGGAGCCGTTCCGTGTAATTGTTGTTCTCTCTCAACTCCTAGGACAGAATGTCACGGTAAAATTTTTCAGGTTATTTCACCTGTCATAGATCAAACTGTCTACAACATACTAAAATTTGAAAAGAAAAATGACGGAAGTTCATTTTTCCATAAAGATCAAACTCATGTCAACTTAAATGTCATAAATCAAACTTTCATTTTGCAATATACATTTTCAATACATATAAAGCCATTGACAACGAAGTCAGAATGGACTTTGAAACGTTTGGTTTTTTTCGTTCAATATACAGCTTTTTATTTCAGTGGTGATGTTATTCCCAAGAAAATATGAAAATAATCAAGAATATGCCACAAATAAAATTTAGAAGACAAATTACATGACCAAGCTCGCGAAACTGAAAAATATTATTACGTAAAGTTAATGAAATTCAAAGGACAATAGCACTGACACTGATCACCACTGTCATGCAGTCAGACAACAAGATGTTAAGGCTATGACTTTTGACGAAAATAAACAAAACTGTTTTCTTTTCAAATCAGTAAAAAGCAACGCAGGAATGGTTTTTGCTTACTATCGCAATATCAAGAGCTAAATGGGAGTTAAGTATTGAGTGTAATGTAGCGAATTTTTGTGAAATAAAATAATTTTCTTTTTGTAATGTGTTTTTAAATTTTTTGTAATAAATCTGAAAACACTTAATATTTCCGAAACAGTTGAAGATATGTGTAGGGCATTGTACATAAATTAAGTTTAGAATTTTCTGGAGAAGCCAAATAATAAATATTATACAGGGGCTTGCATTTAAAATAAGAAAGTTTTTATTATTAGTTATAGGCATAATCGAATGATTTTAATAATCGGTTATTACAACTCGAGTGATTTTAATAATCGACTCAAATGAGCCATCACTCGGATGGTACGTTAATGATTCTAACGATTCTCGCTTGTTTTTTTATCAGATCTTTAACGTTTTCTACGTGTTAGTGTTAACATTTAAATTTAGGTAAAATTATACTATTAAATTTTTCCTAAATATTCATTTAATTGAAAATTTACTTGTGACAGAACTATTATTAACAATTCAAAGTTATAATGTTCCCTAATCTACATTAATGGCCAATTCATCAAATAACTTGCATTGCAATAATGACACCGTACCCTGAAAATACTGTATTTACATATTTCTGCTGTTCAGTGAAGTAAATAAGCTACTGCATAAGAGCGAGAACCGAGAATGAACGAACAAAATTAAGGATAATAATATTAACAAAATCAATAAATTAATGAAATTTTCACAAGTGCAGTATAAATATCAAGATAAATGGTTAAAAAATGTATCAAATACTGTCATTCCAGACAATGTCAAAACTATGTTGTCATTCGGTTCGAAGTTCAGTCTACCGTTAACAACAAAAGAGATGCCCATTAACAAAATGATAGCCGATGTGGAAGACATAATACAAAAGACCCAAATAGAAAATAAAGAAGGATATAGGGGGAAAATAACAAGCATTATTACAAACTATATACATCAACATCAAAATACAACTTATGAAATAAATAAAACATTTTTTTAAAGGCTAATCAGAATTTAATTGTATTAAATAGTGATAAAGGAGGAGTGACAGCAATAATGAATAAAGATGAATATACACAAAAAATGAATAGCATTTTAAATACTAGTGATCTTAAACTGATTCCTAGAGATCCAACTATAACTATACAGAACAAATGTAATCTATTCGTAAGTATGTTGGAAAAATGCAAGGCAATAGACAAACACAAGGCAAAAAGTATGAGGAAATACAATTCAATTTGCCCCAGAATATATGGAAACCCCAAAATTCACAAAGACAATTATCCCTTAAGACCTATAATATCTAGTATTCAAGGACCACAAAACAATATTTCCAAATGGATTGCTGAAGTGCTCAATATGGCTTACAACAAAAATAATGAGTAGTATATAAAAGATAGTTTTGAATTCGCAGAGACTATAAATATGTTGAAGATACCTGAGAATGTGGTTGTGGCATCATTGGATGTGATAAACTTGTTTGGAAATTTGTATGAGAAGTTAGTGATCAAAGTAATAAAAATTAAATGGTCTAATATCAAACCACATTGTAATATTACCCAAAAATTGTTTTTAGAGATATTAACATTCATAATTGAAAACAATTATTTTTGCTTCCAGCAAAAGTATTACAAACAAACATCGGGCTGTGCAATGGGGTCAAAACTGAGCCCAATACTATCTCTGTATGTGATGGATTACCTATTAGACACATGCTTACAAAAACTGACATTTAAACCAGTCTTTATCAAAAAATTTGTTGATGATATAATTATTGCCCTACCACAAGATAAAATAACTGAAACACTTGACATTTTCACAAATTTGACATGAAACTACAATTCACGGTTGAGATGGAAGACCAACACAAGTCCGTTCCATTTCTAGACACAAAAGTATGTCGGGTAAATAATCAAATAAAAATTGACTGGCACAGAAAAAATAGTAACTCAGACAGGGTGATACATTTCCAATCAGAACATCCAATAAGTATGAAAATCAATATAATTAAACAAATGAAACAAAGGATACTAAGAATATGCCACAAAGATTTTTACACAAAAAACTTGAAAAAACTAGAAAAAATTCTAATCGATAACGACTACCCGAACAGAATGATTAAAAAATTTATATATGAATCTAACTTGACCACAACAAATTTTTCTGAAAAAACAAAACCACCATGTTCAGAACACTTACAGAAGGAGGAAGACATCATTTTTGGGAGTTTGCCATATGTGAGGGACCTAACATTCAAAATAAAAAACTGTTTTAAATATGAAAAAATAAAAATAGCCACCTATAATATAAAGACCATAAAAACAGTGTTCTCAAGATTAAAAGATCCCACACCATTTCTGCTGCAATCAAACATAGTGTATCAAATTGGATGTCAGGATTGTGACAGCACATACATAGGCCAGACCACGCAATGGCTCAAGAGTAGATTAGCACTTCATAAGAGTGACATAAATGACAACAAGCCAAGATGTGCACTGACTAATCATGCTAACGTCCAAGGGCACACAATTGATTTTGAAAATATAAAGATCTTAGATAGGGAAAACAAATATAACAAACGCTTATTACTAGAAATGATCCATATTAATGATCAAAATAATCCAATCAATAAAAAATCAGATGTACAACAATTGAGTGTTGTCTATGCCTTCTTACTCTCAAAGCGGTTCCATGAGTTCTATGATGGACAGATGGATGAATGAACGTTGACAGCCCAAATGTCAAACGAACAATGAACTATTAATAACACAAATAAAATTTTATTACTAATGTAATCCTTGCTGTAAATAGAGTATGTTTTATAATGTTTAACAAGCCCCTGAAATTACCTTTTAAACCTCACATTGTAAGTTAACAACTATCAGGTATAGAAATTATATAAATTAATGTTTGATATAACTTGTAGCATTAGACCCTGAAGAAGGAACAAACAGTTCCGAAAGCTCGGATTTTTGAATAAAGAGTTCACCAAAAAGTAGTAGTCAATATCCCTTATCTCCATAATTACTTTAGTCTATGAGACTATTAAACAAATATTTGTAATATATATATATATATATATATATATATATATATATATATCCCAAAATGGTCTCATATACTTTTCTCTGACTTGTAGCAGTTTTTTTTTTTTTTTTTTTCGGAGAAAAAGCCGAAAAAGCCAATATTTTAAACATACCATTTAAATGACTTAACAACTGATATTTCCTTATAAATATTTTAATTCCAATTACGCCAGTACGTAGAGATTTTTAAGTTACATAAAATTCAACAGCAAATCGCTAATGCCATTAGGTAAATAATAATTTAAAACTCATAATTGACATAATTTAAAATGAAAAGTAAACTGGAAAACTAAATTATTCAACCCCCAAAAAAGTGATGACGTGAGCAGCATGGCGTGAAAGGAAAAGTTGTATAGTCATCTTCAAAATGTGTCTTTAACTTGAATATTTTTCATAGAGTCTGAAAAACCCGTATAAAAATTCTTACCTTTATTGCAATTGAAGCTTGAAATGTAAGCCGCCTTCTAATAGTGCCTTATAATGTTGAGATTAATTGGCCTCGAGATCTATATTCTCCGTTAAATAATTTATAGAAATATTTTGCAGAACGTACTATGTTAACCACGATGGTTAGATGAAGATATGAAAAATAGTTTTTGAAAGCATGTAAAATGAATTTCCCTTTTTATATCTTCAATTTTCAATATAGTGCCTTAAAATGTATTGAAAACGATTGTGAATATTAGTTAAAACGAGCGACCTCTACTTTTCTTCATATGTCTTGACAGTGGAACATCGAGCCATTAAAAAATATTTAAATGTACCAGGTAACCATTAACTTAATAAAGCAATGGAGGCTGGACCAATATGCACAGATAATTGACAGGTAAATAGAAACATCATAAACTGAGAAGAAAAAACATTAGACTATGCATCACAATGTTCAATTTGTGACACCATCTCAAATAAATTCTGTATCCGCGCATGTGTCTAGACAGCTAATGTCAGTCCTTCACTGACTGTCTGCTTTATATTCGCAATGCAATATTTACTACCATTTAAAAACAATTTCAGGGCAGTATAACAAAATCCAATATAGTCTAATTCCAGTACATTGCATGAGTTTTCAAAATATCTAGCATATCTGGCTAGTCGAGTTAATACGATTCGCATAACAAAATATCGTCGATTATTTAAATTACAATTCTTTAAGAACTACTTGTTCGAGAGTCTCCATCTGGAGCCTTTATAAACTTAATATCATACACTATCATTTTGTCACAAATAGTGTTCCAGTTTGATTAATTAATTCATAAATAACGCACAACAGGCCCTGAAGGCCTAGGGCGTGTAATACATTTTATGTAACAATTTTCATATCTATTTTATATACAATATATATACAGCGTGTAAATAGTTTGAGTCCATATATTTTAGGTGGAGATAGTATATACCAAACAAAACAAAAAACTCTCATAAAACTATTGTCTATAGGCCTTAATAAGCCAGAAAATTCCAACTACATGTTAAGTAAATTATTCTCAATTTGGCAACGTCAAGGTAAAATCAGATTCACTTTTAGTACGAATAATGAAGAAATGAGTCACCACAAAAACATGAACACCTGTGACTTTTTGTGTATTGAATAATTATATTGTTTCGAGCACCGTTCGATTTATTTAGGTAAATCAAAGTTTATGAAATATTTTTTCAGAAACGTACTCTTTTAATATCTATGTATTGAAATAATTATTTATATTTGGCGATTTATTTTATGCATCAAGTTGAAGAAGGGAGGATACAAAGTTGTTTACAGATGATACAGAAATAATTCGATACAAAGTATATTAAACTAAACATTTCTTATATGTACTTCTTTTATCTGTTAAATTATTTGCAAAATATGTATTACTCATAAAATTAATATTATTTATGTCAGACAAATAAATATCCATGTAGTTACAGGATATGTCATCATGATAGAACTCAGGAGACCAAAAGAATTCTTCACAGTAAATATTCAAAATTCAACATTTTCGTTATTACACCTGCTTTTCCCACAAATTAATAACATGTCAGCTCTTTCCCTAATTCTGTAACATGCTATTATTTGTCACAAACTAATATACTCGCCCTCGAACTGACAATCCACAATCGATTTTATTTGTTTTTGCAATTTATTTTTTTAAATGAAAATCAAATCACGATATCTACATCGAATATCACTTTCACTTAGATACAAACTTTCGCAAAAGAACAGATTCAGCGAAAAAGCAGTCGTGGCGGCGTTCAGCTGTAGTTAAACATGTACTAAGCTAGGCGTGTTTATATGCATCGTTGCCCCATCTGTTCGGAGAAACGTTCGGCAAATTATAACAGAATATTTAGAGTTTAAATAATAATTGTGTTTGTTAATACAGTTATTGAAGGTGTATAAGCTATTGAGTATTTACATATTTAGCTTTATAAGCGTTTGAAGCCGGAAATAGTCTATTATTCACTCTAATGAAGGCTACCTAACTTCAAATTTTTTTATTTCTTGTTTTTTGGCAAAACCATAGTATATCTCTGAAAATTTTTTATACCTTTTTGATTTGTTTTGCGCCGAAGTATTGATCCTCAAAATCTTTGCACTCAAACCGTTTACACCCTGTATATAAGGATTCCTTAACTATACGCCTTCATTCATTTCTATTGGCAGTCCTGGCTTTTCACTGCTCTGTCCCGATTCTCCACAGATCTTCTTCTACATTGTCCGGCCATCGTCTCCGAGGTCCTCGTTTTCTTTTCGCTCCTATCGGTTTTCTATTTACGATTTTTTTGGCACCCCGTTCCAGTTTTAGTTGCTAGAAAGTATTTAATTTTCGAAAAAATTCCAGTATTTATCAGTTTTGTGACTATTGTAGGTGAATAATGATCCATTCAGAACTTATAAGCAGTTATTAAGAATGATTCTTTATAACCTGTCCTTTAATCGCATTTCTTTTCGTTTATTAGTTTTCGTAGCATCAGCAAAAACAGAGAAAATCACAATAATTTCCTTCTATGAATTTGATGTTAAAATTTTATCAGTTATTCTCTACTCACTACTACTGAAGTAACATTTTTATAAAAAAATATTAACCGACTTCTAAGTAGAACTAAAAAATTGAAAACAACTAACAAAACGAAGCACTAGAAAATAAATAGCACATTCACAGTTGTTAGGTACCTACAAGTGTTAATTCTGTACAAATTAATTACCTACCTATCTAGTATATTTATGAAGTCAGTGCCAAGCAACAATCAAGTCTAACGAAATAGTCGATAAGCAGACAATTCAGGAATTTAGGATTGTTTGGCACCGACATCAAAAATATACTAGATAGGTCTGTAATTAATTTGTAGAGCATTAACACTTTTTATTGTTTACATCGCCAACAAACAAATGAACATTACTTTAATTTGTTAATTATTCATGAATAACTTGATATGGTTATTGAAACAACCTATGTTTCCAGGTTCACCAAAACAAACTCATGACACGATAATGCAAATCATTCTCATGTATAAAACCACAGACATTTTGTTACAAAGCAAAAAACAATTAATCAGTCGTGTACAATGGATGCGAATCATCCACAATATAATTGTAAAACACACACAAACACACGAACAAATAAGAAATCAATTTCTTGGTTTACCCTGCTCCGCTAACAACAAAAGAAGATTGTCAGGAAAGAGTTAGGAGAAACATTTTTTATTATAGTTTGTTCAAACTATAATAAATGTCAAGCTGGTTTTTAAAATTCCGACATTTGGTGAAAAATATCAAAATGTTTTTCCTAACTCTTTCCTGACAATCTTCTTTTGTTATTAGCGGAGCAGGGTAAACCATATTTTTTATTTGAGTCCTAACAAAAAATCTAACGGATTGATATCGGGAGAACAAGGAAGTCATCGATGAGGTCCATTGTTCTCTATCCAACGATATTCAAACGATTGTCTAAAAAGTTAATCTCAGGTGCAATATTATGTAGTGCGGCTCGATCGTGTTCATACCACAACTGATTGTAGGCCAAATCTAATGGGTGTAAATATATTTTTTTAATTTCGAGATATCGCTGACCTAAAATAAACGAAAATTATTTCTTTGTATCACCCTTCTATCTCCAATAAGCTTTTCATTAAAATTTTCATAATACAAATGCACCACAAGCATTGAAACTCCACTAATCTTGAAACTGTCCTCTGTTTACATGTGGATTAGTATTACTCAAGTTATGACTGTTGAACATTCCATTTTTAAAAAATTTTTCCTCATCGGTCCAAATTTTGTGTAAAATATGTTCCTCCTCCAGAAGTTTGATTAATATGAATTCAACTGATCTTAAATTATGGATGGTACTGATGTTTATTAGAATCCTCTGAATACTCATCATTGGCGCTCCTATATCTCTGTCTGCAACTACTAAGTAATTTTCTGGAAGATTGTAACTTCATTCTTTTCATTATCTACGACAGGTGTCCTTTTTTCTTGATTTTTACAAACTGTCCTTTTGTTTTGCAATTGTGAATGAGCCACATCAGGGTGTCATGAGTGAATGTTGTTTTCCCAGGTTTCTCCAACAGAAGGTAGCACATTCCCCTTAAATTATTAACAACTGAAGTAATCTTCGTTACTAAATCTTAAACGGGACATGATAAATACTTTCGAAATAATTATGTTTTCAGGTCAAATTATTAGCAAATATTGTTTGTTAACACTTCAGCATTTGTTTCTTTTTAATTCTTTCAGAAAAACCTATTGAGAATTCAGATATCACTTACATCCAAAAGAATATTTTAGTTTTTCCAAGTTTATACAAAAACCGTTTTATTTAGGTATGAGATTGTGCATAATTTCCTCTTAATGAATAGTACATAATGCACTGGTGTTGAGAAAAAAAGACACCGATTTGAAAAAAAAAAGTTACAAGATTTTTGAATTCGGGGCTAATTTATCAGCAGTCCATATGATTTTGGAAACTTTATGTTTTATTCATGCAGAGTCTATCAATTTTTGACCTGACCCTCTTTCTTTCCAAAACAAAATTATTATTTTTTGTGAATGTATGCATCTGACAAAATGTTCAAAAAATTTTCAACTCGAGCTCTTCCGGCGTATGATGTTTCCAATAAAGTCATATTGAAATTTATAGTAGGTTATAAAATTGCTATAAAAACGGGGTATTCCATTTAAAAAAACTAGTTGCGGTCCACTTCCGGTAGAACCGGAAGTCGTAGACAACTAAAAATATTTTATCAGAAACTAGCGACTCGAAAAACCCTCGTGTACTAAGTTTCAGATTAATAATGTGTAGTTTCCCATCGATACCCTGTAAACCTTAGCGCACTACCTACCTTACCTACGTCGGTAAGTCGAACAATCGATTACCCACTCATCTATCCTATATATACCTTCCTGTAAAATATTTCGGTGAATCAATTTTATATTTAGTTTATATTTAGTTTGCATTAATAATATATTGATAATTAGGAATTAATAATTAATTTATTGAACAGTTTTCGAGTTTGAGATGAACATAATTTCCCGACTTATATGATCATGATTTGATACTCATTGTAAATAAAATGTATTGAAATAAAAAGGAAATAAAAATTTAATCAAATATAGGTATTCGAAATAATTTTGACAAATGCATGGCCCCAAACTTTTGGCTGAAACCACTCCTGGTAAAATGTTAAATGTAATAATTGGAAGATTGTTCGTTGCAATCTAAAAGTTTCTGTTATTTGCGATTGCAATCGAGTTCATGAATATTAAAGAAAATAGATTACCAACAACCCTATGAGATCTTTAATCTTTAATATATTCTCTATTGTCCTCTGAATTTTCACAAAAAATCTTAAGTATATTGTGATAATAAAATATTAATAAAATAATTAAATTCCCACCAAAAACAAATATTTAATACGAAAGTTACTGCAACTTGTAAGAAAAATCAATGCTGATCTACAACATTGACTATTTTACAACTAAACAATAACAACGCTTTTGTGCTGAACTATCAAATATAGTCTTCCATGATGATCCGAAAGATCGTTAGCCTGTCACTGTCAACCAATTTAAGAGCATCTAACGCTCTATTCATGTATAAATACTCAATGTTTTGACTTTTGAGCTGTGTAAGATGTTTAGGTACCTAACTTACCATAACTAATCAGTAGATGCATTGAATTTCTTTATATTTTAAATAATACATGTATTAAAATTTCAGTGAGTTGTTTTGTAGAAATAGGCACATGTAATTAAAAATAAATTATCTATGAGATTAAATACATGGATAGAAAAGAGTAAAAATGTTCGGAATTTAAATATATTTAAATTTGTAGTTATAATTTTCTACATAAAAATTTCAATTCCCTAAAAAATATTAAGATTACGTTATATACTAAATTAATATTAAATATAATATTTTTAAACATTAGTTAATATATATATATATATATATATATATATATATATATATATATATATATATATATATTGGAACCTTAATAATTAATAGCCTTAAAATGGGAAATAAACGAATTATAATCTTTATTTAAACATTTCATAGTTAACGGTTTCAATTCGTAAGCAAAAAATGCAAGCTCCAAGTCAGAAGTTAGTATTAGTATTACAAAATAACCATAAAACATAAGAACATATTAATAAACCACATATCTTAAGATTCAATAGAATTTTCATTAACTTTAATGAAGCACACATGGCAAGCCATGACTATTTCTATTTTGTATAGAAAATATAAAGACATACAACACAAGTGGTGTTAATTAAATAATACCTATTTTTGTTGAAAACTTTTCTCAGTGAATGAAACTCAAATTTTGAACTTTACTCGTTGAATTATTTACCAACGTGCTATAATAACCTATCGGCTAATAATATTATGAAATGTTAAAATTTAATCACAGTCAGGGCTGCCAGATCTAACTAACTCTATCTTGAAGTTTACAATGCCAATGAAAGTTGCTAACTTCCAAAGCCCAATAAATGGCGATTATTGGTTTTTTTCAATAACATTATGACACGATGTGGAATTTCTTAAACAATACCTCTATCGGAAAACTGAACTTTTACAAAATGGTAACACCCGCTTCTATGTATTTTAGAATACTATATATATATATATATATATATATATATGTAACAAGATTTACACTTGTGTTACTTTCTATTTAAAAAAGAAAGGAATCAACCCCCTCATGTCTCTATTATTGTAGATTCTCCAAAATATATAAAGTATAATATTTTTAAAAAAACCTTTCCCAAAATAATTGAATTGTTGCAAAATGATTAAATTGATGTTTATTTAATTTGGGAGAAGAGTATTTAGACAAATTGTCATGCCTGAAAGAATTCTCCCTTAACTTTGAAAGTGCTGAGCCTATTTTTTTGAATAAGTAATATAGAAAGTTTACAGAAAAAAATAAGTAGAAACCTCTAATATTAATTTTGGGGGCTAATTATTAAATGAAAACATAAACATTAAAAATTTTCAAACGCATGCTGTAATACATAAAATAAAGGGCCTCATAAATACAAATATATTTTTTTCGTATTTTAAAATTTATTAGTATAAAAGATACTAACAACAATTTTTAAAAATTTACCCCCTCCCCTTATCTACAAAACTATAAGATGAAAAATATTGTAATGAAATAGAGATCTAGGGCCTCACCAGAATTTTACCCGAAAAATCTCAAAAAGACGTAAAATTAAAAAAATACAGATGTAGGGCCCCACTTTAACTTTAATGGAATACTAAAGAAAAACCCCTAATACTAATTTTAGGGGGCAAATTAAAAAGGAAATATAAATTTATAATTGTTTCTAACGCATCATGCAATATACCAAATTAATAGGGCTCATTATGACGAATGCAAATATATTTCTTTCATATTATTAAAATGAATTATTTAAAAAACATTAACAAAAATACTAAAAAGATTTACGTTTTCCCCCTTTATTTCCAAATCTATAAATCCTAAAACTAAATAAAACCCTTTTAAAGAAAATATATAACCGACTTCCACCTATAACTAAAAAGATAAAAATAATTATAACAAAATACAACTAGCAAATAAATAACACATTCAATGTTGTCAGGTACCTACCCAGGAAGTAAAAAATGTAAACATTGACAGGTGCTCATTCTGTACAAATTAATTACCTACCAATCTGGTATATTTTTGAAGTCGGTGCCAAGCAAATAGAAAATCCTTCATTGCGTACTTATCTACTACTTTATCAAACTTGATTGTTGCTTGGCACCGACTTCAAAAATATACAAGACTGGTAGGTAATTAATTTGTACAGAATGAGCACCTTTTAATGCTTACATTTTTTACTCCCTGGGTAGGTACCTGACAGAATTGATTGTGTTATTTATTTGCTAGAGTTGTATTTTGTTATAATTATTTTTATCTTTTTAGTTATAGGTGGAAGTCGGTTATACATATATTTTTTTTTTAAATGTTTTATTTTCAACTTTTTGGTTTATTTGAACTCAGGTAGTTTTCATTCTTTATTTTTTATTTTGTATGTATAACCTTAATAGACAGGAGCAGGTAACATCGAAAGCTCCAACGTTACACAATGATTCATTTTCATTTAAATTGACAGGTAAATGTTTACGAACAAAATGTACTAGTACGCGTTGACTTAACAAGCCCAAAATATATCTAAACCTTATGGACCACCCCATGTAACTTTTCTTCAACTTTCTTTGACAACTCTGTATACCTATTCCATTCCACCCTATGTACTAACCAACCTGTACATACGACTGCCCACGGACAAGCATAAATTAGTTAGCTGCCTTCTGTAAACTATAGGACGGAAGGAGAATCCATCCCATATTTATAGAGTCAAGTCCGTCCTATATTTCAATCATAGTATATAACTCCTTGTGGGCTACCCCATACATTATTTCTTTTTAACATTTTATATTAACGTCATGTGTAACATTAATTCCTTTCCACACTTTATGCAACTTCTTAGTTTTTTAATCACACTGTATGAATATAATTCAACTCCAGCATATATTTCAACCATCCTGCATATGATTTGTTTACGTCCACATCATATAACAGTTTTTTAATCACCCTATATAATTTTAATTTCACATTTTTTCCAAAATTTTTATACCACCAAACGGCCACTCCACCCTATATTCCAACCATCCTTTATATACGGCTGCCTATGGACCACTCCGTCTTATATTTCAATCATCATATAAATGCAACTCCTTCTATCACTTTACTTTGTGATTTTGTTTGCTATAACTAAACACCCTTTGTATAAACGCACCAAATAGCAGTTTTTATAGTTTGACATGTGTTGTTACTGAACTTTCTATTAGGCCAGGAGAATGTGACAACCAAAAGCACCGTCTTCACAAAAACGGAAAAAATTTCATTTAAATAGGTATTGCCTGGTATACAAACAAAACGCTTGGTACTCACTGATTTAAGGAGCCGAAAATACTATGCTTTACTACCTATATGCTTGAAATTTACATAGAAAATTTTCAAATTCGCAATTAAAACTTCCAGTGCCTAAAATTACCGCACTATTACGTTGGAATTAAAATATTTATGAGGAAATGTCCGTTATGTCATTTCGATGAGATTTTTGATAAGAATTTTGGAATTTTCGGCGATTTTCTGCAAAACTGCAAGTTGCACGTCGCAGAAAAGTATATGAGATTACCTAGGGATCTTCCTTAATAGATTAAACGCTAAAGAACTAAACATATCCATAAGGAGTTTTCGATAAATCGACCAATATGTTAGGGATAATGGTCGATTTCCATGCACGCATGTGTTCATTCACAAATTTCATCACTTTACCAATAGAATTCTTTTCCAAAATTTGAAGTTTCACCAATCCGGATATATACTCTATTAAACAAGACCATACTCATACAAAACGGTTCACCACAGGAGAAGAAATCAGGTAACATAAAACGCGACGAATTGATAACCTCCTCCTTTTTGGAAGTTGGTTAAAAAAATTGAGACGTATATGGAAAAAGAAGAATAAATCTCTAATATTAATTTTGGAGGAAAAATTACAAAATTAAAGGAAAAATAATTTCAAAATTTTGAACGCATCACGCAATATAGCAAATGAAAGGGGTCACTGAAAATTTATTGGCAAATACAGCTAAAATCCTAACCTTATTTTTAGGGACCAAATAAGAAAATTAAATCAATATTTTTATTTTACGTAGCAGATAAAATGAAAAAGCTCTGTGTGAGAAATAAGTGTATAATTTTATAAATTTAAAACGGTTAGTTTAAAAGATATTAAGGCAAACATAAGAAAATCCACCCATGCCCTGCTTGTCTGAAACTAGAATGTTACAAAAATATATACTTTGATTCACCTACATTGTATCAAATCTCGAAGGTGGTCGAACCAGCCTTGAATGTCATAAAGATTTACAGAAATGAAACTTTTATAAATGTGTTACTGATTCTGAGCTATTTTGTTAAATTTTGAACTCAGATAAAATATTTACATTAACATATCGTAATTGTTCCAGATCGCCGGGGGCTGGGGGAAGCTACATGGGGGACGTCAACGTATCTGCAATCCTGGACTCCTTCAGTGTCAGTTACGACAAAAGAGTAAGACCGAACTACGGAGGTAAGAACAATTGCACATTGCTAAAATGCTCACGTTTTCTATTAATAGCAGTGGGCGCCTGGTTATCCAAATACAAAAAGCGATATTGTCAAATTATCTTATCAATTCTTTTTTTAAAAGAAATAAGGAAAATATGAATACTTAGTTTGCAAAATGTAAAATAGCATAGATGTACAAAGGCACTCAATAACATATCAACATAATAACGAAATTATATTCTTTGAGACAAATATGGAAATTGCTGGGCAGATATTCAGTCATCCTTACTCAAATATAATAAACAATTATTACGTATTATAACTTAAATGTTTATAATACACCCAGGAAATATCGGAGTAATAAAACAGTAATTGTTTTCAGAATGTATTAATTTTTGTTTATAGAATACATGTTGGAGGTGTACCTAAACCAATCTATAAGTTTTTTGATTTGAAATGATTTTACGGTTTGTTTTAATAAATAATTAGTTAATGCGTTACATTGTGTTATTAAAATATTGCTGGAGATACTTCTGAAAAGTGGAATAACTTCTAAAAGATATTTAAAACGTCTCTCATCTGGTTGTTCAATAAACAATTATTTTATACTTTAATAGTAAATTATTTTTTAATATAACCTGGATGTCACAAGTTTCTAGCAAAACTTGAGCTGGTTAATTTTGTTTCTATGTTTTATTGTAAAAAATTAATATAAATTGTAATCTTGGTGGTTTTTATAAGGTTTAAAGTTTTTTATATTAAACTGCAATAGATTGTGAAGAATTTAAACATATAAATTTATGTACATACCACTTATAAAAAATAATCGTGTGATCATAAGTTGTCAATTGTCCATATAATACCAATAAATGTCAAAACGATTTAATAATTTCTAGTCATTCAAATATTGTTAAGTTCTCTTTAAATGGGTACTACAGCAACCCAGAAGGCAAATTAAGAGAATTACTTTGCTACGAATGTAGATTTTGACCTTTTCGGTAAAATTTAAATCGAAATATTCCAAATGGTTTAATAATTTTTGCATTCCTAGTGGGTATCTATTGTTACGTTTAAAATTAATCATTGCACAATATTGTAGGATGGAGGAAAATCACTTGGTTAGCATTCAGCAAAACTAATGCACGAGGCTTCAGTTCGTGTCGAGCTGAGAAAGTTTTTTGTAATAAAATAAAAATTATAACATTTTTGTCAGCACATTATCTTTGCAAATTAGATAATACAACATATTTTTAATAGAAGCACTCAAACCCCACAACTATCGAACTAGAGTCAGATTGTCAAAAGTTCAGTGTGTGCGGATAAATAATAGTACCATCAGTTCCTTGAACTAAACTTGAATTCCTAAATAATATAATAAATGTTTTGGTTTTAAAATACCGCTGAGTATATATATTTAGATGATATTATTCTATGAGATATTAAAAAGAATTTAATACAATTTTCGGCTGGCAAATGTTAAAAAAAGTGTAGCTAAAGACATAACTCAAACGTATATTGCCTTAAAAAAATTACACGTCTCCTTATATTTATATATATTTAAGATATTTGAATGCCAGAATTCTAACGAAATGTTATTACTGGTTGAAGTAGATAGGCTTTTGGTATTGGTAGTAAAGCACGATGAATACATTGTTTAAGTTCGTATTTATTACGGAAGTAAATCTATACCCAAAACTTATAGAAAATGAGACAATTTTCTTAAGAAAAACCTGTCTAAAGTAATCTGTAGAAGTAATACTCTATTTGTTCAGCGTCAGAGGACAGCTAACTTCCAACTTCTAGACTATTTATGTTCATTCCATTAGATGTGTAGACATTCTTGTAAGCAACCCTTATTTCAGTCATTTTGTTTAATTCCAATCTTATATTCTTTAAACCCTTTTCTCACAGCTTATATTTTTAAAATCACATGACCAGCCAGACAGTTATTTACAAAAAGATATAGGGTTATCAAAAAAACGGAATTTAATTTTCAAGTTATAAGTTTCAATTTATGGACTGATTTAATTAAATTCTGCTTGTTTACGGGACAATTGATGAAACCCGGGTGCTGACTTGATATTTTAAAGTCAGTTTTAAAACAAAATGACGGACCTGTTTAAAAAACATGCTGGAAGTTTCTTGGGTCAGACTGCTTCGTTTTAGCCGTAAGGTTCTGAGTTCCTGAAATTTTTTGAGTTACACGAGAGGTCGTACATTAGATTCCGTCAAAATATATCCAATGTATGACAAGTTAAAGGTAATTTCTCTTGTTGCAAAACAAAAGTGGCGCTCTGGCAAAATTTGCATCGGTTGATGCTGCTACTAGTTAGAATTATTGACAGCTGCGAAATAGCTGCTAACTAATGACGGTAAAATTTTCAATAAAAATACAAGGTGAGTCAAATCCTTCCGCGCTATGTAAAAACTGTAACGCATTTATTTTCCGGGTTCAGTTTGTCTCCTTGCTCAATAACAATCCAATCAACCTTATAATTTCCGCATAATCTCGGGGACACCTACATTTAGTTATAAAATTTTGCGATTTCTCTAAACAAACAGGTTAGTGTTTTTCCAGATTTTTTTGGTTAGGTTAGGTTAGGTTAACGATATCGTTAAGGGGGCGTCCATAAATTACGTGACGTGTTTTTTTTAAATTTTCTGTACCTCCCTCCCCCTGGTGAGATGTCGTGAGTTTTTATTCAACCCCCTCTCCCATCCCCCAATTTCACGTGAGATTTTTCAAAATGTAGGTTTCCTACGTAAACGCGTTGGATTGTTATTGATTGTTATTGTAAAAAGAAAACAAAATGCTTCATGCTTTTATTTACGACTAGTTGAGACTAGTATTACTAGTCTTAACTATAATATTGATTAAATCAATATTGCTGAGAGTTTAATTATAATTGTAATAAGAATTAAACAATAGAATACTAGAAGGGCTGCACTGTACCGTAAATTCAGATTAAATTGAGCAATTTGGTATAAAAAAAATATGGTGGTTTGACAGTCAGCAGATGTATAACGTCGAAGTATGAATGAAATTATTTTCTTTCGAGCGAATTAGTGAATGATTTTAATCGTATTACGTTTACGCTTAAGATTAAATCTTAAGCATGTACAATCTGGATTCAATGGACCAAACTAGTATATATTTTTTGTTTCAATCAGAAAAAAAAGCGTGATATTTGCCGAGACCCCCCCTCTCTCCAACGTAAGATTAGTTGAGATTTGACTCGACCCCTTCCCCCCTTAAACATCTCACGTAATTTATGGACGCCCCCTAAGGGATTTATAATAGTTTTTTTTTCGTCAGAAAACCATATTTTTTATTATCTCCTATTTTTAAACCTATATAAAATGTTTCTGCATCTTAATAATCTCTGACTTCAACTATTATGCGAGTAATTTCAGTCTTCTTGACAATTAGTCTTAGCGATACGCCTTCCTTCAAGACTAAATTCAGTATACCGAGAATATTCTTCTAAAATCCCATTAGTTAGGTAAACCAAAATTATAACAGCTTAATTAGCGCAATTGCGTCCGCACAGTCAGGGGAGGATCCAGGATTTTCATGGGGGGGCTTGATCTCGTGGGGGGGAGTTGCTTGATTTTAGCACAATAAACACTAAAACAGTGTACCATTCAGATGATTTGAGGAGCTTCAGCCTCTTATCCCACCCTCTAGATCCGCCCGTGCTGACAGTCATTGGCGCATCCTTCTCGCTTGCAATTATTTGTGTTAAGTGAACTTTTTTGATATAGGAAATTGTATCAAATTTGACTCACCCTGTATCTTACCAAAATTGAATTTTAATAAAAAAAATAAAAAAGCTAGCACCATTTTCGCAGCTGTCAATAGTTCTAAACAGCCCCGGTACCAAACGAAGCGAAATTTGTCATTTAGTCTACTCAGAATTGCAAAATAACAGAAAGGATGTTAAAACATACTTACCTTTAACTTGTCAATTATTTTGTGACATTCAACTTTGCGTTCTAGTCACAAGTATTTATGATTTCATAAGCTTAATTTTAAACCTATACAGAGTGACCCAACAAAGTGTTCGACAAAGTTTAGACACATCTGCCATTTTAAAAATAAAAAAATATAGCATGAAAATAACCCTATATAACAACCCTAGTCAAATATATACGGAAACCATGATCTTAAGAATTTATCCTATAATCTTTCACACATTCCAACGCCAATTTTCAGCTGTTGATTTCCCTTTTTATCTTACATTATGGGATTATCATTTAGTTAGATTCGAGCGAAACCGTCAGAGTCGACATCATCCGCGGCAAGGAAAACAAATAGAGTGAACACGACAGACATTGAATCGCCGCCGCCACGAGGCTGAGCGGGATCTTGCTATGCGCTCTTTGGAATAACTTCCTCGCTGACTGATTAACCCTAAATAGTCATCAGTGTGTCTCATTCGTATCGTTGCTCAGGTGGCTACGAACTCTGAGATGAGATAAATCGAATTTAGGGGAAATAATGAACACTCAAAATTCACATTTACTTGAGTTAATTTGTCAGTGAATGCGGACGTATCAAAAAGAGCAACTTTTCCTACTAGAACACGAATAATCCAATGCAAAAATTTTTTATGTTTGATTTCTATTTATTAATTTGTTTCAATATTATAAATACTTCAGTAAAAAAGACGAAAACTACTTGTGTAGATTTTTTACGATATACAGGGTGTTTGATGCAAAACTGCAGAAGGTAGTGAACAACATGGTTGTTTTCAACGAAGTCCGTCTATATATTTTTTTAATTGGTGGTTTTGGTTTTGGTTAAAAAAACCCAACAATTTACAGTTAATGGCTAATAATAGCCAGTTTGTACGATAAGAGTATTCTTTTATATTTTGTTGTTTAAATAATGTTTGAGCAATCTAACAAAACCTTATCTACGAATCTGTATCATCAGACTTTTATCAGACATTCGAAATTCACCAAAATTTTAAAAGATTAATATTAACCCTATTTTGTCCATATTCAATAAAAAATGGTATGCGAATCCCTCAATAAGATTTGCAGGAATTAATTTCAGTTATTTGTGGGATATCTGCCTAAGTACACCACAACTGAAAGAGCAAAAACCAAAGTTCTTTTCAAAAAGGTTTAAACAAATAAAGCGCCATCCGTTCTTTAAATACCATCAAAAAAATTATTTGATGAAACAGATGCGTATAACATGATTTGCTAGACTGTTCACATATCACTTTATTTAAATATAAATAAATAAAATAAAATAAAGAATAACTCTCATATGGTGCACTCTCATATGGTGCAAACTGGCTGGTATTACCAACTGTTAAAATTTGTTTTGTTTTCGCCTAAACCCAAAACCACCCGATAAAAAAATAGTCAGATTTCGACAACCTTGGCTCAAAAGATAAACCTTCTCTTTAAAACTTTACGTCTATCTACTAAACACCCAATATCATTTCTGGAGATACTATTTACGTAATAAATTTGACGAATCTTTAAATGAGAGCCTTTTTCCCTAAATTAGTAAAGAGGTTATCCATTTATGGATATGATCTAAAAATATTCGAATTAATTGTATTATACATGGGTTGCTATGTAAGCTTAAATCAAAGTCAACTACATGCAAAGTTAAAGCACACAATTTCTTCCGACATTTTCTTTCTATAAAAGAAAAGTTACATCATATTGTACTCTCAGTAGTTTGGAGGAGTGATATTTGACAAAAAGGTGTCCCAAATAAAGTCTTGTTCACAATAATAAGATTCTGGGAGGGACAGCAGTTTCGAGGGTTCATTCGCTAAAAGACGGGCTCAGACTAACTGAGAGATCAAAAGCGAGCAAGAGCACTGCAAAGTTTATTGTCTTTTAATACACTTTTAATTATTATAACTAACGTATCTCCGTCAGTAGTGATAGGTGACTTGTTTTTAAATAAGTACAGTGAGAGAATAGCCCCTCGAGAATGCAAGAGCGAACACATTTATATTATTCATCCTTGCTCACTCAGGTGGTCTAGACCTGTCTTAACAGATATATCTCCGAAACTTTGCCTCTGAGGAATTTTGAGCCAGTTGATAAATTATTCTCTAGATGTCCAGTAGTTATTAACAATCGTTATTATGTTTATGCTAACTTCTTAACTATTAGTTGTCTTCGTTAACTTCAAATTTTATTGAATTATTTCATAGTTCCATAAGTATTTGACTAGAGTGGCTACAAGTAGTTTATTTTTAATAAAGTTTCCAATTGGTAGACTTTGGAGGCTTGTTTGAAACAAACGATCTAGTTTTGTATTCCAGTTCAGTTATCATTTGTACCGTGTTTAATAGGAATCAATAATTCCTTATAGTTTGTTGTTTTCTGGACTTTGATTATGTTCAATATTAAGCAGGATGATTAATGATATCGACAGAAATTCTAGGATGGATCTGTAAATCTTATTAGATTAAATAGTCAATATGAACCCTTGAAAATGGGGTCTTATTAACACCCTGAAATGTTTGGATTATTTAAAATATACAGACTTTCCAGTAATTCTGATTGTTGATGTTGAAGATCCTCATGAAATTATATAAATTTTCCTCAGCGAAATTAGTTGAAAGTCCTAGACAATGTCACTACTGGCTCTTTGGTTATACACGATGAATCATTGTACTCAATTTACCCAAATACCTCGAGAAGTTGGCGTTTTACAAAAAAGTTTATTAGACAAAAGTTCTTGAGAACAATCATATCAGTTTTGATGTTAAGATTCAATTTCAAGGTCATTTGAGGATCTTTTAAAAAAAGGGGTTCCCTATTTTTGATAACCTATCCTAAAATAATGGGAAATTTGAAGTCCAATTCGGTTAAATATTGAAAATGACCTCAAAGAAAGAAAAGTAAGGTCAAAAAAGCCTTGCTTTGGCCTTGACAAGGTCGCCCTAAAAAAATTAATGTAAGAACATTTTGGAACTAAAAATTCATCATGCTCATTGGATCAAGAAATTCATGTTCAGTTCAGTTGCATGGAGAAGTTGTCACCACATATTTCTATATCAGACTCTGTTTGTACCAATATTGTTGCCGTAGGAAGTTCTGAGTACCTTCTCTATAAGCATTCTATTGTACACCTTGTGCTTCTATTTGTGGATTATGTTAGCCTGAACTGTGTACTTAGATCGTTTTGTGTCACAAATATAGAGACTTCTGCACCAGCATGGTATACAGTAGGTACAATTTCAAGGATTTAAAAAAGGGATTCGCTAGTTTTGACAATGTATCCTAATATAACGAGAAATTTTACGTCCATTTTGGTATTCTTAAATTTCTTTACGATGACTTTAAAAGGCCAAATAATGACTAATAATGAAAATGACCTCAAAGAAACAAAAATAAGGTAAAAAAAGCCTTGTTGCAATTTTTAATGATTAGTTTGGCCTTGACAAGATCGCCCTAAACAAATTTAATAAAACGACATTTTGGAACTAAAAATTCTCGTGTCAAAAATAGGCGTTTCCTGTAAAAACACTATGAACTTCAAATGACCTTCCAAATCAATCTCCAGTCAGTCCTGATATAAAAGGAAGATGGCCTCTATTGTTCTGAATAACTTTTGCCCAAATAATTTTTGCACAACGCCAACTTTTTGAAATATTCGAATAACTGGACCAATAAATTCCTTATGTGGTTCAGTTGCCTGGAAAAATTGTTACCACATATTTCTAAATTAGACTCTGTGTGTACCAATAATGTTGCCGTAAGAAGTTCTGACTACCTTTTGTATAAGCTTTCTATTGTACACCATGGGCTTCTACTTGTGGATTATGTTAGCCTGAACTGTGTACTTAGATCGTTATGTGTCACCAATATAGAGACTTCTGCACTCGCAAGGTATAGAGTTGGTGCAATTTTGTGGAGTTCCCGTCTTCATTTTTGTTATGATATGCCTCCAAGGATTTCTGATGTTGAAATTCATCCCGACTTGCTTAACATTCTCCCTTACGTTATTAAATTTAAGTTAATTATATTTTAGTTTAGATTCCGAGGATGCTCACGTTTTATATATATAAATTGCATGACGGAGCTGTTTTTTATGTGTTATGAAAGGTATTTAATTCGCATAAGCTTAGAAAACATTTGATGTAAGTAATTGTTTGTAACCTAATATCAAACAGAAACCGTCACATATCGACGCCATCCTAATACTCTAAACTTGTGCCTATCACGTTGGTCTGACGCAAAAATTTCCATAAATGTAGCTGACGATTCAATTATACCATTAGCAATGCTCCTAACGTTTATAATGTAGAACTAAATTCCTTTCAAAACATCCTTTGTCTGCAGTCATTTGCAGTTCACTATTTGTTACAATAAAATCTAGAGGGATTCCACAGTGGGATGCCTTTGAATATTATTTTTAATAAGAATGAATTTAATTGCTATCAATATGAGGAAAATAATATTAGTATTCAAAGAGTCATTAAACAAACATTACTACTATTGACAGTATCAAATTTATTTACTATCTGTAGACAATTGCTCTTTAGGACAAAGTATTAATTTATATAGATCCAAGGACATAACTTAACAAATATTGTTAATAAATAAACACTTGTTTCATCTTAGAAATTGTTTTAATTGTTGATTGAACATGTGATTAAAGAAACTGGTAATACCTATTACAATATGAAAGGTTAGTCGAGTTTGAATATTTTTGATGAGACCTGTGACTAACAACATACGTTTTCTCAAAAATCATATCCCAGCAAAAGAATATTTAAAATTTCATTACCTGTACATCAGCGAAAAAGAAAGAGATAATTTGGCAATAACGCTTTCTTGCAGAATTGTCGGTGATAATAGTTGGATGCCGGGCGGCCGCTGTCCCTTCGCGAACCACGTTGACAGGGTGGGGCCAGATCGATGCTCGGGAGGGTTGCCATGCGACGCGCACTTATCTGCTCCAGACCGCCAAATCTTCAAACTTCCGCTGACCGGGTGCTGTGAGGACAGTGTTGCCGCTTCTAGCGATATTGTTCCACTCGCCTGTCACTGAGACACTCGCTGATATTTACAAACACAAAATATCTATGGGGTATAGCAGCACATTACTTTTTAAATTACTAAATAAATATAAACATATTAATATTTTTACGGAATTCGTTGTTTATCCAGAAATAAATTTTAACAAATTACTCATCATGGAGTGGAACCATGAAAGTCTTAACTTTAGAAGGATTTTTCGTTATGTTATAAACTACAAGGCGGAGTGAAATTCATGCAATTAAACAATCATGTTTGTAAAGGCATTAAATATTTCCACGTTATCTTTGTCGTTAAATAGTGGATATTACTAAATTAAAAGATTGACTTATTTTAAAATGTTTTAACAAATATTTTATTTACTGTTCTTACAGTGTAATAGAATAATTCACTTTACATTACTTTCAAGTTACAAGAACGTGAAATAGTTATCACAGTTGGCGCTATAAGACGGATGTTTTTTGTTTTTAGTTCTGATTCGGATAAAAATCCAATCGAAACTGAACACATCTAGTTGTTTCCAGAAGGACAGTTGTGGCATATTTTGTCACTATTTAAGCACTTTTTAGGAAATAACACCACAATTCACGATATTACTATATATTTCCAAATGTTCCGGGGTCTAGGTCAGACTCCGTTGTCAATGGCAAAGATACTCTGAAAAAGGCATATTATTAAATAATATTGTCAAATATTTTAATTCGTGTGGTGTTATTTAACAAAAAGTGTTTAAACACTGAACACGTCTATAGTGCCTGAGCATTGCTCATGGGATGTCCGAGGGCTATGAAACACAGTTTTAGGGCCCAGTGGGGCTCCTTCTGTCGTTAGAGTGATCTCGTGTTTCGTGGGAGCCCTGTCTGTGGGTAGCCGTTGTGATGATAGACCCTTTCGAGGGAGTTTATATGTCATTGTGAGGTTATGAGTTGTAACTTGGGAAGTGGTAGGTCTATAGGGTGATGTAAGGCTGTTGTGTTTAGAGGTTATGTTGTTTCTTGAAGGATAATTATGACATAGTTTGTCAATGTTTAAGCGCTTTTTTGCTTAGAGCATATACTTTTTTAGGTAACTTCCAATGCACAAATATCGTGCCAAGGATAAAAAGAGAGGTCAATACTAAAGGTAAGAGGCTAGTTTACTCGATTGGTAAAATTCGCAGTTCCCAATAGAGTGAAATAGCCTTTTGCCTTCACTATTGCCCTCTCTTCCTATTGTTGGCACGATATTAGTGTATTAGTCTACCTCCAGAATGTGTATGCTCTGTTGTGGTGTCATTTCCCAAAAAAAAATTGCTTACACATAAAGGTTAAGTGTTGTGTTGAGAGATGTTATTGGTTGGAGAGCTAAAGGGTCTCGTCGTTCGGAGGGACTGATCACATGAAGGGTGATGGTAATGCGTAGGTTGAAAGTTGTGTTCCTTTTTGTGTTTAGAAGTTATATCTGGGGCCCTGCCGAGAAAGGTTATGTTTGGGTTTCGAGCATGTCCCCTTTTGGAGAGAAGTGTTTGTTGAGGTCATTGTTCCCTATTGGATTCGAGGACTTGAGGTGAACCGTTGTGAGCATGCGTGATTATCAGTTGTCATTGCTTTGTAGGTTATGCTTAACAGGTGTAAATAACATCGTATGTTTTGTAGAAAAAAATATTGTTATGTTGTGCGTAATGAGTTCGTTAGCTCAAAGCCTCTCGGTTCTGATCAGTTTATCTGACAGTTGATATGTTATTGATTTGAATTGGGCATGGTTAGAGGAAGTCGTTGTGAGCATGAACGGTGTGGTTAACAGCATCTTAGTTGACATACCATTGCTTCGTGTCTTTTGTAAATGTCGGGGTGCTTGTGGGGTTGTTTTTCATGAGAATATTATTGTTAGTTTTTGGCGTTTTGTATTGGCAGGGTATTCCAGTTTCTATATTCAAATTCCGTGATAGCTACCATTGTAGAGTGTTCAATTCCTCAACATAGAATATTAGTTTATTGTATATATTCATCCTGGTACTCACAGTTAAATGTTCGTTACAACCATTATGTTTTTATTTCTGTGTTTACTTTATAGCAACGTGACTTCTATCTGTTTTCTGAATGATACTTGTGGCATATTTTTCAGTGTCTAAGTGCTTCTTGGGAAATAACACCACAGTTTAAAGAAAATTGCTCTATATTCCAAACGTTTCGGGGTCTAGATCAGACCCCGTTGTGAATGGTTAAGAAACTACGTATTAAAAAGGCACAATTCTAAGATGTAAATTAAAATTGTCAAATATTTTAATTATTAATAATTTTCATTCTATGAGTTTAACCTTTTGCCTCTATTTTTAAAGTCTCTATTTATAACATTACCTATACAAAATCAGTGTTCTTCGCACTCAGGAATTAAGACTAAAATAGGTCTATGGGAGTAAATATGATAAAAGATATGCGTCAAAGAAATATTTTATAAAAGACTAGATTACTCTACCAAATATCTTTGACCAAGTTGGTTTTTCAAGGATATTTTGTAAAAGATTTGACAATGTAATAGCGGCCTTAGGGCAGGCCTTACAAAAGTTGATATTCAGTTGATCACTAACAAACCTTAATTTACTCTTGATCTGTAAATGCTACTTTTGCCTCCAAAAGCTGCGACATCATAAAAAACACTTCACGTTATAGTATGGAGCAGAATTGGCTGCAAAACTGCGATATAAATTTTGGTGTAGCCTTTCTTCCCGGATTCAATGTGTGAATTGATAGTACGGAGACGTTTCTTCAGGCCAGTGTCGACAATTCTCACAACGTGGGAAAAATGTAATCATTGTATTTTCTACTCTCGGTTTATTAATCAGAAGAACTCAAATTTGCACATCAGACATTTATGTATCATCGTCTACACTTTGTGGGATCAGCAGATGTGTCCAAGAAAGATCATCGAGTGAATACCTGATATGTTATTCATATTACATGCCACTACGACAGTGCCGCTTCTACAACAGGGGGAAGAAAAGCCACCATGCTATCTTTAAATATACTCACATTGAATCCAAAATAAAAGGCATAATCACAAACGGATATCACAGCTTTTGGAAACCAAGGAGCCTTGAGTTACGTTTGTACGCCAAAAATATGTACCTATCTCTAGTAGGTGTATTTAAGAAGACAAAAACAATAATGAAGGGCTTACATAAGTTTAGTACCTGATTTTGGATCGAGAACGTCAACAGGATAATTTCAACTAAAGTCGTTGGTTGTAGTAGCCCACAGAACTGATTGTTTAGATCGATTGAATTAAGTAAAATTTGATTGAGTTATTGTTTTCTCACTCTTGCCATTTTAGAAAAAAATGTGATATAATCCCTATATATTTTATATTTAATTAAGTTATATAATCACTAGTGACCACAATTTTATAAGCAACGTTATTTTCATTTTACTGAATCACTTAATGTAAACGGATTGTGCCTATTGTAACAGCAATCCTCAATGTGATAAAAATTCTATTCCACAAAACAAACTGTTTTCAGTGCACTTTCAGTATTTTCGCCGAGTTTATTCTTCCCAGAAATGCTCCGAAAACCCCGAACTGAATGTTTACACTCTCTGCATTATTGTTAGCTCCGTTTAGTTGAAAATTGAATGTATTATTGACGTTTTACAAAGTGATTGAACGTCGGTCAGCTTTCAAATGAAAAGTGACTGTGCAAACTGCTGGAAAGTATATAATTGGTAGTTTATTAAACTATTTTTGGCAGCCATGTGGTTTTTTTCAGCACTTACGGAAACGCGGTTTCTTGAATTGTATATATACATATATTAGGTATCAAACCAGTCAAACAAAAAATACTTATAATACTTTCACCTATAGGGCTTAATAAACAAGTTACATCCATACGTCAGGTTGCCTATTCGCATGTGTAATAATAACAGAAATAACTGACTTCGAAAAAATAAACGCTAGAATTTTGTATTGACATCTAATTGAAATGATTTGAGGAATATTTGCTTTAGTTGAGTGGATACATTTTTTATGAAATAAATATTTTGCAATTATTTTGTTTCTTAAATATTAATATGTGGAATAAATATTTGTAATATCTGAAATTATATTGTGCAGTAAGTCAAATGATAGAAAAATAAAAAGCTTCTACATAGGATTTATAAATAACTCGACACAAACAACCTAAAATAATCAGTTGACTGTTGAGTTTCTATTTTAAATTAAACATTTCGAAAATCAATCGTTAATTCATATAATTATTTATGTAAAACAGGTACTTACACGATAAATAAATTCTCGAATTATTAGAATAGATATTTAAAAGATACACCATAATTTTTAACAAAAAGTTGTACACGTTTATTCACTTTTTGTTCAGAAAATATTAATGAATATTAAAACTAAACACGTCACGTTTAAAATTCCGACAAACTAATAGCAAACAAATGCACAAGTAAACACGGTGTTTCATTATCGTCTCCGTTCAATGTGCTGTCCGGTTATGATCGAATTTGAAAAGTAAAAAAAACGGTTTTTCAATATTACTATGGTTTCTGAAGCCATATAAACTGTTTAGAATTTTCATACAAAGCTTTATAATAATTTCGAAAGCAAAATTATATGTTGCTGACTGGAATGCTATTTTTGCAGTGAAACCTACACCAACACATAAGAAAATAGAACAGTAAGGTAGTCAAATGTAAAAATTAGACTTTGTGCCAAGATATTGTTTCCTTCCTACCCTTCATTGGCCTTGATATAGCCACACAATTTAGTTATCTGTGCAAGAAACATGTACCAAGTTATGCAGGGTGTAAATTAATAAGTGCCAAAGATTTCAAGATGTGCTTCCTCGAGTCATTTTTTGACGAAAAGTTCCTATGAAACATATGTCCGCAAACGCTTCGTTACTGATGTACAAGGTGTCGATATCTTCAAGATATTTAGGTCAATTTTGGAGAATTAATGACTCTTTGAAGTCTTCATAATAAGATCACGGGAAAGGTCATGAAAATCTACAGGGTGGTAGTTTTTCTGGGGTAATGTGTTCTTTCTGACCCTACAACTTTGTTTCAGGACGTTCCTGGCAATTGACAATTGTAAATGAATCTGAAGAATTAGCAATCTATTCTGGTTCTTTATTTATTTTTCGCATTTACCACTGTTTTTTTGTAGAAAAATAATGAATTTCATGGGTACCGTAAAAACAAACAATCCTTCTGTTATCGATTTTTCTAGTAGTGGCCTGTCATATTCCTCTTATGGGCAACTCTAATTTAATTGTTGGTTGTATACTCTCGATTTTTACTGACACACAGTGATAGTTTTGCGTGACTTTTCGCGAATTTTCAAAAATATGGCTCTAATGGTATTTTCTTACAAGCATCGAGAAGATATGCTACAATGTATCCCCAACCTGTAGTCCCTCATCACACTTTGTTTAGACAGCTTCAACAACGAAAAAGGGAAACAGGTAACTTCAAACCTAGAAAACTTGATCGTGGTCGCTATCGAGAATTAGAAGAAACTACTTAATTTAATTAACGAGCAACCCGAAACCAGCACTAGGAAAATTGCATAACAGCTAAATGGTGATCATATGACGGTCTTTCCCATCTTAAAGGAACAGTTGTAATATCCATATCATGGACAATAAGTTCAGTCACTATTACCTCGTGTTATTCGTCGCATTTTTGTTTTAGATACTATATATGATTAGATAATACCCTGAACCATTACCATTGTTAATAACCACCTCAACCACATATGAGCGGAAGAAAATCCTCATGCTATCATTGAAACGTTTTTCTTTAAACGTATGGATTGGAACTATTGGAGATCACTTAATTAGCTCACATTTCCTTCCACCTACGTTAAATGGAGATAAATACACTATGTTTCTAAGCGAAGATCTACCAGTTTTACTTGATCCCATTCCTTTAGGTGTTAGAGCAGGAATGTGGTTTATGCTCGAGGCCGCTCCTGCCCATTTAAGTATGAGAGCACGTCAATATTTGAACGAATGTCTAGTTCGCTAGATAGGTTGAGCTGGACCTCAATTTTAGCCAGCTCTTTTCCCTGATTTAAATCCGATAGAGTTTTCAACTTGGGGACATTTAAAAACGTTTATTTATAGTTGAACTCCTGTTCAAGGCATTAAAGAAGCGCATTATTGTTTCTCGTAGAATTATTCAATATTCTCCTAAGATTTTGAATCGAATACGAAGATCTATGTGTCAACGTCTAGAATCCTGTGTAAGGGCTGAAGGTGGAAGAAAGAACACGTGACCCTAGAAAAAAGAGCAACTTGTAGATTTTCGTGACCGTTTCTTTTATCTATTTATAGAGTCTTTTCATTTATAAAAAACAATAAATTGTAACAAAGAAGTAAATATAACATCCAAATAATACCAGGAAAAACTGTATTTTATGTAAATTTAAGGTTCGTCAGAAGCCACAAAAAGGGCAAAGATACCAGCTGTTGTTACGAGTTACCAAATTGTCACTATTTGTACACTCACCAAGTTCATATTATAAGGTAAACATTTTACATTAACACGCTGTTTTGAGGATTTTTGTGCTATAATATAATAATATTTGTCTATTTTTAAATTACTCAGTGTGGCTTATACTTCAGGAAGTAACTTCAATGCACATTAATAAAGAACCTCAGAGCATATATGTCATATCACTTTCAGAGCATAAACACAAAATTATCGTTCTGTAGTATTAGGAATTATTAAAAATTAATTAAACATTGAATTTGAAATTAAAACCAGAAGTTTCTTTGTATCATAACTATTATTTATAAACTCATGTTTGAGTCCTTGTGAATTTGCACCCACTCACTACCATAATTTTACTAAAGATTTCATAGGATTTTTTTATTAGGTAAGTGTGAGGGGTTTTTAAAAAGTAATCATCTGTTGATGATGTGTTGTTTCTTGAATAGACCAAAATAATTAAAATTATTTTGCTTTCCCTAAAATTTGTTTCCCATACTAAGAATTACACAAAGAACGAGAACTGCTGCCGCTCTTTTAAATAAGAAAGCATATAAATGTCTATTTTATGTACAAACTTGTATGTTTCATATCATTTTAATAGTTATGCATATACCAACTTTTCGATTCTCGTTTAAAACTGACATCCGAAAAGAGAATCACACGCAGAAAGCTTTTAAAAAATCCTAGTATTGCTCGAGTTACTATAAGAGAACATCTCCATGGTCAAACGAGAACTATTGAACTTTTTGAGTACTGTTAAATTTAATAAAAAAGACTAAGCAACCGAATTTGTGTGTAATTTATAACATATGGAACATTATTTTATGTTTAACCGGAGTCTCAAAATTAATAATTCATTTAGGTAAACTATAATTGGGGTATATGTCAAATTTCTATAGTAAAGAGTATGTTTATGACTAATTGCCAACACCTTATGTATTAACAGCTTCCATTAATATATTTTCACCCATCAGTCATTTCGTGTTTTGCACTCATTTATTTCCTACTTTTGTGAGAGATCTTATTCGGTCTATTTTTACTCACTATTTTTCTCCAAAAATCCATTTCTGTATATGTTTTTATGTTTGCTTTTAAAGGTCGCACTTTCTGGTTATATTTTACTACATTCTGACCCACAAAATGTTTTTCTCTTAGATGTTTCTGTTCTTAATCGCTTTGTCTATTGTTGGGTTTTTCTGCTTTGTTATTCGTAATTACTTGAAGACATGATCTCAACGAAATATGTCATATTGTTTATCCACATTTTATGCTTCTCAAAATATGTTCCGGTCATGTATTATGTATCTTGAAAATTTTGATAAATTGTAGTTTTTTATACCCAAGGGAGGTATTGTAAAAGGATTAACATTTATTTAGGTTGTATTTTTCCATATTATTTAATTTGGGTCAGTCATTTGGAGAGCATTATCTCTATAAACTCCTTTTTCTATTTATTGGGTGTCTGTTGTTCAAAAACTTGTTCAGGCTAGCGTGAAATACTTGAAATTATTTTTCTGTTACCTTATACTTGTAGGTTGGCATAAGTCAATATTAGGTGTTTATATTCTCCACTATTGTCCAGAATTCTATTTTTAAGTAATTTAAATCTGTAATTGTCAAAATCGATTAATGGTTTATCAAGATAATTTTCGAAACCACAGATTTTACAATAGTTAGTAAATTTTAAAAACTTTTGCAATATTGAAAATATAAGTCGTATCATTTTTCGTCAATATCTTTAAAAGTATTTATCCCAAAATCCCAATTTAAAACAATTTTTTATGCAACCTAATTCTAGAGAATAAGTTCTTATATATTTTTCGAGATGAATTAGAAGTTAAAACAACAATACAAATACTATGGAAGTTTTTGTTTTCATTGGTTTGAGAAAAGTAAATATTATCTGGAAACAAGAACACCCTTAAATTAAATTGTCATTAATTAAATATTGCATCTTTTAAGCAATTAAAAATATCTTGGTTTTCAAATACGTTTAGAGATATTGTTTTTATTCTACATTAGCACCTAACATATCTTAAAATTCTTCTTCTTCTAGAAAACACTTCTGATGGGTAATGGTTTCGAATTATGTAATCTTATTAACCAAGTGCCGGTTGAAATGTTCCCAAAAATTAAACAAGGACAATCTAGGACAACCACTTGGACTTCGAGACCATACCAATATTTAATTATACTAACAATAATCTCTTATAGTGCATCTTCGTATTTCTTTGATTCAAAGACGCCTGTTCCAATATTAACTGGTATGTATACCTAAAAAATCAATACATTATCGCGGGGAATCCAAGTTCAACATTAACTCTAATAATCACTTCAAGACAGTCCAATACAACTTACTTAATTTCTACACATAATCAAGGTTTTCTGGTATTTCAAATAACTTAAACTAATCTTAGACAAAACTATTTACAGGCGTCTGTACCACCATTTTTACCGGAAGTCCTCCTTTACATACCTATATTAATAGCCATTTAACATGAGCAAAACCACTTAAATCATTTTCCTATTTTGTGTTTAATCTACCTATTTATAAATATTGTTATCTATTAAACTTCAAATACACACAAGTGTCTTTTAATATTGCAATAGCTATATTATAATACCTAAAAATTATTCCTCGCCCCAAAAACTGGAACTCCTTATTAAAAAGGTAATCGGAAGTATATTTCTAGTTTGTGATTTTATTAAATTCATGTTGACTACCACACGAAAGTTAGATAAAACGGTTTTGTCTCTGTAATTCTATATTGCACTCGTCCTTTTTGGGCACTTTAATTGTTGTATCCACTTTCAAGATGAAGTAAATGTATAGTTTGTGTTGCGGCTCTATGGGTTAAAACAAATAACATTATATTTTTTCTAACCAAAAGTAAAATCTAAAATTTTGGAATCATATTTCGCTTTCTAATTGTATTGATAATTATTTATGATATTTATTCATAATTTCTATTGATTCTATTTATTTATATTGCCTACCTGTTTTGATAAATGTGTAAAAACGTTCTGTCATTTTGATTGCAAATACGGATAGAAGTTCAACTATTGAAAAAAGTTTATTGTTATCGGGGTTAAACATTTTGTAAAGTCCCAAAATTTATTGCAAGGATATTAGAAATTTGTCAGAATCTCCTCATAAAATCCGTTTCAGTCTTAATATTTGAATGTAAATTTCTGTCCTTCTAACATTAGTTCTTCTGGGTATTTAGGATTGAATACCATGTCTTTGAAATGAGTGGTTCATCTTTCTAATTATTAAAACACTATTTAAAAGGAATCAACAAAAACATATAGCTTATATTTATATGAGTTCTAATAAAGGAATTGAATTGTGATATGAACCTTTCGGTGGCAGTTGAAACGTATAAAAATGCGTAATTTTCCTAAAGTTTAAAGCTCAAATTATTTTTCGACTTTTTCAATCCTATAATTCATAAATTTATACAGAGTTTAGTAAAATATTTTCAAAGTTATAGTAAATTACGCTATTAATTATAATTATTATAAAGTCTGTAAAAACAAATAGTATAAGTATCCTTCTAATGAGTTAGAAGGATACTTATACATTCGATGGTTTTACCACATATTTTCTAGTCAGCTCAACAAGCATTAACTCATTGTTTTTATAAGGGTCTCCGCGAGAAGTCTGTTAACTAACTTCCGGCCTTGCACAATTTATATTATCATTTTTTCTTGTTTGTAATTAAACGTAAACTACTTGATCTTTAGTGTTTTTTGACAATTAACAGCTACAAAAGTAGCAGATCCTGGCGCTTGATCTCGTTGGAGGGCTTGACGTCACTCAAGGTTAGTTTTAGTATAATAAACACTAAAAAAGCATACCATTCAGATGATTGGGAGGGCGTCAGCCCCTCTTAGATCCGCTCGTGGGTTACAAACATTTTGATATATTTTAAGCGTTTAGATAAATCATTAAACCCGAAATGTATGTTTATTTTTGTGTTTCTTTGGGGAATAACACCACAATAGAAATAAAACTACGTATATTGCAGGAATACCAAACGTTTCAAAGTCTATTCTGACTTCGTTGTCAATGGCTTTATATTTATTGATGTAAATTGCAAAATGAAAATTTGATTTATGACATTTAAAATTGACATTAGAAAATTTTTTGTTTTTAGATATACAGGTAGCACAAAAAATTCTAAAGATCATGAATTATAGTTAACCAGCTTTCAAATCAGAAGAATTTGAAAGAGTTGTCTTTAGAATTTATAAGTGGCGTTCCTAGGTACGACTTTGTTAAAAGATAGCGCATTCGCCAAAAATGTGATCAAAGAATTCTATTGTTTCAGTGATCCCATTAACGTCATAAGGGAAAACCTAGGAAAAACCTTATGAACTATCCCGATATTGGGTTGTTCAAAAGGAGGTTACCATTAATAATTTCTTCCTTAATTGTCGGTAACCAGATACGATTAAATTTTACAGAAGTAGAAGCGATACAATCGTCTTCATTCAAAAGAATTAAGGCAGACTCTTTTATTTTTCGTTTTGTGTTATGTTGTTCTTTGTGAAGTATAGTTGAATTGTCAAATTGTATTTTATGGCCTAGGTCCCAAGCATGTTCACAAATTTTTGATTTTTCAAATTGTCGTTTCGTTATGTAATTCTTGTGTTCATTTATTCGTACGTTTAATGGTCTCGAAAAAAAAAAGAAAGAAAATAAACCTTTAGTTTGGTGGCGTTACGTTGACGACATTT
Organism: Octodonta nipae; assembly: GCA_034190945.1. Taxonomy (NCBI): domain Eukaryota; kingdom Metazoa; phylum Arthropoda; class Insecta; order Coleoptera; family Chrysomelidae; genus Octodonta; species Octodonta nipae. Next base: position 65,138,185 of record CM067223.1, read on the forward strand.
TCGTAATTTGGGAACACAATCTTGAAGAACTAGATAAATTATTAAATGATATAAATAACAAAGAGCCAACTATCAAATTTACCCTTGAAATTGAAGAAAATAACAAACTATCTTTTTTAGACATATTAATAACAAACACAGAATCTTCATTCGAAACAGAAGTTTATAGAAAACCAACTCATACAAACAGATACCTAAATTTCAATTCAAATCATCCGAATACAGTAAAGAAAGGTGTCATTAAGTCATTATATGATAGAGCAAAGACCAACTGTTCTGATGATAATAAATTCAACAAAGAAAAAATAATTATAAAGAATGTTCTCACTGGAAACAATTACCCCACAAAATTTATCAACAAAGAATTACACAGACTTGAACAGAAAACAAACCTTCCGAATCAACCTAGAACTTCTCTTAACATTACTACTACTCAAGATAATAACATTACAGTTACAACTATGCCATATATACAGGGTCTGTCAGAAAGATTGAAAAGAGTGGGCAACAGATTTAATGTTAAAACAACATTCCAAACAAGAAATACACTTAAATCTTTAATATCGAAAACAAAACCAACAAACAAAACCCAGAACTCAAAAAACTGCATATATAAGATTCCTTGCGAATGCAATAAATTTTATATTGGAGAAACATCGAGACCATTAAACGTACGAATAAATGAACACAAGAATTACATAACGAAACGACAATTTGAAAAATCAAAAATTTGTGAACATGCTTGGGACCTAGGCCATAAAATACAATTTGACAATTCAACTATACTTCACAAAGAACAACATAACACAAAACGAAAAATAAAAGAGTCTGCCTTAATTCTTTTGAATGAAGACGATTGTATCGCTTCTACTTCTGTAAAATTTAATCGTATCTGGTTACCGACAATTAAGGAAGAAATTATTAATGGTAACCTCCTTTTGAACAACCCAATATCGGGATAGTTCATAAGGTTTTTCCTAGGTTTTCCCTTATGACGTTAATGGGATCACTGAAACAATAGAATTCTTTGATCGCATTTTTGGCGAATGCGCTATCTTTTAACAAAGTCGTACCTAGGAACGCCACTTATAAATTCTAAAGACAACTCTTTCAAATTCTTCTAATTTGAAAGCTGGTTAACTATAATTCATGATCTTTAGAAGTTTTTGTGCTACCTGTATATCTAAAAACAACAAATTTTCTAATGTCAATTTTAAATGTCATAAATCAAATTTTCATTTTGCAATTTACATCAATAAATATAAAGCCATTGACAAAGAAGTCAGAATAGACTTTGAAACGTTTGGTATTCCTGCAATATACGTAGTTTTATTTCTATTGTGGTGTTATTCCCCAAAGAAACACAAAAATAATCAAGAACGAAATGTATGTTGTCTAGTAAAAATATATAAAACAATAACTTTTAATTACAAATTTTAATTATGTAGTGTTATCTTCCCTATCCATTAAGCCAAGAGTCTGCAAACTATGGCCCCAGGCCGAAATCTTACCGCCACTAAGCCTGCATACGGCAGTATAGTTCAAGTCATTGGAATTGATAAAACATAGAAATATTCAATTGTTTTCTGCATATGGATTGTTGCCTCCAAAAATTGTAACAGATTTCAAGTTTTTCCATCGAATATCCTTTTTAATAATGACATTTTCAACTCCCTTAAAAATATCATCCCAGTAGTCCTGCTCTGAATATCATATCAATAACTTGTTCATACAATAAACACATCTACTACTGCCCAGAATGTATATTTAAACCATGATAAACCATTTATATCTTTCTATGAACCTTCAGTTTGTCAGAATACATTAAAGATACCAAACTAAGACAGAAAATGAGTAGAACAGATGTCAGTTTTACGATAGTTAATAATACCCTCCAGGAACTTCAGTGGTCCAAGTACTCGTAGTTATGAAAAACTTAAAGGTCAAGCATTGATATACATTATAAACTATGTCTCAGTTATATAGTTTTTAATGTACATCAATACTTGGAGTTTAAACTTTAAGCTAGACAGTCAAAATGACTCTGACTACTGAATTTCCTGGTGGGTATTTTAAAAACTATCATAAAACTGCAACAACTAAAACGGGAAATATTAATATTTATATTTTTTAATCCTCAAAAATACTACTAAAATGCAGATATACTCAGGACCCAACACAAATACACACAATTTTTTTTACAAGTTAAAAAATCTGCATACTTTCCGATAAATTTAATAATCAGTTACTTTGCGTCATCAATCATGCCAACTTAAAATCGGGCTAAATTAATGAAATGGGAAAGGAAAACATTTCATTGAACACACATTTCTCTCGAAGCACTGAACTACACCGATTATCTAAATTCGGGAACATCAATTTCGAAATACTAATAACCGAGTATGATCTCTAGATATTGATCATTTGGATATAAACGTAATAATCCTTACATATAGCCTTACAAATAGCAGTTTAAGTTTGATATTCCTTCTTTATGGATACATTAATTACAATGTGATATAATCTATCAGAACCAGATATCGGTAAAGTGTTAGCGCGAATATATTACATACCTTGAAAAAGATGTTAATAATAATTTTTTGCGTTCGACACAGCTCTTTGGATGGTCATTTTGAGCTTTTGTGAGCTATCACAGTCGCTAAGAACACCCTACTATATATACTAACCAGAATCTATTTTAGAAAATAACAACTACAAGCTGTACTGGGACCGCACGATACTGACCGATCGGACTGTTGCTCACAATAGACTAGATATAATTTTAGTAAATAAAATCTCTAGGAAAACAACCTTAATTGACATAGCAATCCCTAACAACAATAACATAAATATCAAGCAGGCTGAAAAAATAGCCAAATACAGGGATTTGGAATTTCCAATAAAGGCATCGTTCTGTACCAGGACAGAGCATAAGCAATTTGTGGGAATTTCAGAGTTTCACCCGTCATAAATTTGGAAACTATTAGCTTTATTTGCACAATGAATTCGAACTAACCTACCGCACAATATATCATTTCTATGTCATGCATCCACATAGATACGCAATTTGACTTGGTCAAGTCTTCTTTAAATTCTTCTTGAGCTACAGGAACCATGACATTTAAAAATATTTCTAAGTAGGAATGCAGTTTCAAAAAACTTAAAAATTAGTTTTGTTAAAAAAAAAAAATTTAGACCTTTTTGGTCATTTAAAATCAAATTTAATTTTTACCAGGACTTGAAGTAAAACAGGGACTGTTCTTGTCAAACAAGAACTTCTGGCAGGCGTTTTTTTAAACCAGCTTTTTTTCTTCTTCTTTCAAATTTGTCCCTCTCGGGACGGGGGTTGGCTTCGATCTAGCGGTCTTATTAGTCTAACTACGTCAGTTTTTCTTCTTATTCTGTTTCTCTGTTTCACATTTATATAGATATAATTTGACTTCTTTAAATTTTTCTTGAGCTACAGGAACCATGACTGGAATGTCTTCGATGGTACATTACATATAATATCCAAAAAAATGTATGAATTGGGTGTTGCGGTTTTAGTTCAATGCTGGTTCAATGCAAGTATGTAATTGACGAAGGACCTTTAGCGGAACAATCAATAAAGCACGTGCCGTCGCGTAAATGAATCACCAAATAGTTAATCACTGAGCTTTTAAGTCGAAGCTCTGCAGGTGGTGTTTTCTTGGTTCTTCTTTCTTCAGAGGCTAGCCCCGCAACAGCAGGAACTGATTTTAGAGCTTCGTCTGGACACCACGTTTCACAAAAAACAGCGACGTAATATTCATTGATTGAGCAAACAAAAATGCGGGTTTAACAACAAATGATGCGCTTTTGCAAACACAAAAGAAACAAAATGAAAGCAGTTTAGCGGTTGTTACGACCGGAACTAATAACTCGCGGAATCGTAACACAATGACAACAAAAAGCGGCCGTCTTAAGACGGTATCAAAAGTGTCCGAATAGTTCGGAATACAAAACACGAATAACGAATACTGTCTGTATTTTACACGTAAAAAACACTAAATATTAGCATTAGCGCGACGGAAGGTTTTAGAAAAGGTACAGAAGTTTAAAAATCAATGAAGTAATTCAATCAAATTTGAACAATAAACTAAACAAATTGCGGGAACACACCAATGACATTTAAAAATATTTCTAAGTAAGAATGTAGTTTCAAAAAACCTAATACACCAGTCTCTCTATTGACTACATTGTTTATTACGATAACAGAACGATGTAAACGAAGGACATGTTTTCTTAATGTATGTGTATCCTTCTATCAGTCTATATACGCTGCTAATAAGAACAATTAATGCCAAGTTGCCTTTTTGTGTGGTATTATTTTTAATTTCTGACGTATTCGACTTATCACAAAGAGAGAATTGAGGGTTTATTAGAACGAAAAGCAAATTTTGTACAGGTATTCTATATTACTTGGATGTTATATTGCTTTATTTCTTATTTATTATTGATTTTCTATACAATTATTATTCAGTATCTTAATGTAAGATGTTTACTTGATAATATGAAGCTAGTCAATACATATATTTAATATCAGGTTTAATGGTGTTCTTTCTGATGTCTGATGTATGTCAAGTATCTAATTTAATGTACCGCAAAGGGAGAATTGGAGTTTTTATTAGAACGAACAGGTATTCTATATTAGTTTATTTTTTATATATTATTAATATTTTATGAAAGAAGAGACTCTTAATATATTACCTGGTCCCTGTTTCTTACACAGAGAACTAAATTGGATGGGCATTTCAAGATCGAGGCAGTGTGTAGTGGCGCTGTCGGATCGAAACAAATGAAATCTCAACTTATACAATTCATTCCCTTGCTCATCAGTTTTCATATGTGTAAATGTGGACCCCCATTAAGAAGCTTTCGTTTCAAAACTGACCCTTGAATTGAAAATGGAAAGCTATTCTTTCAAATTTCGTGAAAAAGTTTATGATTATTTGGATTATTTAGAAAACTATATTTACAGGTCAAGGCAGCCTTGAGCGACCGGCTTTTTTACTGCAACTAACACAAAGAAAACAGTTTATGAGCGCCTATTTCTCTTCATAAGCGTTTTTTGGCAGGCACTATATATTATAATTTAAATTTTCTAACCCAACTAAACACACAGACACATGTCGTGCGGCTGCCGGATCTTAGCCGGATGTCTCTAAACATCTCAAATACATGGCAAATGTAAGAAGAATACCACAGGAAAAATATAATAACTCCCTGGTTGCTTACAGTTGGCATTATATTTTAACATGTGTACAATTCCAGAGTTGAAAGATTTCACAAAATTAATTCACTATTTAACATATGGTACATACTCCCTGCAACTCAATCAGTAACTTTTCAACATCATTTTCGAGCTGAGATCGAATTTTTCTTAACCCCATATACATTTTGAACAAATTGAATATCGGGAACACCTGAGCCTGGCGTAAATACACGAGCGTGCACTTTTCTGCGCTATTCCATCAGATTGTAATACGTCTCATCGGAATAGGACGGCCGTTCGATATCCGATGTTATCTGTGTGTGGATGATACAATTTCGTTAATGTCAACATCATCACGGGAGTTTACACATCTGATTCAGATTCCAAAGTTATAGTTATTGAATCTTTGATCACACAATATATTGATTATACCCGATGAAATGATAATTTAGTGTTCGTATTAAAAGTTGGGGTTGGTGTAACTGAAATTGATTGTGGGGTATATACGACAGACATTCGGAGAGGGTATTTGTTATTGCTGAATGTGTCCTAATTTTTCTATATGAATTATTAAATGTCTCAGATATATTTTTTGGAATTATTAGATACTACTACTATATTGATTTCATTTATAAAAACAAAGTGTGAAAAGTCACTAGCGTTAGAGTACAATAATTACCAATAATTTAAATTAGTGAAAACTCATATGAAATATAGAAAGAAATACCACAAAAGTCACTAAGTGTTTGTGTCTTCAAAATGTTATTTGTGGTATGTTCGTGATTATTTTTATGTTTTCTTGGGAATAACAACACAATTGAAATAAAAAGATGTATACTGAAAGAAAATACCAAACGTTTTAAAGTCGATTCGATAAAATATGTAATGAAAATGTAATTGCAAATTGAAAGTTTGGTTTATGACATTTAAATTGACATAAGATTTTTGTTGTTTTTAAATATACAGGTAGCACAAAAAAATCTAAAAAGCATGTATTAAGTTAAACAAAGAGTTGTCTTTAGAATTTATAAGTGGCGTTGCTAGGTACGACTTTATTATAAGATAGCGCATTCGCCAAAAATGCGATCAAAGAATTCTGCTGTTTTAGTGATCCATTAACGTCATAAGGGAAAACCTAGGTTTTCCCTTATGAAGATAATGGGATCACTGAAATAGCAGAATTCTTTGATTTTTGCGAATGCGCTATCTTATAACAAAGTCGTACCGAGGAAAGCCACTTATAATTTCTAAAGACAAGTCTTTCAAATTCTTCCAACTTGAAAGCTGTTTAACTTAATACATAATCTTTAGAATTTTTTGTGCTACCCGTATATTTAAAAACAACAAAACTCTTATGTCTACTTAAATGTCATAAATCAAACTTTCAATTTTGCAATTTATATTTTCATTACATATTTTAAAGCCATTGAAAACGAACTCAGAATCGACTTTGAAACGTTTGGTATTTTCTCTCAATGTACAGCTTTTTATTTCAATTGTGGTGTTATTGCCAAGAAAACTTAACAATAATAACGTAAATTTCTGCGATATATTCCTCCTTTTTCCCAATTTCCCATTTCTAATTCCTTTTTAACCATCAAGTTCTTTTATCTGTTTTTCCCAAGTCACAAAAGCAGGTTGACCTACTTTGCTTTTTCCCTTTGTCTACCAATCTGTAATTTTTGGGCCATCGGTTTTCTGACATTGTTTTAAGATGTCCATACCATTGGAGCTGCTGATTTATTCCCCTTCTCTGCCTGATATCTTGGCTTGTAACTCATATACATCTCCGAATATAGTCCAGCTCTATGGTTCACATTTTATCTCCCACTACTATTGTTATATCCACATCCCTGTACCTTAGCTTCTATATTTTCCACAATATTATGGAACAAACATTTCTTTGTATCCTGATTAAGTTTTTACTCCATGGCAAATCCTGTAGAGATTTTATCACCATTTTCCCATAACTATCCTCGTTGAGGTCTCTTTCTCGCAGGTGCCTGTAGAACTTATTGTTATTCCCAAGTATTTAAATACTTTGCTTCTATTTTCTTCTTGATCGTACTTGCCAATAATCTACCTATGGATGGCATTACCGCTATAGTCCTTTACGTAAAACATATCCATTTGTTTAATTTTTTGTATATGGAATATAAACAAGTTTCTCTCTATTCTTGCCTCCTTATATAGCTCTATTTGTAGATTTCCTGGACAAGGGGCTTTAATATATTTTGCTCATTTCAGGGTTTTGTGTATGCAATCCTATCCTTCTTCTTGTTCGTGTTCTTATCTTTGTTGTTATAATAATTATGAGTATTGTGTTTTATATCCATCGCTTCTGTTATATTATTGTTTTAGAATTTTTGTTAATTTTCTGTTTTTTTTTTTCGAATATAAGATATTAAATACAAAAAATTGTTCCAATTGGTAAAAAAATATACTAAAATAATAATACAATATACATTTATGTATTACATCATAATATAATTTTTATTAACTCTACCTAACGTAAATAAATAGTTTATATAAATATGACTATTCTCAAATTAACACGGTAAAAGTATTTGATGCTGCTATACCCCATCCAGCGATACAAATTTAAAAAAAGTAAATAAAAATTTTCACTGCTTTTATTTGCACCAAATAGTTTATAATATACTATTAAGCGATTATTAATTTAAGACATGAATAAAATTTAAATTGTGTAGTTTTTAGAAACCAAAAGTTTCAGATAAATTTAAACAAACATATTTGTGCCTATTAATTCCTACAAATGTTCATATCAACTTTTGTGGAATATTACGGCCTATATAAACTGGACAGCTGCCCAACTCCACTATTGACGTGGTATGGTGATTTCAGGTCCCCCTGTGGTCGTAGGAGTCACCATGTTTGTCTTAAGTATCAGCTCTCTGTCAGAAGTTAAGATGGTACATGTAATTTATAACTACATTTTTTTATTATTTTTTCAACAGTGAAAATATTTATTGTTAGTTTGGTATTTTCAGTATATCCTAGCGAAATTTGTTCGAACACTGGTTTACAATAAAATAAATATTTTAAAGTCGACAAAGTTGAGTTTCTAAATTGATTAGTTACAAAAGTGTAATAAGTGTATAAATTATAAAAGTCTATGTCAATGTAATTCATATATTTAAGATCTGATATTTGTTTAGTACTCTCTGCATGAAGTAGTGATATAACTCGAATTCAGATTTTAAAATATATGTACTATATTATATTTAATTCCTTCATTTTATAAGTATATATAAGAGTTTGAAATATAATAAAAGGTATAGCAGAACTATTCGTTTACAACCTTAGAGCTTATACTTTTGGAGATAGTCGGCAATTCACAAATACCGTGACAAGATTAGAAAGAGTGGACAATTGAGAGAGCCATAGGCTTTTTCACTCGATTGTAAGCGACTTCCAATGAGCTACATCCAGTATGTAGTTCATTGGCTGTCTCGACGCATCAAGTGAAATAAAATGATGCTCTCTTTATTACCCTCTCTTTCTAGTTTTGTCACGACAATTTGTGCATTGCAGGCTAACTCTAGAATAATATGCTCTAAGTTTTGAACGCAAAGGATAACATCGAAATATTACAAAATTTGACAAGATATATAGTTTGAAGAAGCGAGTTGTAAAGACCGACATCTAGGATTTTCGGGAAACTAGCACATAGAGGTTCCTAATCTGGAGCCGTTTCGTGTAATTGCTGTTACCCGTAACTCCTAGGCTAGAATTTTACGATGAAATTTGCAGGTTAACTTCACCTGTCAGAGATATTGAATACCCTCTTCGAGGTGTCATTCTTTTGTACACAAGATAATATATACAGGGTGAGTTTTTTTATGATCAGTATGGAGATCTCGGTAACTAGAGGAGATAGAGCAATGGTTAAATTGGGAAAGATTTGCACTTTTACTGGCCCAATTTAATGACACTTTCGGATTTTTGTAAAAAGTGATAGCTTACTAGATATTTTGAAAAAACGAAATTCTGTCGATTTAGTCAAAATTCCTCTAGCTCCTTTGTTTTTGATTTTATAAAAAAGTGTAAATATCAAAATTCAAAGGAAATTCTATCCCGAATATGATTGTCATATCCTCGTTTGGGTGACAGCTCTCGTTTTTGAGATATGACACAAACTTATCTTTTTTGAATGGAGACCATAGTTGGCTATGACCTCAAAAAATCGGACAGTTTTAGAGCTTTTCAACGATATAATACTCGATATAGTTATTCATAAAAATAACTGAGTTATGGATGCTTTTCTCTCTTATTTTCACTTTTAACGTAGGTAGCCATGAAATAAATTGATTTATTAATAACTATTCCAAAAAACATTGAACGATGTTTTTATTGGGTATATCAGATATAACGAAAAAACTAAATAAGTAGGTACTCATACAAACTTAAGAAATTAAAGTACATAATAATGGTTACAATTTATGTTCGAAAAGTCCACCATTGTTACTTAGACAAAAATTGCATCTTTTTAAGATTGACATTACCGCTTTCCTCACAGACCGCCTATCAGTTTCTTCAATTGCTTGTAATACCAACCCTTAGGTCACCGACAGTCTCATACTTTGTTTTTTAGCGCACCCCATAAATAGAAGTCTACAACTGCCAAAACGGGAGACAAGGGTGGCTATTCGCATGGGTCATTTCTTCCTATCCAAGATTTTGGATAGATATTATCTAAGTGTTGTCTTACTAATAACGAGTTATGAGTAGGTGCTCCATCATGTTGGAACCCCTCAGTTTCTAAATGACTTCTCAAATTCAAATTATGCAACATGTCTTGAAAAGTGCATTGCAAGAAATGCAAGTAGCGCTCCCCAGTAAGTGATTCGTCATAGATAAAAGGCCCCAGAATAGTAGACCCTATGATACCACACCAAACATTAAAACGAAATTTTAGCTGAGGTCGTCTTTGTTCTACATGGAAAGGGTTTTCTTTAGCTCAGATATGCTCATTGTATCTATTGAAAATACCGCAGTTAGTAAATCTAGTTTCATCTGACCATAACACCTTTAATGGAAACTGTGGATTGTCAAGGCATGTGTCTCTAAACCATGTACAAAACAAAATACGTCGATGTTCGTCACCAGCATGCAAAGTTTGAGAAACTGAAAGTTTATACGGGTGGAACTTGTGCGCTTTCAGCACCTTAACTACAGTTAGTTGAGATGTGCCAGCTTCTGCAGCAATCTCACGAGTTGATGTAGATAGATTTTGATTTACCATTTCCAAAACATTTATTTATGCTGCTTCGTTAATTTGATTACGTTCCTTTGGTGGTTTAGTAAAAGATCCATATCTGCGTAAACTATCGTAAAGCCTCTTAAATGTACATAGAGCAGGGTGACGATTAAAATATCTATGAAAGTATTCCTCAGCTGCACGAACTGAATTTTTATGGCATATGATATACCATTCCACCATATTCAGTTTTTCTTCGATAGAATATTCCATTTTATCACGAAAACTTGTGAATATCGCCTGTCAGTTCAGCACTACTAATGGAATTACTCTCAAATGAGGGAACGTCAAAGTGGAAACAATCTTTTTCATTGCTACCTACGTTAAAAGGGAAAATAAGAGAGAAAAGCATCCATAACTCCGTTATTTTTATGAATAACTATATCGAGTATTATATGGTTGAAAAGCCCTAAAAATGTCCGATTTTTTGAGGTCATAGCCAACTATGGTTTCCATTCAAAAAAAGGTAAGTTTGTGTCATATCTCGAAAACGAGAGCTGTCACACAAACGAGGACATGACAATCATATTCGGGATACAATTCCCTTCAATTTTGATATTTACACTTTTTTATAAAATCAAAAACAAAGGAGCTAGAAGGATTTTGACTAAATCGACAGAATTTCGTTTTTTCAAAATATCTAGTAAGCCATGACTTTTTACAAAAATCGGAAAGTGTCACTCCGAGATCCCCATACTGATCATCAAAAAAAACTTACCCTGTATAATATATATTGTTTCTGGTTAGGGAACCTTCATCAGTTGCGCTTCCCACAATTGAATGTCATCTCGAACACTTCTTTATGTATTTGATACATTTCGTTAAATTTGAAGACGAAACATGTAAAGACCGATTTTCGGGGAAACTAGCATACAGCGGTTCCTAATCTGGAATCATGTAATTGCTGTTACATGTAATTTCTAGGCTAGAGTGTCACGATGAAATTTTCAGGTTAACTTCACCTGTCAGAGATATTGAATACTCTTGCTGGGATTTGTTGGTCAAAAATTCCTACCGGCCCTCGCTTCTCATTACTCCAAGAAGCGTAAGAACTCTGCTGAGTTTTTTCAAAGAGGCTGTTCAATACTAGAACTATTTCCCTCATATTCGCCAAACATTCAGCTTTTCATGAGCAAATTCTTGATATAATCAATATTTTCAAAATGACTTCGTTCTTTGAATGCTCTGATCCTTTTTTAAGTAAAACATATTTCCTAATCAATGCGGTTATTTAAAAAGGCGTAAAGTACGAAGAAGTCCATATTAAGTCAAATTATGTTTCTAACGTAATAACTATATCGTCGGGCTTTCTCGTCAGTAGTCAAGTGAATATTAAAAGCAAGCATTATATTAAATATTTAATTACGTGTGCTTAAACACGTATAACATCTTAAACGATTTCCAACAATACTATTATAATAGCAATATAGAGGCTAAGTTGAAAATTAAATTAGGTAATGTAGGTTTGAACTGATATTGATTTATAATATATTAATTTAGAATTCGTATAGTTTGCAATACAAATTTAACACACTTTATTTAACAGAAGTTCAGGAATGGTTCGGAGAATTTTTCTAAAGAATATAGGTAATAGACCCATATTATTGTTTTATTAGAAAATGTTCTATGAATAAAAGAGAAATCCCAAGCAATAATGTTATGTATACATTTGAAATAAAGAGAAAAATAAACACTTGCTAAACATAGTTTTTTAAAGCCTGTAGTTGAAAATGGAGCTGCAAAGTTAAGTTAAGATTTTTTTGTCAAACCTGTTTTTGTAGTACTCAATCTTATTACCTTATAAAAACATGTAGGATACTTTTTATAAAAGTTACATTTCTAGGGACAAAATGGAAGACTGATTTATTGTCAAAAGGGCGATATAAAAATATATTACAAAATATGTCAGAAATTACATTTTTATTAACGAAATTTTTATTTATATTTTTATGAAGTAGATTTGCAACCCTAAATAATCGCAATATTTTAACCTCAAATTATTAAGTTAAGATTAATTTAAACCAGTATCTGTTTAAATCCCTCTGATTTCTTGAACTATCTTTGATAAATGTATAGCTTCGGCAAAAAATGATCAATTTTCATATACCTAAGTTCATGTAGAGGATTTTTTTAAGATAAAAACTAAAAATAACACATATGTATATACATATACCTAATACTGCAATAGATTATAATTTCTCGTAAAGATGCGATTTTTCTCACGCCCTAAGGAATTAATAAGAAAAAATGTGTATCAGTAATTTGAAATATTCTTTGACTACCAATAGCCTGCGAGAAAAAAGAAAATCTTGTTGCAAATTCCTCCTTATGCTAAAAATAGAAATGTTGACTAATATTACAAATGCTCAGATAGATTATTTTATTTAATTTAAATCTGTAAATGAACGTGATGAGGTAAAACGACCATCAGAAAATGTCACTATATCATTTCAGTTGCAATTTATAAATTGTTCATCAAGTTTAGAAGATATAGCCTGTTGACGGAGGTATTTGAGGAATAAATATTTTTGATTCTTTACTATGGTTTGACTAGTATGAGGTTAAATATCAATATTCTCGAATATTTCGATATTTTATAAAATCAACCGCTAGTTCATTCTTGTCTGGTGTCACAGGTTTATGTGCATTTTTTATTTATTTTTGTTTTGGCCCTGTTTGTTGGACACTCGAATCCTCACGACAAGCAGGAAAAATTGATAAAAACATACAATCCAAAATTTGGCACTCAACGAACGGTTTGCCCAAAATAATACATACAATTAAATTGAAGATGTGATACATCAAGACTGTTTTAGTTATCACCGTTATTTATCTAACTCCTGGTTATTAACTTTTAAGTATCACAATTTTTAAAAGTAGATCACAACAAAATGAAAACATTTTACCCTCATATACTTATACTTTACGCTAACCTTGTATTTTTGAAATTAATTGACACACTATTTTTATGTTTATATTTTTTAACTCATGTCTTTGGAATTCATGATGTTGATATTTTTTCCTGCAATATCTCAATACCGCTCTATACTAGGCATCCTGCAGTTTTTTAATAAACTAAAACTCTTCAATTGTTTTTAGGTTGACTTCTATTGTGCAGTTGCTATACTTTATTGGTAGTTTGATATTTAGGTTTTTGGTTTTCTAACTGAACTAAATTTTATTAAGATAATGTCTAAAACTGCCATACTGACTTGATTGATTATTTTCTTTATCACTTATTTCTCTTATAGGTGTTGAGAGGAGTGTTACCTAGAATGTTACAAATATAATCAGCCATTCCTTCCTATTAATAACAAGAATAGTTTTCTTTATCTGTATTTCGAATCAGAATCAAAATGAATAAACCGAAAAGAAGAAATTGCACTGATCAAATAAAGTAATTGAGTTACTGTATAGGATTGTCATAAGAGTCATCATCTGTTCCATATATTTTTTTCTTTTTCTTCTACGCTTGATTTTCCTCCTGGTAGTATTTTGATTGTTTTGTTAAGCTAAGGTGTGTTGTACTTTTGATTGCCCGCTTACACTTTTCGTTCGAATAAAGTATCCACTAGTGTCCTTTTTTTTAATTACATTATACTTTTATCAAATCGTGCTGCCAAATTAGGAAGATTTTGGTTTGGGTCAGTATAAGTTTTTCTTCAATCTTTTCCATAGTGTTGCACCCGTTGTGCAGTCTTAAGTATAGGGTACCGAATTTGTTAGTACGGTTGTTAAGAGGTCGTCCATTAATTCATGTATGTAATAATTATTTTAGTATCCTGAATGTCTAATAGAATGTAAATTTCACTCCAAAAACTGTGCAACATTTAGGGTCTTACAAAAGTGAATGGGAAATGCTAAGCGGGTATTTTTTGGGTTTATTGTATGATAAAAAATATGACCGTATGTTCAAGAGGTTCTAAATTATGACGTACAGGCTGGTGACGTTTTCAGAAAAAAAACTTTTTTATAATAACTGTGACACTATTCTAGGTATCTTAATGATATATATATATTTTTATTATTTCTACTAGTAGCATCGGTACCACTTTCGAATTTAACATTTGTTGTGAAATTTATTATTGAGATTTCAGTTTATTTCTGAGAAAATTTGAGATTTTGATTTTCCTTCGCCCGACCCATAATTTTCGCTTAAGGAAATAATTATTGTTTTGTTTCAGGTCAAATCGTTAAAAATCTGATGCACCGTTCTTGATTAAAAGAACTAATTTAACATCATCACGGGCATAGAGGACCTCAGCATTGGTCAGTAAGATCACCCATCGCGATACTCACTAGCTTGAACATATTGAAATAATGATTTCCACATAACAATTGTCACATCAGATTTTCAGCGATTTGACCCTGACGTTAAGCGAGAACCATGTGTGGGACGAAAAAAATTCAAGAGCTCAAATTTGTTTCATAATTCTGAATTTTTTCAACAAAATGATTCAATGCATTACCCAGACGGACGTTACTGGTAGAACTAATAAAAATGTTCGTAGATCAGAATGCAACTTCATGTAGGCAGATGTGAACCTAGCTTCAGAAATATATGTACAATAGTACGGCAATTATTATAAAGAAAAAACATATCTGAAAACTTTACCAACCTGTTTCTCAAAAGTTAAGACGTTGAGAACATATGTCCGTAAGATTTTTTTTCATAAAATGAACAAAACAATCGCCTACTTAAATATTTTACATTACGTTTGAAACACCTTGTATACATTTCTAACACCAATATTTTTATTTTGTAGTCTACTCAAAGTTGTTTCAGTATACTCCATCACCACCAGGGTTTGGTGTTTAAGATAGAAAATGTCGTGTCTATGTTTATGAATTGGAATTTCCCCTTTTAGTTTTTTGTTATATTTGTTGCATAGACAAGAATATTATTTAAAAGAGTATTTCTATGTTTACAGAAACTACCATCATATATAGTCCGAACGAAATAGTATAATTTCATGTAAAATGGGTAATATACATGTGTGCAATGTTTGAAAGTTACGGAATTATTTTTACAAACAAATAAAAATTGAAAATGGACTTTATTGAAGTTTTTTTATATCTTGGTTCCAATAGCTTATAGAAAAAAACAAGGTTTTAATAAAAGTTATTTGGAATGAAATTTGCTAAAAGACGGATGACACGCAATTTTGGAATAATAAAAAAAATTATATAATATTTGAAAATTCTAAATTTAGTATTAGATGTAGAATATTTACCACATTTATCGAAACTCTTCAATATGGCAGATTTTTATAGTAGTTACTCATCTGCAGAGTCGATGCAATACTAGAACAACAGATAATTTGTCGGTTAAAAAAATGGCAAGTTTGAAATTACAGACATAAATGTTTGAAATTGTTTGTGCAAATAATGCTAGAACAGTTTTGTTGTGTATAAAGTTTAAAACTAGTTTTTCATCGATATTAATTACAAGGTTCTCTAATTTTATTTTACGTTTTTCGTCAAAAGATTTCACTAACCTTTGCTGGATTTTTTCTTGATATTGTCTCTTCTTCTTGCCAGGTTTTTCCAGGATCGCAGGTATTTTTTCATCTAGCCCATCTGTAACCTGTTTGAATATTTTTTTGTGGTCTCCTCCATTTTTTCTATTTTCATACTTCAGGTTGTCGTTATAACTCAATTTCGATTTTAATTTCACTTAATCATTCCTTAATCACATTTGACTGATATCAAATTGAAATAAATTCCATGGGTTCAAATTTAATTAATTTTAAAAACTGATCTTCACTTTCACTTTCTAGAAACTTTATTTACACAAAAAAATTCAATATTTACAACAGCTGATTTCGAATAACAATTAACACGTAATATAAACTCAACTAGCTAAGCTGGACTAACCAAGTTACGAATTCTACATTGCTTTATATAGCGTTCATCGAATATTACATTTGTTCTGGATGGGTATTACATTTGTTTGCCCAGTGTCGAGATCAGTAGTTTTTGCCCCATTCAAAAATTCCAGTTCTTTTTTATTATCCCAGCGATTGATGTAAAAATGGCACAGAGAATTAAAGTTGTTTATAGGGATCTAAAATGGTGAAATAAAAAAAAAACACTTTAAAACAGTGCAAAAATAATAAACATTTTCTTTTTGACAATTGTACAGAATATAGGTATCCTTATTGTCTTCTAAACGTTGTTTGTGGCATATTCTAGATTACTTTTATGTTTTTTTTTTGGGCAATAACACCACAATAGAAATAAAACGACGTATATTGCAGGAATACCAAACGTTTCAAAGTCTATTCTGACTTCATTGTCAATGGCTTTATATTTATTGATGTAAATTGCAAAATGAAAATTTGATTTATGACATTTAAAATTGACATTAGAAAATTTGTTGTTTTTAGATATACAGGTAGAACAAAAAATTCTAAAGATGATGAATTATAGTTAACCAGCTTTCAAATTAGAAGAATTTGAAAGAGTTGTCTTTAGAATTTATAAGTGGCGTTCCTAGGTACGACTTTGTTATAAGATAGCGCATTCGCCAAAAATGCGATCAAAGAATTCTATTGTTTCAGTGATACCATTAACGTTATAAGGGGAAACCTAGGAAAAACCTTATGAACTATCCCGATATTGGGTTGTTCAAAAGGAGGTACCATTCATAATTTCTTCCTTAATTATCGGTAACCAGATAAGATTAAATTCTACAGAATTAGAAGCGATACAATCGTCTTCATTCAAAAGAATTAAGGCAGACAATGTTGTTCTTTGTGAAGTATAGTTGAATTGTCAAATTGTATTTTATGGCCTAGGTCCCAAGCATGTTCACAAATTTTTGATTTTTCAAATTGTCGTTTCGTTATGTAATTCTTGTGTTAATTTATTCGTACGTTTAATGGTCTCGATGTTTCTCCAGTATAAAATGCGAATGCACAAAGAACAACATAACACAAAACGAAAACTAAAAGAGTCTGCCTTAATTCTTTTGAATGAAGACGATTGTATCGCTTCTACTTCTGTAGAATTTAATCGTATCTGGTTACCGACAATTAAGGAAGAAATTATTAATGGTAACCTCCTTTTGAACAACCCAATATCGGGATAGTTTTTAAGGTTTTTCCTAGGTTTTCCCTTATGACGTTAATGGGATCACTGAAACAATAGAATTCTTTGATCGCATTTTTGGCGAATGCGCTATCTTATAACAAAGTCTACCTAGGAACGCCACTTATAAATTCTAAAGACAACTCTTTCAAATTCTTCTAATTTCAAAGCTGGTTAACTATAATTCATCATCTTTAGAATTTTTTGTGCCACCTGTATATCTAAAAACAACAAATTTTCTAATGTCAATTTTAAATGTCATAAATCAAATTTTCATTTTGCCATCTACATCAATAAATATAAAGCCATTGACAACGAAGTCAGAATAGACTTTGAGAAGTTTGGTATTCCTGCAATATACGTCGTTTTATTTCTATTGTGGTGTTATTGCCCAAAAAAAAAACATAAAAGTAATAGGTATCCTTAGTTTATATGCACAAACCAATTCATAAACTTTTATTCATTATTTCAGATTTGGCAGCTGCTGCAATTTTCAGATTTTTTTAATGCAAATTACTAATTACTGCACTGATACTGATAATTTTGTGTATCAAATTGAATGGCATGAACTTTATTCTAACCAATTGTTGTTAAGAATTGTTTTTTCTGCAGTCGATAGCAACGAAATTAAAGAAGAAAACTGAAAAAGTGCCCAATTTTTAAACCTCTAATTGTTTATAAATAATTTTCCACAACTTTTAGAAATAGCGCATTTAAATACACTTATTATAAATTATTGTCTAGAACCTTTTCCTAAAAAAAAAACAATTTGCAAAACAATCTCTTAATTCGATCTAATCTCTTGGGAGTAATATTAAGTACTCGATATATTTTATATATTAGATATATGAAAATTTACCAAAATAATAATTTATTATATTACATTTTCAAAAATTTTTAGTAACTTATGAAACTATCGTTTGAATTTAATTGTTTTAAATAAGTAACTGCTAAATTATTATATCAATTGAATATGTAAATACCAGTGTTCGAACATATAGTAAATCAGCTTGTTCCAACTAGTATGTAATCTCCACTCAATCGCAAATAAGCCTGTACATAGAAAAATTAAAAATCTCCACCTACAATAAATGTTCACGAATATCACAAATCATATTAAAGTCATAATGAATAAATCCAAACTAACAATTATTTAATATCATAAAAGGAAGTTTAACAGTTTGTCGCACAGAGCCCGGACTCGCGCGCTTGGCGGCCTGAAGCCTAACAACCAGGCAGGGGTTGTTTTTTTGTTCTCTTTGTGATAGTTTCGCTTCCAGGCCCCCCCGTGGATGTCGGAGTCACGATGTACGTGCTGAGCATCAGCTCGCTCTCCGAAGTTCAAATGGTTAGAGTCAATCTATCAATAGAGCCGAACATTAAATGTTTTTGTTTTCGAAAGTAGAATTAGATAACCGACCCCAAACCAGGTTGCAGTTCTCGATTACATAATTTGTTGTTTTTCTATAGGTGACATTTATTTTAAAATGAAACCTAATAGTATAAGAATGTTGTGACAATTTATACAAATGCTACGATATCCAAAGTTTTAATTTCGTGGCACTAATAAATGTAATTTTCGTATAGAGATATTTAAATTCTTATATCAGTTTAACATACAGTAAAATTTGATTCAGCCACCAGTTTGTGCTCACAATTTAAACAAAACAAAAATGGTGACGACAATTCCGTATTTTTTAATAGATGTTAAATTAGACTTTTTTCCAATATATTGAAGAAAATGACTTGTTTCCAGTATATTGAAGTACATTTTTTAGGACGTAAATTTTATATGTATGTAATTTTTTACGAATTTCATTTTACGTAAAAGTGCAAAATTTGGGCCATATAGAACAAAGTTGATTTTTCGCCTATTTTTTATATATTTTTGTTTAAATGTAAGTTGATCAAACCCCAGTTATCGTATTTACACTCAAACAATTCATTGCGCAGTTCTACTTCTATTCTATTCTATTCTATTCTATTCTATTCTATTCTATTATTCTTACTTAGATGTTTATTTTTTAAGAAGTTCAGTTTTAAAATATTGACAGGCAAACTTCCAATAATTTCACCAATTTTTTTAGATGAATGCGGACACATTATATATCACTAGGAATTTTTTTGAATTGTATTTGAAATTTACTGTCCATAGCTTGCGAAGACTAAGTGATAAGAATAATTACAACAATAAGAAGGCTTCAATTTCAATAAATTTTGAACTTGACCAGGTTTAACACAACTGAAAAAAGCTTGTACTCATAACTCATGACAAGAATTCAAAATTTCAGTTTATGTACACTATTACTAAATACGGTCATATGTTAATCTTAAATGCCTATACACTACATACAGGAACCGAAAATAATTATTAAACAAAATTGTTACACCTGTTTATAGAGCAAAAATTAAATCATTTTCGGACATAAAATTTAACAGCAATTCACTTTATAATTAAATAAAAAAAACCTTCAAAAATACGAATTTCTTTTGTTTTTTGCTTATGTAATGAAAAGTAATGGAGGAATCGTAATGTCCTCTACAGGAAAGTTGTAGAAAGTAAGATATTCTTCTTAATCAGTGTTTATATATCATGATTGGATTATTTTTACAAGCTTTTATTTATTTAGTAAATTGTTGTGACGTAGAGCTGATCTGATAATCGAAGCGAAAGGTGGCCATAGGAACTCGAGTTTGGACTCATTTGATCCATCTTGACCAGAACTTTGGTGCTAGATGATAACCAGGGTCTGATGATGGGTCTGGCAATATGAACTCGGTAATAAAACGACACAACTTCATCAAGTTTGGGCTCGTATGGTTCGTCTTGACGAGTCCTTTGCTGCTACATGGTCATCAGATTCTGATGAGTTAGCTGGAAGATGGCCATAACAACTCTGTGATTAAACGCTATAACCCTATCGAATTTGGGCTCCTTTGATTGGTTTTAACGAGTTTTTTGGTGCTAGAGACAAGAGTAGTTGTTAATAAAAGCGATGTCCACAAGCGACATCGCTTGGAAAAAAAATAGTTTGTCACTAGCTAAACATAGAGAAAACGAATAGTTATACCAACGCACTAATAGGCAAGATATCGGTAGAATACAGACACAAGAGAAAAGGTAAAATGAATCACGTGCTTTCAGGATATATAACGTTAGAATACGTATACAAGAGAGAGAAGAAAAAATGAATTATAAGAAGAACACTTGACCAGAATCGAAAGGAACAGAATGCTCAGACAAGCAAGTCAGTTAACACAAACGGCAGAGGAACGCATTGTAACAGCAGAGAATGGACATCAGAAAAAGACTAATCGTGCGGAACATGCAACGTGGTAGCGTTGAGTACTTTAACAACGCTATAAATACCTTTAGCGATAAAGTGTGTAATATTTGCATGAAGAGATGAGATTATGCCTGACTTATATTACGATTGTCGCAAACTGAAAATGGTCTACTTTTTTTGAATAATCCCATTTCTAAAAATTGTACAGTTTAACAGCTTATTTGCACAATATCTTTGCAAAGCAGTACTTTTTGCTCAAGATCTTTTTGAGGTAAAACGGCCACATGTGTTGCCTAGATCTGTAGATAACTGTGAAATAGTGATTGTTACGGATCATCTGGAGAATTTTAATATTAATCGTGAGTTTTCAGGGTTTGCCGATGATGCGGTCGATTTGATAATGGTTGGTGGCTAATAATCCCTGATTTAAACCATAATGCAGTGGTTCATTTACTTTTAAGAAGAAAAAAATAAACAAATTTTCAAAATAACAGCCCAAGATCAATTAATTGATGGACAAAATAGAATGAACAGATTGATATTAATAATATAATACACGAGGACATAAATTAAACAGGTGGTCTTGGCTTCATCTGTCCACAAAATGTAGGAAATTACTGTTATTTATTTGGATTCCAAATTGTTTTTTGCAGGTCAAGCTTACTTGGCTTTAAGCCGAGTTTGGTCTTTAGCGGGTCTTCAAATCGGAGCACAATACTGCTCCAGAAGTTGACTTCCATGAATCCTTGTAATAGTGACCCATTAAATGAAATGGATATAATGAGAAATATCAAAAACAACTAATCAGTAATTACATAACTAATTGATATGTATAGTTATTAAAATATAAAATACATTCAGCTTTAAGTGCTCAAAACATTGTGAGCAAATTAAGGGCTACATAAGGGAAAAATACAGCTACGGGATCGGAACTACGCCATACTCAATTTCGCATCAAAAATACTAAAAAGTTAAAAATAAAATTAAAGTAAAAAAACTGGTTAAAATCAAGCTTTTATTACTGGTTAATAAAAAGAACTAAAAAGCAAAAAATAATTTAAACCTGATAAGAGAAATACCATTATATTGGTATATACATTGAAAGCGTTAAAGATAATTAACCTTCTTCGTCTACGTCACAATAATCCCATATCGTGCATACCTAATTATATATTTTTCTTAAGCCCTTTAACTTTACACTTTGTATTAAATCTTTCCTTTTTTAGGAAAACTCCAAGTATTTATGACTAAAAGCGTGTTACATTTTGATGGAACATTACTTTTCCTTTGCAATCACAATGTAACACGCTTTTATTTATAAAAAATTGGAACTGTGATAAAAACGCCAAGATTTAATAAAAAGTGTAAAGTTTTAAGGTTTAATAAAACTATATAATTAGGTATGTACGATATGGGATTATTTGTGACGTAGACGAAGAAGGTGTGTATGTGCCAATATAATGGTATTTTTCTTATCAGGTTTAAATTATTTTTTAAGTTTTTAGTTCTTTTTATTAACAAGTAATAAAAGTTTGTTTTTAAAAACTTTTTTGACCGGGTAAACTCAGAAAAACTGGACAAATCGTCAAAACGATAGTTTATGATATTACGTTTATATGGGCTCACGATGGATACTATTGAATAAATAGTTTTTGAACAATTCGAATTTAAATAATTTAGAGAACTATATTGTACATCCGTATTAACAAAACTAGTCCGACCGGGATATACTAAAGATATTTTGAAAGTTCATAAATTCCACTTCTTTTTGTCTATCTTGGTTTTTCGCTATAATGCCGAGAAGTTGGTTTAAAATAATAGTAAACATTACATTAAATGTAGGAATTTGCGAAAGCCATCCAGCAGTGCACTGACAATAGCTGTCAAGGCACATGGGTGAATTTAGAATTTCCTTAAGGTGGGGGCACGAAATGAAAATTACGGTAAATTGTATTATTATATATGTTTTTTCTCAGCAGTTTATTAGGTTTTTTGCATAACTATTGTCTGCTCACATTAGTCAATTTTTTCAGTGGTTTATTAAGTTAATGGTTACCTGTATACAGTTTACTGATATTAATTAAACGACCATTATCCACTGGCTGGATCCCCACTGTCAAAACATCGGAGAGTACATTGTTTAAGTCAAATGTCAATAACACTATTAATACATTTTACGGCACTATGAGAAAAATCCAAGATATACGAAATCCATTTTATAAGCTCTCAAAATTTATTTTAAATATCGTTATCGAATTATCGTGGTTAAAAATAGGAGGCAGATTAAGGTTCCAGGTTTTATTTAAACCAAGTTTTTAAATTTCACATCGTTTCTTTATGAAAAATGTGACTATCAAAATTTACAAAAATTCATTTTGAAGATTTCTAATTCCCTACAACTTTTCAATTGACGGCATTATAAACAGATCATAAATTTTTACACTATAAGCAAAAATCGAAAATATCCCAGATTTTTTTGGGGTTTTTAAGGCTTTTAATAATTTATTTCTACAAGTTTGCTGTTAAAATTATGTCACTTAAAAATCTCTATTGACTAATGTATATATGAAAAAATTTAAGCAGCCGTCAAACTCTATATCTGTATGCCGGCCTGCGCTCTCAATACAAATATAATAATTCTTCTACTTCTTCGTAAAATTTTTAATATTAGCACCACACTCGTCTCTGCATATAAACGATTTCTTTAAGGAAACCCCAAATGAAAAAAACTAAAGGAGTTAAATCGGGCAATGGGGGTGGTGAAAAGTTCAGTGTGATGTTGATTTATTTCTATCGTTTGATATATTGGTGCGTTATCAAATTGATACCAAACATTTAGGGTAATGTTTTAAAGTAAATCCACAATCTCAGTTAATTTGTTACTCAGAAAATTATGGTTTCTTTCAGCCGTTAAACTTTTCTGAGGAAATATATTCCAATTATATGATTTTATTACAGAATTTACACCACACATTTGTGTTAAATTTATATTGATCGCGACATTCTATTACAAAGTGGGGATTTTATTGAGGCCATCGTCGACAATTTTGAGAACTTTGACTATCTGATTTAATAAACTGATAGTACAGGTTTTTTCCTCGATATCGTTGATTTCATATTTCACCTACTGAAAACAATTTGTATTTTTTAGTAGTTCCTATGTTTGGCATAACCAACTTATGAATTTAAGAAATAAATTATTCACAAGACAAACAACGAAGCCTAAACGTTGCAAAAATAAAAATTAAAATTTATTGAAGATTTTCTTTGATATTTTTCATTCATTTATCATATAAAAAAATATTTCGTACATTTATTGGAAAAATTGGCGAAATTATTGGAGCTTTACAAAATACATAATATCACAATTTTTAACACTTTAATTTCAATGTATCTGATTTGTAAACATAATGTAATTAGTAAAATGCATTAATGCCATAAACTCAATTTTATACATTCTTTATAAATTAATAATTCAAATTACGACTGGCAGTTTGAATCTTAATACGTCTATTCTTATTTTTGTTTCGGAACGTTCATATTTATTATAATACTTTATTTCCATTTGGTTTTCAACATTTCGCTATGGTATTTTGGAAATTTAATTACTGATAAAAAAATGAAGTAGCGGCAATCATATGGATTACTTGATTAATCTATGCTTTTAAATGCTGAGGCATACCCTGAGTGTGTCAATCTTTGTTATTAGATTATCAAGATTTTTTTGTAAAAATCATATCACAATCATATTGATTTCGTATACTATTTTACAGTTTCTAAATGCGATCCTCTATGTATGAATTTGGTATCCTACCGTTGGGGTTAAAGTTCATACTTAAAGACTCTAAATAAAATAGCATATTTTTTTAGGAATATATTTTTTACGTATACCTAATTGTAATTTTAAATTTTTACTTATAGTCTGTTCACTATTAACAACACACAGCTTTCGATCTGAAGGTTTTCTTTTCAGTTTATTAAATAATTAATCTTTATTCTAATACATGTAAAGCATTTAACTCTACGTTTTTTATTGAACCATATTTTAAAAAACAAAACGCTAGATGTCGCAAAAGGCGTGCCAAAAATACTTCACTAGCGTATACGGTGAGTTTTATGACTACTTTAGCGTATGTTCTCGAATCCTAAGTTCCATCTCTGTTTATTAATACATTATTGATTGGTATGACGTGGGAAATCCATAGCTTCTTTTGCACTTCATTTTTTACCTCTACTGTCTTTAAATTACTTATCAGTGATCTCATTTCCACTCTGGTATCTGCATTTTATCAAAGTAAGGTGTGCCTTTTAGGTATTTAATTTGTGTTTGCTTTTTATTACAACCATGTCTTCTGTTTTAGAAGCTTTATAGACAGTTCCCATTTTATGTATTTTTCGTTTAACCATGTGAACCATTAAACGTAAACGTTTCTTATAATTCTCTACAAATTTCGGTCAAAATTTTACATTCTACGAGCAAGGTCTGAGTATCTTTACTGGTTAGGACCTCATGTTCTAAATATTTATAAGTAGAAGCTTTCATCACCTATTCTCTTTCTATGCCCCACACTTGCCCAGAACAAGGTTTATTATGATTACAATATCGTCTTAATTATAGGCTTTTTTATAACGTTACATAATTTGAACGAGATGGTATCATCTTATTTCACGAGTATATCTTGGGAACATAATTTGTACTTTCTTAGAATATTACAGTTGTCATAGCTTTGAAAGATATCTGTTTGACCAGCATTGTATAACGCTTTTCTGCTAGACAGCTGTGGGCTACTTGGTAGTACCTTTAGCACCTCATGCTTGCCCTGTTATGTACATAACTAATATAACGGCTTTGTTTTATATGTTAGGTATTGTTCGATTAATTAAAAAGCATTGAATAATATAGGTATACCTAACGATACTACCAAATACAGAAATTTCATCAACTCTATCCAAAAACATTGGCAATTCTGGAGGGATGATAAGATAATCAAGATGACAGTTATCAGCAGAACTCGGCAAAAAAGTTAGTTACCATTTGAGAGACTTTTACTGATTAGATGATAAAATTCTCGACCAAAAGCCCTACTGCAGACCTAAACAAAATTCTTATTCTTGTGTACCTGTTTTTTTTGTTTGATACTCTTACAGCATCCAATACGATCGTGTTCAGTGACACAACGTCATCCTTGTTAACTCATTTTGCGCACAATTCCAGTTATAATTTTGATCAGAAACTTGAACACTGCCCTTTATATTTGAGAATAAAAGCGAGAACATCATTCTTATTTCTATATACCTATGAGCCAATTTTTTTGTTGCGAGCATTCATGAAGGAATACATTTCTTACGGAAAGTTGGTGTTCGTGTAGAATTCTGATTTTTCGGATTTCTTAGCATTGAAATAGTTTAATATTGGTATGTAAATAGGTATATACATAGTTTGTTGCGTTGTTCGCATATTATCATAAACACTCTCTGCCTTAACGTCGTTAAAGCCTGAGTTTTGGGCATATGCTTGAATGATTGTTATTTGGTAGCTCTCCTGTAACATAGCCAGTTAAAATTAATGCAATTCGTGGATACGTGTTTTTTCTAACTTTACTCAGATAATTCATATTCCATTTTATTTATGTTAGGACTGTTTCTAATTCAAGCATTTTATAGTTTAAGCGGAGTTTTGACATGATAGGTAAGTTCTCTGCCCTTGCTCTTACTTGGCTTATGGGAACTTAGGGCGTTTTAGAATTTGTGTGTTCCGTTTTAGCCCCTACATTTATTATTTGTTTTTTTTTGTTGGTAGTTGGTTTGTGGTAGTAAGTGACAGCAGAAGAGATATCGGGTTCTGATTCCTCCCATATGCTGAAATTGTATAAGAGTCAATACGTAATGTGGAGCAGAGCGCCCAACCATGTAGAAGGATCATAAAACACTGATAATAGGACAGCAACATTTATTCATATGGGTTTAGTAATGTCTGAAAAATTACTCGAAGTGAAGATAGTGCAAATGGATGTTGTTACGTTAGGAACGTTGCTTAACAAAAACTCATAGGTACACATTCAGTTGTCGTAAAAAATTAGATAATGCCGCTCCCAGGGATTATTTAATAGCAAAAATTTTAATTGATTTGGAAGTTCTACTACTATCTTTAATTCTTTTTTTTGATTCATATAAAAATGAAGAAAAATTATGGATCATCTGATTTTCAAACAAATTTCCTGCGCTATTTAAGGTAAACATTTTTAACATTATATAACTATCTATAAGCGAGTAGTTTACAACTTCAAGGTCATCCCTTGTATCCTGTATGCCAATAATCTCGTCTTTCTCATTCATTGTGTCGAAATCCCTTACATGGCATGATGTCGACTTATATCGCTTATGAGCGGTACATTTCCACACTATTTGCGATTATTTAGTATTCTCCATCCGTCTTATACCTACGCCTATACCATTTTTATCTTCGTTCTCCTATTTTTTTAACTACCGTATATTTGAAATGATCAACCAGTTAAGTGCCCTTGCGTCTTATGTTGATATCCCTTCGTTGTCCACCCACAAACAAATACTTCGCCTTTTTGAAATTTATTTTTAGATCCCATTTTTCGTAGGTCTCTATCAATACTAGTTTCTTAGCCTATTTATGGTGTTTGTTCCGCTATATAACCTTGCTTTCGATGATGATACACTCTGTAGATTAGTCTCCTTTCGTTGAACACTGACACGTGTGTATTTAGCTCCATGCATTTGGTATTTGTTGTGTATACATCTATGAGTATATTTTTCAAATATCATTCTTCTCGCCTTACAGCTTTACATTTCCTTAGAGCATCGTATATTTTAATGGTAGGTTTTCTCTCTATAACGTCACAGTTTTGTTTTTTTCTATCTATATTGGTCCCTATTTGCGTTAACCTCTCATTGTAGCACTTTTTCCATGTTTGGAAATTTATCATTTGTACGTTTTTGATAGATCTTTCATTGCCTCTCATCTTGCCTATCGGATTTCAGGCTTTCTCCCATGTATCTTCCTGTTTCATCACATTTATTATCTCACAATCTGCTTTTCTCTTTCCATGTTTCAATTTTCACTTTACTGAGAACCGTCTTCTGTTACAGTGGTCATAGAATTTTTCTGCTCTATTAATTTTTGAAGTTCGTGTGTAATCCAGTCAGGCAGCTTCAGAAGTTCTGTGGATCAGTTGAATCACTCAATACTACGTTCTACCTCCAATGAGAATTTTTAAGTGCTTTCCCAAAACTTCTTAGCTATATCTTTTTCGAGTGTGTATGCTTTTATCTATTTCTTGTTGTTGCTGTTGTTGTTATCGCTTTTCTTTCTGCTATTTTATATATAAGATTATAGTCGACACCATTATATAGTTAAAGATGAAAGAAAAAGAATGCTGTTATGCAATAAATAACATTTTTCTTTTTCTTCTATCTTTCATGGATTTGGCTTCGTGTCTTCCGACACTATTCCTCATGCCATACTTTTATAGGTCTTCCCAGATTTCTGCTCTTTTTGTGTATATAATCTTTTATTTGGTTACTGAATCTATTATCATTCACTGTCGTCCTTCTCCATTTCTTATTGTATCTTTTACTGTGCAACCTTTGATTCGTCGTAAAAATTACATTTCTGTGGCTTGTATTTCTGACGTATCTTTTTTCCGCATTTTCCATCTTTCACAGCTATAAGGTAGAACAGGATTCGTCGTCATTGTTTTTTATTTTATGGAATTTCGTGTCCACAGATGTATTCTTATCTGTGAAGTTTATTTCTTATGTCATTTTCGTAGTTGTAGCT
Organism: Octodonta nipae; assembly: GCA_034190945.1. Lineage (NCBI taxonomy): Eukaryota > Metazoa > Arthropoda > Insecta > Coleoptera > Chrysomelidae > Octodonta > Octodonta nipae. Next base: position 65,166,888 of record CM067223.1, read on the forward strand.
CACATCACATCCCAACTAGTTGAAGTGCGATATCTGTTCTATTGGTCGGCTGTAAGTTATTATTTTAGAACTAACAGGATACGTTTCTTTAAAGATCATAACTTTAGTTGTGATGTTTGTATGTCGTCTTCGGTTCCTTCTTTAAGAGCTAGTTATCTGCGAACTGGTGTGGTGTTTTGTTTATTTGTGCTGTCAATATATAAATAAAGTTAGCGATAAACTACAGCCCATTGTGAGACCTTGGATTGTTTGGAATGCTTCTGATGCTGTTTGATGTTTAATAAATACCCGAGAGCATTTGAATGATTTAATTAGGTGGAAGGGATATCCTCTTCATGCCATTATTTTCCATAGTTTATTTCAATTTACCGTTTCAAACGCTTTCTTAAAGTCTACAAACGCTAGCTCTGTTTCCAAAATAAATTCTCTAGGTTGATCTATTATTTTTTATTTTTGCTGGTAAATACCTTGTCCTTACATGATCTTCCTTTTCGATAGTCCTTTTGTTCATGTTTAAGTTTATCTGCGTTTTGTCAAGTTTTTTCAATTAATTGTCTTGATATTAATTTTTAGACATTCTTCAGTTCTTTTTTATATATAAAAGATCATAAAGTCAATAAAAGTCGGCCATTAAATAACTACACTCTGCTAACTGATTATTTCCGTGTTTCGTTTTTGTTTTGTAGGTTTTTATTGTTAGGATATTTCGAATACTATTTGGAATGCCGTATTTAAATTAATGTTAGATATGTAAAACGACGTGAAGAAAGCAAGAAATTGGTTATCAAACGAGTTATAGTTTCACATTTGCAAGAAAAAGTATGGGCAACGCAAGCTTTGTATTCTATTACTAAGAAAATAATGAGAATGATATTCTAGGATCCCATGGATAAAATTACCATAAAATATAGCAAAATAATTCCTTACATGAGCTATATATTAAATGCCTGTCATCTGATTTTATTATTCTATGCAACAAGACGATTCATGTGCTTTTTCATACCCTATAAATTGACCGTAGGCTAATCCATACTAACCATCCGCCACATTCAGCAGGTACGTACTAACTCGCAGGCATGGCTTGTCTCACTGGCTCGGATAGTGGAGGATTCGAGTTGGAAACGATATAGCTAGATTCGATTTCCGACGACGTTCACAGTTTTCTCAACTTGCGCAGGCTGCAACACAAAATACACTAGTTAATTATCATGGCCAATCTGTCATTCAACTGAAATACTCCTCCGACAGTAACTACCTTTTGTCGTGTAGAAAAGACACTACTCCAACATACACAGTTTTCTATTCCTTTATTAATAAAATAATGAAGAAATGATGTCTTATGATCCATGAATAAAATTACTAGAAAACATAACAATATCCTGTATTACCATGTACACATATTAACTTAATTTTGAATTTAAGTTCTAAACATCAAGTCACTCAGGAAACTCTGAGGAATGTCAAAATTGGAACATCGGGAAAGTCCCAAAATTTCTTAGTCAACGATAATTTCCAATAGTTTTTACATATCAGGACTAACAAAAGATTTAACTAAACTATTGACAATTACCAGCATCATATTAGTATTTCGCATGTTGGATCAGATTAGTAAGACCGCATTAAACAAAAATAACCAACAAAAAACAGTCCAGTGTCAGTTATGTAATTGTAATTGCTAAATCATATATTGGCAAGGAGAAACGTCCCTTGCTAATCATCATCTCAATACAGAACACATTGTTAAAATAAGAATTCCACATTAGATTTTGATTCCTCTGGCTATCATCACTTAGTAACCTAAGATCGGATTTGATATTAATTTATCTAGTTGCTCATAAAGTAGCCCTCGTTCCTTTTTACGGCTAAGATTGATGCGGAAATGTTTTATTTGGTACCTAGCAAATAATCTCTTGCAATAAATATTTATGGGTTTAAATGATTGGGTAGCGTTTGGTTGATTGCCTAGTCGAGTGTATACCAATTTGTTCAGCTCAGTTTATTTATAGGTTTTGTTAAAGAATGGGAACATTCTCTAAAGTGAGCAACTTAAAATTATGATTACGTTACATAATGGACATAACAAGAAAAAGGAAATTATTTCATTATTATTATAGCAAATATAAAGTAAATAGTTATATAAATATAATTTTATCTTTGTGCTGGCGGCTGAACGTAGTTTTACAGCTGCAATGGCGGTTTAGGATTTCAGTACGGTTCAATGTTGTTTCTCTGTTACTATGATAACTATTTGGAGGTATTGATTAGTATAAAAGTTTATGTGCTTTCACATAATTAATTTGTGATAGTTTGCTTCTCTGCTATGACCTTGCCAGTGAGTTGAGTGTGTTTTTTAGGACTTTCAGTTTTAGTTTAGTCATTAATCAAATACACCTCCCATTTTTTACTTTTTGAAATACCTAAAACACCTCACTTTTACAATAATTATTAGCACATTTTTAATATATCTGAAAATTGATTTTAAAAACTGTTGACAACTTAGCAAATTTGTCTAATTATAAGTTCTCGAAACTCTAAGCTACGAGTATGTGTGAATATATCGTAAAACAAATAGTCAGAAATCGTTCATATTTCAATTAATTTCATAAATATTAGCTCAAGTTAGAAACTGTTAGAGGGCCCAGCGCTGACTAGGACATGTCTCCCAATCCACCATTTATGAACATATTTTTATTCAGAGCGAGCTAAAACTAATTGAATCTTCATAATTCAAATATCATTATTGTTTCTTCCAAAACCGTTCAATATTCTTTCAAGAAATTAATTTTAACAATTGATTTAATAACGCGGGTCATTTTTATACTATTCATTGTATATCATACAATTAAAATTTTTTGTTAAACGTCGAAAATTACTACCTCAACTTGGGCGAAACATATATTACACAAATACTATTTATTGACTCATTTCAAACACAATAAAGGATAAAAAGTTTTAAATGATTTCATTTGTGTTTACTTGATTTAACAAATTCAATCCAGAACTGCAGCTAATTACGCGTTTCAGTAGGGAGTTCAATTAAAAGAAGTCTAGTAGGCTTTAATTTGTACTGTTACATTAAAAAAGTTACAAAATTTCATCAGCCCACTCGATTACTTCTCTTATTGAACTTCCATCAGTAGATGATCGACGCGTGCGCGTTTGTTTTGTTCGCTGCCCGGCGGCAGGCCATGGGCACTCTCGTCTGATTTGGTTTTCATTTATTTCGGTTGCGCGACCAACCAACACTATCACGCAACTCAGGCTAAGTTTGCTTGCGGTTACAGGCCCGCCTGTGGACGTAGGAGTCACCATGTACGTGCTGAGTATAAGCTCCGTCTCCGAAGTATTGATGGTATTTACCTCTTCCATTCTACTTGATCACTTTTCAGCCACTCGGTGTACTTATGAGTATCGTATCGTAATCGCATCACTATGTACGTGTGTTGAATTGCAGTTTGTAACCGCCAGTCTGCTGGTCTGGTTTTGTATATTTAATAATGGACCCGGGAATATTACGCCACCGGTCTGATGATTGAATGACCAGAAGTATCTTTTTCTCTCAATTGTAAATAAAATATATATGTTTAATTATATATAGGTTGTCCAAAATTCCGAGTCTAATGTTACCTGTCACGTCGAAACGTCCAAAACATACTTCAGTAAATATCATGTCATTTTAACAAAATCTTAAAATTCCGTATCCTACTGATACAGTGTTTGAATAAATCTAGAATTTTCAATTAAGTTTATTTTCCGACAGATTGGACATATTTATTTCATATTTTTTAACATCATTATGATGGACCACTGCCATTTGAGAGACAGATTTCATTGCTTTACTAACAATACTTGCAATCTGAGTTATTATTAATAAAGTGAAATTGTATGGTTGTGTGGCAATCAAAAAACTTTTGTGAGCCTACTTACGTCCATTCATACATCTTTGCAGAACAATTTCACTACTCCTAAAGGCAAGTTAAATTTATATATTTATTCTCCATTAGAGATTTTCATTTTTAAGTCACATTTGTAGCATATTTCATCCTGAAATTTAGGACAGCATAATGTTTCTGATAATCACAAATTTCAACATAATACGTACAAATGGTTCAGTTCCAGTATTGTTTTATACCAAAGTATATTCAATCTTATCTATGAGCAATAATTTTTTCAAGATTTTTTGCTTTACTGGTTAATGTGTTTATCTACTGTAATTTCTGTTCCGACTTAAACCAATTAGTACTAATAAATCGTTGAGGTTTTTTTAATGTCCTAATCAGTAAATTATGTCTTCTATTCTCGGACAGCTATACATTTTTTGTGTATTCCACATATACCTATACATATATTACAATAACTATTATTTCGATTGGCTAATGCTTACATTGTTACACTTTACACTGTCTTAGGTCAGAAGTCTCAGACTCGACTCCTCGGTGGCTATATTACATTACAATTTTCAAAACAATTATGGATTTCTCTGAGCATTTAACTTTACTACCTACTGAAAATGTTTATGAAAGTTAATACTGTTCAAAAATTTTCTATTATTATGAAAGAATGATAAACAGAACGGATTGATTAATAATCTCGATTATTTCATGATCAACTTAAAACTAAGATCTGCTTTTATATATGTCTCATGAAAATTTAGATACTATTTGAAATGATTAAAATAACATGATAGTTCAATATTATCATATGAAAATCTCTATAAAAAAAATCGCAAACGCAGTCAAACTTAAAAAGTATTTATTATTTATGTCGTTAAAAAATAACCAAGTTTAAATAATATTTTGATAAATTTGAAGAAAAAGATCAACTTCTGGTCGTCAGAAATGTGTGTCTTTGGTGTGTATGTTGTCACAGCAGTCTTTACTACTTGGACTGTACGCATGACTGCCTCTTCGTCTGCTGCCAATATTGCTTTAGTCGTTAATGAGATAAACTCAAATATAAGTATGCGGTCGGTGCTGTATACATTTCGGTTAGATGTTGTCTTGTATTTGTAATGTAATGTAATATAATGGGCTAAGTGACCCCTTGGTAGAGAGCCGACCACTCTATCGAGGTAACATTACGGCCCAATGGAAACCAAATCAAGGTTAAAGGTCACCATGTAACGTGACCCTGGCCTGCCTCCTCCGCCAGCTCAGTCGAGCGCGTGAGTCCCAGTTTGCCCTTTCCATGTCCTATGGCTATGGCAACAGCACATTCTGCACCGGGATAGGACAAATAGCTATCCTCAGCATGTTGCATGACCTCTCCTATATACCTTTCCTTTCACTAAAGCCTGAGATTTGGAAACTTACTGTGCTCACGGGGTCTTTTTGCTTAAAAATTGCGAAATGGTTACTACCTGCTTCTAGATACATAATAAAATGAGCAGAATCGTATCTTATCTTTAAGTGTGAAATTGTAATACACAGTTACATGAATAACCCCTAAAACAACAACAATGTAGTTAATATGAGGACGTATATGTAAGTTATTGCTTCCAGACCATTTTAGCATTAGGACTAATTTACTTCTGTATGTATAAACTCCGTTATAGTTTTTATAAATTACAGTGTGTACAACTTTCAACAATAAATTTACTACATTTATCCGGAAAACTGGTAAGTTCGTAGTACAGATGCTAGATTCATCCAATCATCTTCATTCTTCTCATCAAAAACATTTCGCAATTCCTATAGAACTGATTCTATATAAATATTAAGTCAAATATTAATATTTGCTTTATATTAAAATGCGTATCAAAGCGTTAACCAAGTTAAGATTGTCTTAACAGATTTATTGGGACCCAAATATATTTAAAAATTGCTCATTTGTTTGCCCGATACGATTAGGTTTACAAAATGTAATTAATAAATAAAAGTTGTTGAGAACTTTATATCTAACGTGATAAAAATGACAACACAGACCGACTTTAGAATATTAAATAATGCTTCTATCAAAACAGAAATACACTTATTTACTTGTAATATTATCAGTTTAATAAAGAAATTGATTTTAGCTTGTTTACATTAAACTAATTTAAAAACGAAGTTTAGTAGACTTTCATTTATTAGCAACAAAGATATTTGATTGAGGTCTTAAAATATTTTTAAACCTTATTTTGAAGTTCTAAAATTCATTAATAACATATCATTATATAGGATTGTAAAAAATAAAGGAATTTTATTTCTATATTATAACTTTTTTACTTATAGATTGATTTTAATTAAATTTGGCTACTTTTATAGGCAACTGATAGTGTCAGAGTGCTGACTTCAAACTTTTAGAATCAATTTTAAAAATAAAATTGCTGACGCGTTTAAACTTTGGCAAACTGTAAAAGATGCTACACTCGGTGTAGATTTAAATAAAAGATTCTAAAAGCTCGAATATTTCTCGAGATTCTGTCAAACTAGCACTGACCTATAAGAAGATAAATGACAGTATGATTTAATATATGCTTCGTTCCTCTTAGTTTTGCAAGAAATGAGAAATTAGCCATCAGGATGTTAAAACATACCTAACTGTCCCTTGTCATAGGTCAGTTATTTTTGACGCTACATCTTATTTAACCCAGAAATATACTAGATTTCAGAGTTTTACTTTAGAAGCTATACTACGTGAGTCAAATACATTCAAGCATGTTTTAAAATTTGCCAAAGTTTAGACTCGCCCGCCATTTTGGACCAGCCTATATTTTAGAATGTTTTGATTTTTCATTTATACCCTTCACTACATTTCAGTTGATCTACACTCAAAGGAATGATGAATTGAAAAACTAAGTATTTGAGACATCTGTTGTATAATGAACTGTGATATTTAAATCGCGATTTGAGGGAAATGGGCCTGCATAGAGTAGTGTGTGTGTGAGCAGTCATCAGTTTGTGATTTCATTTAATAAATTTCAGACACAAAATTCATTTTTAACTAAACCTTCAAAAGTATTTATGATATCTCCTGGTCAAGATTTTGCAAACCTTGCACCCATTGCCTCACCACATTTGAGGTCTCTGGTGGGTTGTTTCATTGACACTCCCACATGCCATCATGAACCAAACAATTTTTTGCAAAATCGATTTACTCCTACCGATTTTTTTCACATTAATAGTGCACCCAGTATTTTCTGGGGAGCTTGCGCTTGATTTGAGTTTTAAAGCTATGAACAATATTACAATTGTTTGAAATCAGATCCCATAGTTACACTAATAATGGGTCCTAGCAGGTGCAATTGCTTAGTTTTACTATGCAAGACGAGAATGGTTTGATAAAGTCCCTTTATTTTATGATTGTTGTCCCTGATGACCGATCATGCTAAATAATAAATTTTTTTTACAGAAAATATACCAATTCTAGTATTCAGCATAATCTGAAATGAAGTTTATTGCTTTCAAAAATTTGTAAAAAATATTCATGGCTGTGGATATTGAGCAATTAGAATGACCGAAAGTCTCATAATCATAATAAAATTCATAATATTATAATATGTGAACAAACTGTTTTCTGAACCTTTTTTTGTGGCATGTTCTAGCTTGCCCTTGACAAGAAAGTCAGAATAAGACTTTGAAACGTTTGAACATACAGGTTTTTTCCACAAAGTGTTATTTTCAAAAATAAAATGTAACAAACTGTTTTGTTCTTCCCTGATATATCGCAAATATGTGACTTTAATTTAGAACTTATATATATATATATATATATATATATATATATATATATATTGAGATCTCGGGAAATTCTAAGATGGAAGAGTGCTGTATTTAATACATTTTTTTGGTCAGTTGATTGCAAATATATATGTGTAGGTATAAAGAATGAAAGCATGCAAACAATAAATTAATGGTTCAAGCTACAATATACAAAAATATTCGAACATTTAAATTGCAAATGTATTACCATTTAAATGAACCGAAAGTATGAAATCGGTATGCTTAATAAGCCCCACACGAATTTAATAAATCGTATGTAAATCTAATCAATCTACGTATTCCAGTATTTATTTAAATTTTCACTGGAACATGAATTAACCAATTGTACGTGTCAATTAGCCTAACCTAGCATATTTTCACATAATCGACCTTTGATCTAGGGTTTATTTACAGTGTTTAAAATTTTTGAGTTTTACCATTAATTTAAAAGTTTATTTAAAAACTTGTAAACATTTAGTATCGATAACACTTAGGTATAAACTGCTTTTCAATTACAGATTCAAATACCTTAGTTGGCACTGCACTATTGCATTTATTAAATTGACAAATGAACATAACATGAAATATTTTAATGCGAAATGAATATCAGAGTACTGAAAACTGATGTAACTATGTTATATCAGTTTTATTGTTAAACATTAATGTCAAATTGTGATTACGATATTTGCCATTGCGAATCCTATTAATTTAATCATTTTGTGTTAATTCAATTGAAAACGGGGTCTGATTTAGACCTTGAAACGTTTGAACTTTTGAAATATACAGATTTTCAAGGTTATGTGGCGTTATTCCCAAAGAACTCAGAAAAAATAAAAATCAATAAATATCTAGAGCCGGCTTCTACATTGCACACTACAGTTTTCTAATGCAGTCAAAATGTTTATGGTTTATTGGTACAGATAAAAAAGTTAAAGTCAAATTTAAAAATTCAGATCCTACATAACATTTCCTGCAGATTGGAAATGACAGTCTGATCTAAGAAAAAACTGCTTCTTAATGATTGAGTTCTGCTTGTTATGACTAACAGTAATTTTTAAAATCTATGTTTAAATTTATGGGATTTCTGGAAACTGAAAGTAACTCATCTATCCATTATCTAGACCTCACCCTCACCAATAAACAAAATAAAATCATATTCAATGTATTCAGAAAACCAACATTCACAGACACTACTATCCCAAATTCATCTTTTAGTCCACACTCACACGAACTAGCAGCATACAAATCGATGATACATAGACCTCTTACATTACCCCTTTCCAAAACCGACTTAATGAACGAACTGAATATCATCAAGAGCATAGCCATTAATAATGGTTATAACCACAAGTTAATTAATAATAAACTTATTTCCCCGAAAGATAGTCAAATTGCTCAAAATTCAATCTATCCAAAAATCAAAGATAACAATGTTCAATTCAAATACATTAACCTTACTTATTTTGGTACCGCAAGTGAGAGAATAGCGAAACTTTTGTCGAAGCATAATATTAAAGTTAGTTTTAAAGCCCAATCCAAATTGTCAAACCATATTATTAACGCCAAAGATAAAATAAATGATAAGTGCTCGAAATCTGGAGTATATAAACTAAAATATTTAGAGTGCAATAGCTTTTACATTGGTATGACCTGTATAAATTTCAATATTCGATATATTGAACACTCACTTTCTTTTACATTAAATAAAACTGACTCAACATTTGCTAATCATTTTCTTACTACAGGGCATACATTTCCTAAATTACAAGAAACAGAGATCATTCACTATAACAATTTTAAGCCATTTATTGAAACACTTGAGAAAATAGAAATTTACAAAAGGCATAATTTCTTGTAATTTACTACTTACCGAGCAGGTAGAGTTTCAAAAGAGCATCCTATTTAAAAATTTTAAGTAACTAATAGTCAAAAATGATAAATTTTCTTAATCAGTTCACCAACTTGTTTCTATTTCAATATTCTTGTACACAAAAATGACATATTTATGTAATCCTTAAGAGAATTCAACACATACCTACTGTTGCAGACCCGATATTTCAGTCTGTTTCAAAATGTTTTGTTGTCATTCATGAATTTATTTTCGTTTGAAAATGATATAGTATTGTCCAAACGGTTTTTTATGTTTATCTATTAAATAAATAAATAAATTAGTGATATAAAACAAAGTAATTCGTTTTTCTACAATCGTTATGGGATTTCGTTAACATAAATTATAAATATAATATTATTTGTGATAGCAGCTCATATTTATATTACTTAGTATAACAAATTATCTCAGTAATCAACTGATAAACTTTTATATTGTAATTTTTTTATCAGTTTTAAGGGTTTCTCTTTTTGGTCAAAATCATTTTCGCAGAATCACTTTGCATAAACTATTATAAAATTAATACTCAAGTTAGTAGTTAATAAAACATTCAATAAAAAACAAATAGTTACTTGGCAAATTGTTATTTTCACAATTACAAGTATATGAAGACTGAAGCAGAAGCACCAAGTTTGGTATCTGCAAAAAAAAACAAGATAACAACTGTAATAATACTCCCGTGATTATATACATTTGCAAATGCAAATGAATCGAGAAAGCTACATTGTTTTATGACGTGGGGGTGCCTAGAAAAGGTTAACTGAAATTGTCGACCAAGATTTCCTATGTGGATTTCCCGCCATATTGAAAAAAGTGATAACATTGTTTTTTGACATTAACTCGGCTATCCGACGAGATACGAAAGCTTTGGTAGAATATTTTTTTGTAACATTTGTTATGATCTGTAATGTTAAGTTATCGAGATATCAATTGACAAACACAAAAAAAATAAAAAAACGATATTGTAGGTCTGAATACGCTCTATAAGTATTGTCTCGGCGATTTTTTCGATATTTATCACCAGAAAAAAGATAATAGCAAAAACAAATTTCATGTTCTAAATTTTTTTGTTTTTCAATCGATATCCCGATTACGAAAAATTACACTTAACAATACAGAGCATAAAAATGCTACAAAAAAAGAATTCAACCAAAATTTTCTTATCTTGTCGGATAGCCGAGTTAATGTCAAAACACAGTTTTACCACTTTTTTCAAGCTGGCGGAAAACCCGCATAGGAAATCTTGGTTTACAATATCAAGCCAAGCTTTTCTAAGCACTCCCCACGTCATATAAAAAATTTCGCTTTCTCGGTTCATTTGCATTTCTAAGCCGTTTTTTCTGACGAAATGACTGGACAATAATATAATATGTTATGCAATCAATAATTAGAATTATGAAGAAAAAAATTGTAAAATGCGTGATCAACTTTATTTCACGAAATTTTAAAACCGTTTGTGAATATTATATGGCCAGCTTCATGAGTAAATTCATTTTTGTTTCATAATGAGCACGGGTCAGTGGAATCATCTTATTTTGTTGCTACGCCTGAGAGCTCAGAAAATTAGAAAGTTTTTAACAACTGAGCTACTTATTACTAGATACCACGCTATTAAAATCTCAACAAATTAAAATGAACGTGGTGAGGGTTGATGTTATTAAGACCATTTCTAAATCTGCATCCTCTTTGTTCGTATACATCCTTAGAATATGCAAAAGATTAAATTAATGTTATCACATAGTATTTTCCCGTTTCATCACTCCTTCATATCATGAAATGATTTTACTTTTGACTAATCATTATTGAGTAATTTCGCATATTTGAATCGTAACACTAAAATTTAAAAATATTTCAATATAATGGTCAGGGCCGGATTTAACGTAATGCCGCCCCTGGACACCTGGAATACTACCCCCGCAATACTGAAATTTTATTGAAACTTATAGTTTATATATCTTTTGTTTTTTAATTAAAATAACTAATTTATTGCATACAATTTATTACATATTACATATTTTTATGTTTTTTTCTAAGAACTATAATTTTTACACCAAGGATAACTCGTAGTTGTATTACATGGATTGATTAAAATTTGTTTTGAAAAATGCAAATATAACTCCAAAATAATTTCAATATTTCGAAAAAAAACTACTAATTTAACTTCTTTAATTCCAGAAAATAAAAAAATTAATTCCAAATCTTCAAGGAAACAAGTTAATTAAATTACTTTGAATATTAACTTTTACTTAAGCCCAGTTGTTCAAAGCTGGGTTAACTCCCAGATTTGTTAATCCCGGTTTAACTTAATTCAAGATAATGATTTGACTTGTACAATCAAAAAATAATCCTGGATTTCTTAAACCACGGATTAATTCATGAAACTAATTATTACTCGTCTATGATATATTCTCTCGATGTTTCATGTTGTTTTGTCAATATTGAAAGTCACAACAACAATACAATCTGCCTGTATTTTTATACCGTTCTTTCTTACTACTTGCAGATCATTTTATCTGTACCTACTGATTATTTTGTAAATAGAAGAAAATGTCCAAATTTAGGAAGAGAAGTTCGAATTTCAAACCTCACGAGAAAGAAATATTGGGTGGAACATCAGGTTCACTTGTGTTAAGATTATTAGTTATATTGTGAAGAACTGTTACTGCTATAACAATTGTCTCAACTCTCGCAGGTTTTACTCTCAGTCCAAGAGATGGAATTGGAAAACCTTTTCTCCAAACACCAAAACATCTTTCTACGCCTGTTTTCACTGTCCCCAACTAATATTGCATTATCATATTCCCCATTTTCAATTTTACCTATTACTCGGGAACTATGAAATATTGTGGAATCCTGTAGATTCTGTCTTGAATATTGAGTTCAGCATCAGATGTAACCTGAACATTGTATGAAAAATATTCTTTCCTATTACGAAATATTTCAGTATTTTCACCACCAGATGATTGAATTCGAATATGGCTTCAATCAACAGCCCTAATGTATTGTGGAAATCTACTAATGGTATAGAAAATGGCAATCTTTTGTCTGATATCATTTTCACTATTAAAACTTGATAAAGCATGGGATACTTTATGGATAATCCTGCATCCTGTTGACTTCTCAATACCAATGCAGTCAGAGGCCAGTAGCATAAAATCTTAAACTTAGTAGTACCATATCTTGTACACTCACACTCTGATTCCTGTCAGTGAGATTTTTTATGTCATTCGTTATTAAATCAATCATAACAGCTTTCGGCAATCGAAATCTCTTTCAGTCCATTTTTCAAAATAGTTTTCTCGAATTCGGTGTCATCCTTAAGGGTTCAACAATTTGTACTAGTTCCACAAATTGTTCATCGTCTGTTATTTCTTCTATTCAATCAGCCATAACAACTTTTTCAAATAGCACTTTGTTTGTAAGTAAACAAATCTAAGAACGTATTTTTTACAATCTACCATATAATTCATAACTTGATATGCTAAATTTAACCTGTCAAAGTAACGTTCTAAACATCAAATTAGTTCTTAATCTCGGTTTAATCTATGAATATCAAAGGATTATTTTGGGCCAGGGTTAACTCAGGATTAACTCTTAATCTCGAATTATAAAATGAATTTTTTTGTTAATCGGAGATTACATATAATCTTGGTTTAATCTCGCATTGAACAACCGGGCCTTAGTGCCAAAATTGTAATTTACAAATAATGCACTAATTGAATTTCTTGAATTATCAATTACATAAAAAATGATTAATGCAAAGAATTATTTAATTATATTGAGCGAACTTGATAAGACTGAATTTTTTTTCACTTTCCAAATTTTGCCGCCCTAGAAAATTTGCCGCCCTGGGCACTAGCCCCGACTGCTCTTAGTGTAAATACACCGCTAATAATGTTGATAACAAAATTTATACTTAAGCACTATAGTGTGACTTATAACCACATTATTTACAAAATTTAGGACTATTTGTTGAGAAGATATTCGTTGGTAATTTCGAAAAGATTGTTGAGGAGGTCTTGAATTATTTTGTCTGCTCATTGGGTTTTCTCTCCTCTAAAATTTTTTCCTGCAACAGATAAGTACCTATTTAAAAATTGTATATGTAGAACAAAGTGTAGTAAGGCAATTTCGTAAAATTGCCCGGATTACTGGCTGTCCGTACAGAGATTCTTCCTCACAGTTATTCTGAGAGAAAGAGATGTCTACAAAATGATCAACCAGTATTCCTGTATATAAGTAATGTATTGTATATTGTGTAATACTTATCTGTGTTTGGAGACGTTTCAACTCCGAGTCTGGAGTCGTTGTCAATCGTTTAGTGTTGTTTTCGAGGTTTTTTCTACAAAATTTTCGCTTTGATCTTGAATTTCTTGTTTGTCAAAATTTGACACTGACAATTTGTCGTTTGGCGATCACTTGACGAGGAGGTTACCGTTTTTTTGTTCTGTTAGCAATAAATTCCTCCAGTCCAAATGAAGTTCGGCTTTCAGCTGAAAGAAGAAAATTTAAAAAAGAGAAAACTTAAAGAAGCCAGCTGTATGATGATAAACAACACTGAAATCGGAGCACCTTCAGCCGACCTTCATTTGGACTGGAGGAATTTATTGCTAACAGAACAAAAAAACGGTAACCTCCTCGTCAAGTGATCGCCAAACGACAAATTGTCAGTGTCAAATTTTGACAAACAAGAAATTCAAGATCAAAGCGAAAATTTTGTAGAAAAAACCTCGAAAACAACACTAAACGATTGACAGACTCGGAGTTGAAACGTCTCCAAACACAGATAAGTATTACACAATATACAATACATTACTTATATACAGAAATACTGGTTGATCATTTTATAGACATCTCTTTCTATCAGAGTAACTGTGAGGAAGAATCACTGTACAGACAGCCAGTAATCCGGGCAATTTTACGAAATTGCCTTACTACCTACACTTTGTTCTACATATACAATTTTTAAATACTTATCTGTTGCAGGAAAAAATTTTATAGGAGAGAAAACCCAATGAGCAGACAAAATAAGATATTCGTTATTATTGTATTTGTACAGCATGTAAAGAACATTCCTTAATTAACTTAAGTGTTGTCACTATAACCTAAAAAATGATCTATGTAGTTATTTGCTGACCTGAAATGTTCATGTTTAGTAAAATTAATGATGTACTTACCTAATACCTACCGAAAGATAATTATTTACAGTAGAAAACTTATAATATTATCCTCTCCTCTTTGAACTTTTCAAAAGGCCATTTTCCCAGGAAACTCCAATGTGCATAATCAACGAAATACTTTGAAATATCAAACGTTATACAATTCAAAAAGAAAAGCCGGAAATAATTCAAAGTAAAGCATTCACAAGTGAGACTTCATCGTCAAGTGGAAAGCAGAAGTTTTTCTCACTTGCTGTTTTACGAACGAAACTCACTCGACAACTCCAAGAGGTTTGTTAATTCTTTAGAGAAGGAATTTAACTCGTTTTCAAACTTCTTAATCGATTTATTAGCAAAGTTAATTTATTCCTATTCTTTCATAATTTATGAATTCTAAGGGTCTTCAAGTCGAACACGAAATGGTAATTAAGCTGAAACAAGTTCGGTGAAAGTGGCAATAGAGACTTTTCTAGTTTACAGGTTTAATAATAATTCAAGATTGGTGTGTGTTCTAAAAATCATTATTTAAGTGCTCTTGCTTGTACATCTAATTAATTAGGTGAGAGAGCTTTCGTTGTTGAAAATAAGATAACGTTTGAATTAAAATAGATGAATAGAATTGTTAACCATGCCATAAACAACGTTACATCAATATAATAACCGGAGATATAAAATCACAAATGCAAATATATCAATGCTAACAATAAGAAAACAAGAAGCTATCTAGAATCGACAAATTTTGCATTTAATGAATTCGACAAAGTGGTCACCAAGTTCTTTTGGATCTTTCACATTGAGGCTTGCTTAAGATAACAGTTGTCTAGTAGATGTTATCTGACAACTCCTGACAATAAGCAAACAAAGCGCGAATATGGCGTACACATTCAAAGCAAACACAATATTTACTTTTTATATATAAAATATAACATAATGAATTGCTTTACTAGAATTGTCGTGGGGTATTTCTATGAATTCTGGGGTAGCTTAGTCGTTTAGAAGTCACTTCGCAATTGCAAGTTTGACACTAGAAATCAGAGGCTATCGCCAAGTAACTTGTACACAATATGAGTTTTGTGCTAATCATAGTTTCACAAGCTTAAATTCCATGAGTTTTATATTTTACGAACATTCATCTTATCTTCACTAACATTTGCCTTCCTTCAATCTTTGAACCCATTTTTCGTACTGTCAAGAACCAGTTTGAAAGTAACATTTTGACCACTCGGTTCTCAAAGGGCTGCGGCACATTTTACCAATTTCTGCTGTAAAAAATTAATATCAAAGAGTTATTTTGCTTTACTATTTTATGAAACACACTTTAATTCGACTAAAGTTAAAAATTTATTTTAAATCAAAGACTATTCAATTCACTACTAGGTAGACCTAGTGAAAGAATCCATGAGCATTTTTTGAGTTTGAAAATACATACTCAAAAATGTTGATCAAAGTATGGTTCGGCTATTAGGCTTTTTCTCACTAATATTGGTGGTGAGAGAACCAAATGAGAATAACTGATACGCTATATACATTACAAAAACAGATTCAAAATATACAGAAATTCAATATATTAAATGTACATTTAATATTAAATTAATCTAAATTGATTTATTGAAAACTGCATACCAAAGAAATGGTGATCATAATGTGCAGTTTCTGGGAATGGTAAATATCAACATTAAATAAACTAAAGTTGAATATGTGTAATGCCTGTTTCTTTCTAGCTACTAGCAATTTCTTCCTTGTTATTCTTACTAGATTACCTGCTGCAGTTCTACTTATGTGATTGCTTCATTCTGATTTCCTTTTCAATATCCAGTCGTTTATTCTTTAGACGTTGCATATTTTAATTTAATCTCCTAAATTTTCTCCATGATGCTTCTTTGCATTTTCATCTCTGTTGTCTTTAGCATCCTTTGTGCGTTGCAAATGTCAGGTCATGTTTCTGCCATGTATTTCATTACTGTTCTGTGTTTGTTTCTTCATATTGTGTTATTTGGGCAACCCGATGCTTCATTCTCGTTCATTCTGCATTAGGTTTTTTCTATATTTCCGAAGCTATTTAAGGTGATTCCCGGATAATTGACTTCCATAATCTGTTTCATGCTGAAGCCAACAATCTTACATCTAATGTTTTTTTTTTCGCATTTTGGGGAACTATTTTGCTACTATGTGAAACTTGTGGACTAATCTTCGTAAGTCATCTTCAGTTCCCAGTATGAGAACGGCGTCGCGTAACAGAGGAAGTTTATTTCTTCGTAACTCATCTTATAAGCTTTAACTTTCTTCAGGGCCTTTAATATCGTATACATTATGATAATGAAAGAATGAAATGTAGGCGGCTTAAAGAGTTTTCGTTTATTATACCTGTGTCTGTTTTTATCCCCCTTGTGAGTTGTCAATCTATTCTGGCCTGTATTCTGCTGTCCTATTCTTCCGTTGTTTTAATAATATCTAACAGTCTATTGTATAGAAGATGAACTATGTCCATTATATTTACTCTGTCGAATGCTTTTTCTATGTAAATTGGAGAAGCGAACGCCGATCGATTATATTCTTAAGTTTTCTGTGTAATTTGTCTCTTTACGAATACAACATCTATGCATGATCTTCGCTTCAGAATCCCTGTTGTACGTTTCTAGTAATATTTTTTAGTTTGTTTAGGATTTGGTCGTCATTTTTAACATGGTATTCAGGAGACTGGTGCTTCTATATTTTCGGAGTTCTCTCATGCCATCTTTTATTAATTTCGAAATTAGTATGATTGTCCTCCATTCTTTGGGATCTTTTTTTATGATTAGAATTTTGTTAATAAACTGTTAATTGTTCTGTCATCGTTAGCCTTCATAATTTTAGTAACTAGTTTGTTATTACATCTGTGCCTACTTGGTCTTGTCCTATAACACTATGAAAATTATTAGGATTCGATTTTTGTTAGTTTGGTATCTTTCAATACTCTTCAGATATTTGGCTCAATATTGTTTCAGCTTTGTGTCACTAAATTTGACAAATTTTCTTTCTTGATCTCATTAGGGGCCCCTAATATATTTTTTACTCTAAGAATATATGTCCAAAGTTTCATGATATCAGTTGTATAGTTTTGGCGTCAAAGCGTAACAAACAAACTTACCTTCATATTTTTAATATTAGTAGGGATTATTAGGGATAAACTGAATTATAAATGTTTTTAAAATTATCTGCTTTTTTAACAACAGTACTGTTTAAAGTTTGATTATTAACATATCTACGTTTCAAGTAACTTTCACTAACACCATAGTTACTGACCTTTGACCAAATTAAAACATGTTCTATATACCTGCTACATCTGCTATACAAACTGTTATTACAATTTTTCATGATTTAAAATAACGAGTTTTAGTTTTTTATTATATATTATATTTAGTTAATGCAATTAACTTCGGAGAATGTTCTTAAAAATATTTAAGAACAACGTTACTTGTTAACCGAACAAGATTACTTGATTGTTAGTCTGAAGCTGGTAGACATTGTAACTCGTTCCTCGAAGTTTTCATCGTCTTAGAATGATTGATCTCAGAACGTTTCAATAGCTTTATATCTGCTATCGTCATCAGGTGAATTATGGGAAATGCCTCATATTTATACCCTTAAAAGGTCATGCACCTTGTTAGCTTTCTCCTTTGACTAGCTATGTGGTGCTATTTAACCCTGTGTTAAGGAGGTTAACAAAGTCTAGATTAGCTAATCACGCATGGACCGAGCACCATAACATTATCTGGGACCGGGCAAGGGTAGTTCACAAGGAGGAGCACTGGTATAAGAGAAAATTCATCGAAACGGCATACATAATCTCTAATGAGAATATAATCAGCTAGCCTAGCGTCCAAATTAAAAAAGTTGGGAGATCTTTTCTCGAGCCACTGCCACTACACATCACCAGTAATCAATCGCCATGTACGGCCACGCTGATTGGACGACACAGAGGATTAAGCTGAATTAAGCTGACAATGAGCTGTTAGGAATATAAAAATGAGGTATAATGTGAATTTCCGATCATTCACCAGATGACGATAGCAGATCCAAAGCTATTGAAACGTTGTGAGATCAATCATTTCAAGACGATGGAAGTCCAAGGAAACTTCGAAGATATTGCTTTACTTACTGTTATTTATAATTGTGTCGATTCTGTTGTGAATAATAATTGTAAGTTATACCAAGTGACCGATACAATATAATAAATGATTTATTAAATAATATTCTTGTATGTAGATAGTTTATTTCAAAATATAAATATCAGACAACACATAGGTATAAGACAGTCAAACATTGTAATTTTAGGTTTTATATATTCTACCTGTTCATAAAGCTGGTTTATTGGCAGTAATTTCGGAAAGATTTTTGAGGAGGTCTGTTATTATTTTGCCTGTACACTGGGGCTTTCTTTTCTCCAGTTTTTAATGAAAAAAAAAATGAAAACACAGTGTAGTGAAGCCACTTAGATGAACAAACTACAGATATTCTGAGAGATAGAGATATTTACAACATTATCCAATCAGTATTCCAGCATATAAATAAATGTGTTGTTTATTATGTGATACGTCTCTGTGATCGGCCATCTAGATTTCTAGAAAACACAATCGCTTGTTTTCAATAGGGGTTTTCCTTAAATTCTTTGGTTTGTTAAAGTATTCTGAACACTGACAATTGGGCTAGTCGACGCTCACATAATAGTAACGGTGCCGTTTTTTGCTCATCTAGCGTGAGAATGATTTCCTTGTTGTTTTCCATCCTACACATGGCTTTCCGTTTTTAAATTTTCTTTCTCAACAAGATCTTTATTTTATCCCAGTCTACGCTATGGCTGCAAGTACTGCTTAATACAAGGTTGGCCAAAGAGTTGTCCACATGTCTTCTGAGGATGTTATCTTGGTGTTCATTTTTCCTTGTGACCACAATCACAAGCAACACTGTACACGCAAATTTTCGAATTCTAAGTTGGTTCTGGCTTCACAATACCATAACATAATGTAATTTCTGTTAATATCTTATCTATTTCTTAAATGCTTAATTTTTTCAGAATATACAGGGTGTTTCTAAAATAGGGTTCCAAACGTCTGCTGTGTATAAACTCATTAAATAAAAAAAGTGCCTATTAACGTGTGCCATAAAAGACAACCTCAGGAAGTCATATGACGTTAAAAGAGCTCAAACATAACTGTTTTTTCTGTTATTGACAAAACGGTAAAAAATAAATTTAAAAAAATATATGGGTCTTAACTTTTTAAAGTTAATAGCATGTACTACTCCGTTTTTTGACATGCAAATCATAAGCTCCCTATTTAGGTTGGAGGTAATTTTAATTAATTTTACGTAAAAATATTATGTTTGTCCAATTATTAAGAGTTTATAAATCTTTATAAACAATTGTAAAAAAAGTTAAATAAAAAAAATACCAGCCAACAACCCCATTATTTAATGTTAAATATTATGAAGACCCTTAATTTTTTTCTATTTATTTTTGACCGTTTCGTCAATAACCGAACAAACTCAATTTTGTTTGAGCCATTTTAAGGGCAACTTCCTAAGGGACTTTTTGGCTTAGGTATTTTAACAACAGAAGTTTGGAACGCTATTTTAGAAACACCCTATATGAAATTATGATAACTATTTTATTTTCTATTTGTCTTTGATATTAGTGGTGTGTTGTTGCTGTTGTGACTTTTATTCTAGTATAGTTACAGTTTTACCTATAAAACCATCTGGGTATTGATTTTGAAGTAGATGTTCTTTGATATTGTTGGCTTCGTTGTGAAAAATTTCTGTGAATGAAGATACGCTTTTTGTTCATCATAAAAACACTTTATTACACTTGTTGTATATTCAAGGGATGGTCAGAGTTAAACTTTAATTAATTGTAAGAGTATTCATTGGTTTTCGATAACTTCTTCTATTTGTAGTATTTTTTATCCATTCTAAATTTTATTGTAGACATTGATGTAATACACGAATTCTTGTCATAATTTCTAATGAATATTTCTTCTAAATATGTCATAAATATATTACTAATAACAGATGGCAAAGAAGAACTCAGGGTCATACCAAACGGAGTTCTGCATTGTTGTGGAAAACGGGGTCTGCAACAGAAACTTTTGGAATTTGCTAAAATATACAGAAATTGGTACTAGTGTGGTGTTATTTCCAACAAGTTCATAAACGTACTTGTAATAATTATTATGTCATAACAGATAAGGCAAAACAATTCCGTTAATCAAAATTTCAACTTTTTTATGGAAATGCTCAACAATTTTAATGAGAAAACGACAATCTTATCCATTAAACTATCGCCCTCTTACACTGCATTGCAATGCCTTTTTTCGCAAACGTTATCAAATTTGTCTGCTCCGTGTTACCAATACTTTAGTACTATAGTTCATCTTGGGCACTTTTTACATCTTTAACTTTGTGTCTTTCTCAATATTAGCCGTTGGGTTGAAAGATATTCATATTGCCAACTCTGGCCGTATTTTTTCAGAGGATATCTTGAATCGAATGTCTAGTGTTCTGCAACCCACTGCAAAAATTTCGCAAATGTTTTAGTTGGTTTAATTCCTACTATTAATAAGTTGAAAACCAGTATTTAAAAATTCGAAGGTGATAGTCATTCATGATCAAACACAAAAAAAATTATTTAGTTTTCTATTACTCACTTGATTAGATACGTATAAACGTGACTATAGCTTCAACATAGACTTTGTGTCCATCAAACCATAAACTATCTGCTTATATGACTATGATTCACCGAGCAATTTCATCTCCCTTGTCAGAAACTAATCTAACTAATGAATTAAATATGATCTGTTCTATAGCGGCAAATAACGGTTTTTAAACTAATGTAATCAATAAGTTAATTTTTCGCAAAGAACAACAATTAGTGTACCAAAGCATTTATCCCTTTGTAAAATTTACAAAGCAATTCAGATATCACTGATATACTTTGGAAAGATTAGTGACAAAATAGCAAATTATTGAAATTTCACAACATTAAAGTCAGTTTCAAATCTCAAAACAAACTTTCAAACATTATTTATAAACCCAAAGACAAAGATAACTTATATAGTAAATCTGGAGTTATAAGCTAAACTGTCCAGACTGTAATAGTTTATATGTAGACTACAAGAAATTGTATCAACAGTTATAGAAAACATTTCTTTTCATTTAAATACCATAAAACACACTTCAAATTTTCTAACCATATACGTGATTTAAGACTCTCTTTTCTAAAACTAGAGGATAAAAAAAATGTGCATTGTCAAACACTGTTCCATAAAATTTCTATATTAAAACAGGTAGAAATTCAACGATGCTTATTTCTTGTATCTTGTCGGTCTTTCATTAACTTAGATTTCGTGGTTTGATAATGTCACAAAGTCTGTGTCTTAACTATGGTCACGTTTATACGTATCTAATCAAGTGAGTGATAGAAAACAGTTTTTTGTGTTTGATCAGCAATATTTAATGTCACAATTTATTTATCCACTGATTTTAGTTGCTTAAATTGCAAATTTAAAATGGTATTTTGTAGAAGATTATTACAAGGAATTTCTACGGGGAGTTTTTTAAAATTATTTTATTTGTTATTTCAACACCTAGGTTGTAGGAAATTTATTTATATTTAACATATTTAACGGATTTATTTTTTTTGAATATAGTGGGTTCACAAATAAGGTTAGACAATAAATAACAGTTTTTGAAATAGTTCCATGTTATAGATTCGTTCCTTCAACCGATTGTCGACCGACCGGCAATTGGTTAATGCATCGGTACATCAACCGTTTATTGCGCTACTCGATGCATGTACAAGTCGGTGGCTGCACCACCGATTCTACCCTGAAGCCGGTGATCGAAATTACCTACATTACATTACCTACATATAGCATTACATTGGGTGCGTTCAGCAGATACAAACTGTTGTTAAAGTTTGCTTACGTTTCATGTTTTATGCTGCACAAAACATGAAACGTGCAGCACAAAACATGAAACACTTGGATCTGCTGAACACCCAAACTGGTTGCGAATCGATCACCGTGTCACTTGGAACACAAAACTGAACCGTTCACTAAACGGTTATTGTTTTGAAGGAACGCAATTTTTTTTGTGCGCAGGTACGCGACCGTTGTGTATCGGTTATCTAGGCTGAAGGAACGAACCTTATATTTCATTTTTCAGTTTTGCATCAAATGCTATCATGGATTATCTAAAGTTAAATGTTTCCAAAAATGTACTAGTGAACATATTAATAGCTAATAACTAGACTAGACATACCAATTTAGATTACCAAAATCAAACTAACGGTTCAAATTATTATCTGTCTGACCATGGGTAAGTTCAACTTCCTTTAACTTCAGTTAACGTTAACTATCTTACTTAAAAATTTCATCAACACATCATTATTTCGTACTGTCTTTGGTCACGTTCACCTTCAGTAACTTGATTACCTTATATAGATCGACTTTTTTTGCAAAAGTTCTTATTGCAAATCAAGCAAAATGTATAACATTTTGGATGTTTTCAGGCATAGCTAGCTCAAATAGACTTTCGGGGTGCTCCACATATTTTCAAAGGACACAATTTGCGGCTAAAGTATTTGTTAATACACGATAGTTGTTTTTGTCCATGCTTGAGAGTAGCAAATGTAACATCACTTAACCTTCAATTCGTAGGCAACGACAGAACCGAATGTCATCAAATCTTTGCACCTGTTTTTTGAAAGTGACTACAAAAGCGGCGCTTTCTAGGTCTCAGTTCTCGGAGTTAAGATCCATGTTATATATATATATATATATATATATATATATATATATATATATATATATATCCACATATTTGTTTTAAAACATATCCTATGGGTATTAATATATTTGTTGCTTTTATAGTTGATATTGTTTTTCTACCATTCGAATCAATTTCTTTCAATGGTGGTACTTATAGCACTGTGGATTTTAATATTCCAGGCCGTGGTCTAACATGATGTAAAACTCTTACAAACTAAAACCACTTCAATCCTAGCAGGAACTGCTATCTCTAGCTTGCTTCAGATCAACACCAGTGCTTTATGGTCTAATTTAAGTATTATTTTTCCTCAGCCACTGTTACCTTCAATATTCTCCTAATACAATTACATATTTCAATGTTAATGCCTTCATCTTCATTCATAATGTTGTTTATTTTCTCTGTGAAGACTACCTTGTATTCTGTTTCTGTTGCATTTCTTTCGTTGTTCTTGCTCAGCAGTGTATTCCACATCTTATATACTGAAATTTCCATTTTTCCAATACATTTCAAGTATGCTCTGAAGCTCTGAATCTCCGGTGGCCCTATAGAAATTTACTAAGATGGTAATCCTGCCAAGTCTCGATTAATTCTGCTCTGTAGGTATTTTAATTTGCAAGGTTATCGACAGTATTTTTTTTTTGTTGGGTAAAAGGGTGAATCCCGTTGTGGCTAGTTCTATATCCGCAGAGCACCTTTAGCACTACGTTGCCCACACATTTTAGCCATTTTTTTTTGTTTGTAGATTTTGTTTCGATTACCAGACCTGGGCTGCTCCATATAGTAAAGTGGATTGAACTCCAGGTTTATTTACCTTTGTTTTGTTGGTTTAGGTTCTCTCGTGTTTTGTAGTAATTTGACTACCATTAACCATCAAAAGAGTACTCTTTTGGTGGTCAAAATAAATCCTTTAAGTCTTCTTTGGAGCTTGATTTTAGTGATAACCCTTATGATTTTTATTGTATTTCTGACTTTCCCATTTGAGTTCTTAGGAGTACTGCTTTGACTTTATGTAGAGACCATTCGAGTGTGATACCCATCATCCAACCCTGGCCTACGTTTATTGCTGAATTGTGCGCCCAGCAGTGGTAACAAGTAATTAATGTACATAATCATATGATATATAGTGCAAGACATTACGCTTTCTTCCCTATCTATGATATGCACGGAAAATATATATTTCAGTTAAATTCGGGGAAGAAAATAAAACCATAAATGTGAAAACGTAGCATATATTAAAACGTAGTATATTTTATTCTTTATTTGTTCGTTTCAAAAAAAATTGATGCACACATGGTTAATAAAATAACGTTTACAAAATATATATTCACACTAGAAACAGAATATTTAGAAACTCCACTGCATTCTTCACGATCTGTAATAAGTATGATAAGTAGTTTGTAAATGATTGAGGAGGTAAATGATTATTTTGAATGTTCATCTGGGATTTTCTCTCCTCGCAATGGTTTCTGAAAAATACAGATAAGTTAAGTACTTGAATTTTTATTCAAATCATTCTTTAAATGTAAAAAAAGGAGTCATTAAATCCTTATATTACAGAGCCAAAGCAGTTTCAGTAACTAAGGAAATTTTTGAGAAAGAGTTATGTTTGATAAAGGAAGTTTTAGAACAAAACGAATACCCAAGAAATTTCATAAACAAAACAATTTACCAAATCGAGAAAAAACAAAGAAACCAACAAACGACACAAACAACACACAATACTTCCAAGTTAAATAACAACACACAAACTGATATTAACTCTACAATTATAAACATTATTCCTTACGTTTCTGGCATCTCCGAAAAAATTAAACGTATTGGCAATAAATACCAAGTAAAAAGGTTTTTAAAACAAGTAATAGTTTAAGATCAAATTTGACAAAAACAAAACCGGAAAACGGTACTCAAAGTTCCAAAAATTGTGTGTACAGTGTTCCTTGTGCCTGCGGAAAAACATATACCGGTGAGACATCAAGACCCCTCCAAATTAGAACAAAAGAGCACCAACACAACGGCTCAAGAAAACATATAGACAGATCAAGATTGGCAAATCATGTACTCACGAATAATGGTACACACAAAATGGACTGGAATAAGACAAAAATACTACTTAAAGAAAAACATACTAAAAAAAGAAAAATCAAAGAAAGTGTCTGCATGTTGTTGAATAATGGAGAAATCGGGACACCCTCTGTAGAGATACTGACTGCATGGCAACAACTTCTGACGAATGAACATCAAAAAGGAAACTTCAAAGTCAATTAATCAGTCAATTGACACTACCAAAAAAAACTCAAGCGAATATAGTGCAAAACATTCAAACACACATTGCTCGATAACGATTCCTGATAAGGAGTCGAAACGTCACAAAAAAAACAGATAAGTAGAACACAAAATACACAACATATTATAGTGGAATAGTAGTTGACAAATCTGTAGAACTACTTTCTCACAGTTAATCCTGCGGGAGAGTTTTTTCTATAAGAGGGCAACTAGTGTTCCGGGCAGTTTCTACAAACTGCTTTTAGATACTACACCTTGATATTCAAGTACTTAACTTATCTGTATTTTTCAGAAACCATTGCGACGAGAGAAAATCCCAAATGAACATTAAAAATTATAAGTATGATACCATCTTTTAAACTTTTATTTTACCTATAACGTATATCAGATCTTGATTATTAAGAGTCATCTACAATGAGACTATTGCATTATGCCACCATAGCGACCTATAGTACCCAAAAATATTCTACTATAACTATTTCACAAAAGTACCAGGAAAACGTGTAAGCTGCAAATCAATAAATAACGGACATTTTGCTATACATTCCAATGTATAATCTCTGGATAACGGCAAAAAGATTTTTAATTTAGAACCAAGAAGTACGAATGTTGATGATTATAAATTATACATGAATAAAACCTTGTTAGACAATTAAATGATCGCTTGACATCCCAAAGCAACAATATCTATAACGAATGGAAATTCTCCAATCTGAACTCAGTCCAAGTTTTTGGATGCCTAGTTGCAACTACTTCTTTTTTTGAGCTAGACAACGAAATTTATAAAATACAAAGAATTAGTGTGTGAAAAAATGTAACATATTATCTGATTATCAGCAATAACTTTAACAAAATCAGAACAATTTAAAATATTTGTTTTGACCTTATTAGGAATAATAGCACATATACTTGTTGAAAAATCTGTATTTTTCCAAACGTTTCGAAATCTAGGTCATTTAAGAAACAACCAGTAATTTCAAAGATTCGAATTGATATTTCACCCAATACATAAAAACACAATACACCAATTGAACCATTATGTAATGTATGAGGTGAAAAGCGTTCCCTATCATTAATTAGCCACTACATTTTACCTTTTTTCTTTAATAAAAGTTGTTGTTTACATTATAATTGTATTCAAGACTAATAAGACATGATGCAAAAGCTGTTCAGTGACAGTGGTATTGATATTTATTCTTCTTAGTAATACATCACCATCAAAAAATTAAAGAGAAATTCATTGTATAAATAACGTATATTATCTACGGTCATCTGATAAGTGTTCTGTTTTGCAACTTGGGAACTTCTCTGTAGAAATTTGTTATGCTTCTTTTTTACTTTACATACGTTCTAAATACCACGAAACGCTAAATTTTTCAATTTTTTTTATATTTGGATATGTATCAAGATCATATTGAACTATACAAACTTGAAAACTTATGCAACCCACTATTCAGAAAATACTTATTAACGAGCAATGTCAATTGTATAAACTACAACAATCTCTTCATAAGATTCTAATTATCTATCTTTTCATACGCTCCCCATACCACATTATATTATTGGAAAAATGAGATCAGAAATCGTCACAGTTTTATCACTTCTGATGAACTTGCATTGACGAATATGGACACTGTGAAATAAATCACACACTTTAAATTTCAAATTCACACTGCACTTAGACTTAGTTCTTAATTCCTGCAAGCTTTCTGATATTTTTAGGACGTTTTCATATACAGGTAATGACTTGTATTAGGCATTCGTCGATTTATGTAATTCTTGCACTAATAGTGTCATAATGTTTACATTTTGATTATCTCATAATCAATTTTTACTTTAGTTAAAAATTAAGAAACCATCACTTGTCCCATGATATGCATTGCTCCTCTTTATCTCATTTCTACTGCAATGCTGAATTGATAACTTATTTAAAATGGTTATGTATACTATTTAGAATAATCTGCACTGTTCAGATTTAAATCAGAGTATGTAAGAATTTTTACTGATCTGGCAACCGCACATGCATAAAAGCGCGAAAATTTGTCGTTTTGTGGTACTTAGAGGATTATTGAATATTTTATGTTATAAGACTCCATCAACTTTTAGTTGAGTTTAGATGGAAGTGGAAAAACACCCTTAGGGCGAAGTTTACTTAACTACTGTTATTGGTCTTCAAATAATATGGTTCAGATTATATAATTTTTTAATATATTCCGATTAAACATTCACTATATAAATAAAAATTACAACAGTTACGTATTACGACACAGTTTTATAATTTTCATAAAGAACATGACAGCACCAGATAAGTAGCAAATATACCAACGAACCACAAAAACAACTTTGAGAATCAATAAAAACGAAACAAACAACTCATTTTCATTCCCAATAGTTAAACTGGTTTTCGATTTGCTCTGTTATCGTCTTAGTGTAGAGGTATCCAAGTGCATTATACCATCTTGTTCATAGCAAAAAACGAGACCAACATTTTTGGTTGAGATACTCAAATAAGAATCCTAGAAATGTTGCAATCCAAGTCTGCATAAGTTCGTTGATAGTATCTACATATTTATATATGAGATTTCCGAGAACATTTGAAACTACTCTCATGAACATGTTCTTCCAAGTATGAAAATCCAGTCTGATTCACATTCAGTAGTCACAAGAACTATTTCATGAAACCACATTTTATATTCACTATATACACCAGTGGTATCCATAAATATCAGCATGTTTCACTAGAGGACAATTAAAGATTTTAACCAATAAAAGTAGGACGTTATCAATTCGGTGCGACTTTATACTAGATAGGTAGGTAATTAATTGTTCAGTATAAGCGCCTTTTTATGATTACATTTATTACTTTGTTTGTAGGTACCTAACAACAGTAAATGTTGTATTTATTGTCCAGAGTTGTGTTTTTTATAATTATTTTCAACTTTTTAGTTATACTTAGAAGTCGGTTATATATATTTTTAAATGTTTTATTTAAAATATATAAAAAAAATTCCCGCTGTCCCATCCTTAAATACAACAGCAGAAGTTCATCTTTCCAAGCTGTACTTCTAATAGAATAGCAGCCAGCGACTGTTAAATCTTCCAAATTTTAAAATTTTCTGTTTGTATTCCTCATATTGAATTTTTTTAATTCTTTGATTGGTAAATAACTTGTAGAAAAGGTTTTATTTTAAAAAATCCAAACGTTTCAAAGTTTTATTCTGACTTCGTTGTCGATGGCATTAAAATCTGAATAAATATAAATTAGAAATTGAAAGCCAGACAAATTTCACGGTTTGAAAGACTTTTTATATTACTAGCATTAGCTCTCGTGACGATGGATTTTTTTTCTTATTATGACAGAGGTTCTAACCTTGTTTTACTTATAGTGAAATAATGAAACTGCTTTAAAAACACAAGTTGTGGACTATTGATTATGCGCGAATAAAAATTTAAAAAATTCAATGTGCCAGCAGTTTCTACATTATATACTGAGATAGTCTAGTGCAGGTGAAAATACATATCGAAAGGAAGATATAACAAATTAAATAAAGAATTTAAAATATACAGTCTTAAAGAACATAAAAAATTGTCATCTTGAATTTAAACAATAATAGAAGCATGTTTTATAGTAATGCTGCCAACAGTACAGGCATTCATATCCCTCGCCAAGAATTAAGAATACTAACCTCGGTTACTAGTTAATAGGATGATGAACTAACTATGATAATTTGTAGAATAACTTTACAACTTGTGTCCACAAGATGTTCATGTAGAGACATGTATGCAAAGGGTCTAACCTCAAAGGTCTTTTAATTTTTTCAGAATTCAAAACTGATATAAGGTGACACAATTTTCAAACCGTTCTCTAGTTGTAAAATTTTTAGGAGTTTTCTGCACCAGTCAAAATAAATTACATTTGACCTAGTCTAAAGTAAATTAAACAATTATTTTACTTTCTCCATATTAGGAAAATAACGAAAACCATTATAATATGATGTCATCCATAAATTAAGTCTCAAAATTTTTAAGATTTCTGGACCCGTCCTTGGCAAGGAGCGTCACACTCTAACAGTTGTACCCTAATGGTTTTACATAACTTGCCTAGATATAGGTATATACAGGGTGAGTTTTATTTGATGATCAGTGTGGGTATCTCGGAAACTAGCGGAGATAGAACAATGGTTAAATTGGGAAAGATTTGTAGTTTTACTGGCCCAACATAATGACACTCGGATTTTTGTAAAAAGTCATGGCTTACTAGATATTTTGAAAAAACGAAATTCTGTCGATTTAGTCAAATCCCTCTAGCTCCTTTGTTTTTGATTTTATAAAAAAAGTGTAAATATCAAAATTGAAGGGAATTGTATCCCGAATATGATTGTCATATCCTCGTTTGGGTGACAGCTCTCGTTTTCGATATATCACACAAACTTATTTTTTTTGAATGGAAACCATAGTATGACCTCAAAAAATTAGAGCTTTTCAACGATATTATACTCGATATAGTTATTCATAAAAATAACGGAGTTACGGATGCTTTTCTCTCTTATTCTCACTTTTAAACGTAGTTAGCCATGAAATAGATTGATTTATTAATAACTATTCCAAAAAACATTGAACAATTTTTTTATTAGGTATATCAGATATAACGAAAAAACTAAATAAGTAAGTACTTACTAAAAACTTAAGAAATTAAAGTACATAATAATGGTTATAATTTATGTTCGAAAAGTCCACCATTGTTATTTAGACCGCCTATCAATTTCTTCAATTACTTCTAATACCGCCTCCCTTAAGTCACCAGCTGTTTATACTTTCTTTAGTATACTTTGTTTTTTAGCGCACTCTATAAATAGAAGTCTATAATTGCCAAATCGGGAGACCGCGGTGGCCATTCGCGTGAGCCATTTCTTCCTATCCAAGAGTTTGGACAGCTATTATCTAACTGTTGTCTTACTAATAACGAGTTATGAGCAGGTGCTCCATCATGTTGGAACCACACAATTTCTAAACGAGTTCTCAAATTCAAATTATGCAACATGTCTTGAAAAGTGTAATGCAAGAAATGCAAGTAGCGCTCCCCAGTAAGTGATTCGTCATAGATAAAAGGCCCCAGAATAGTAGTCCCTATGATACCACACCAAACATTAAAACCAAATTTTATCTGGGGTCGTCTTTGTTCTACATGGAAAGGGTTTTCTTTAGCCCAGATATGCTCATTGTGTCTATTGAACATACCACAGTTATTAAATCTAGTTTCATTTGACCATAACACCTTTAATGAAAACTGTGGATTTGCAAGGTACATGTCTATAAACCATCTACAAAACAAAATACGTCGATGTTCGTCACCAGCATGCAAAGTTTGAGAAACTGAAAGTTTGTACGAGTGTACCTTAACTACAGTTCGTTGAGATGTGCCAGCTTCTGCCGCAATCTCACGAGTTGACGTAGATGGATTTTGATTTACCTTTGCCAAAGCATTTATTTGTGCTGTTTCGTTAATTTGATTACATTCCTTTGGTGGTTTAGTAAAAGATCGATATCTGCGTAAACTATCGTAAAGCCTCTTAAATGTACATAGAGCATGTTGACGACGATTAAAATATCTATGAAAGTATTCCTCAGCTGCACGAACTGAATTTTTATTCAGTTTTTCTTCGTTATAATATTCCATTTTATCACGAAAACTTGTCAATATCGACTGTCAGTTCAGCACTACTAATGGAATTACTCTCAAATGAGGAAACATCAAAGTGAAAACAATCTTTTTCATGGCTACCTATCTGATATACCTAATAAAAAAATTGTTCAATGTTTTTTGGAATAGTTATTAATAAATCAATCTATTTCATGGTTAACTACGTTAAAAGTGAAAATAAGAGAGAAAAGCATCCATAACTCCCTTATTTTTATGAATAACTGTATCGAATATTATTTCGTTGAAAATCTCTAAAAATGTCCGATTTTTGAGGTCATAGCCAACTATGGTTTCCATTCAAAAAAAGTTTGTCATATCTCGAACAAGAGAGCTGTTACGAAAACGCGGAAATGACAATCGTATTCGGGATACAATTCCCTTTAATATTGATATTTACACTTTTTTTATAAAATCAAAAACAAAGGAGATAGAAGGATTTGACTAAATCGAAATATCTAGTAAGCCATGACCTTTTTCAAAAATCCGAAAGTGTCATTAAATTGGGCCAGTAAAACTGCAAATCTTTCCCAATTTAACCACTGTTCTATCTCCTCTAGTTTCCGAGATCCCCTTACTGATCATCAAAAAAAAAACTCAAAAAACAAATCAAAAAGCTTTATAACATTTTCAGAAATAAACTATAGTTTTGCCAAAAAAAAATGAAAAAGTTAGAAGTTCTGTAGCCTTTATTACAGTGAATAATAGATTATTTCCGGCTTCAAAATGATTGTAAAGCTAAATATGTAAATACTCAATAGCGTATACACCTTTAATAACTGTATTAACAAAGAAAATTATTATTTAAACTCTAAATATTTTATTATAATTTGCCCTTCGTTTCTCCGATCAGATGTTGGCAACATAGCATATACTCAGTACTACAGCTGGCCGCTGCCATGAATCCTTTTTTGCTGCCCGGTTCTTTTAAGAAAGTGAAAGTGATTTTTGTGTGACATTCGACATAGCGTAAGTTATTTGATTTTCATTTTAAAATATAAATTGGAAAAATAAATAAAATCTGTTGTGAATTGTGAGTTCGAGTGTATTATTTTGTGACAAATAGTGACAATCATACAATTAGGTAAAGACCTGACATGCTATTAATTTGGGGGAAAGCAAATGTAATAACAAGAATTTTGAATTTTGAATATTTACTATAAATAATCCGTTTGCTCGCCAGAGCTCTATCATAATGACATCCTGCAGGTCAAAGGTTTTTATTTGTCTAAGATAAGTAATATTAATTTCTTAGTAACAATTATTTCTCGAAGAATTTAACACATAAAAGAACTACATATAAGAAATGTTTTGTTTAATATAGTTTGTATCGCATTATTTCTGTATCATAATGTAAACAACTTTCTATCCTCCCTTCTTCAACTTGATGCATAAAATAAATTGCCAAATATAAATATTCATTTCAATACATAGATATTAAAAGGGTACATTTTTGAAAATAATATTTCATAAAATTTTATGTACCTAAATAAATCTACCGGCACTCGAAACTATGAAATTATTTAATACAAAAAAATAACAGGTGTTCATTTTTTTGTGGTGACTCATTCCTTTATTATTCACGCTACAAGCAAATCTCATTTTTAGCGCGACGTTGCCACATTGACAATAATTTACTTAACATGTATTTCAAATTTTCTTGCTTATTAAGGGCCTTTAGACCATAGTGTTATAGGAGTTTTTTGTTTTGTTTGGTGGGTACTATCGGCACCTAAAATATATGCAGTCAAACTATTTACACCCTGTATATCGTGTATTTCTGTTTAACGTATTAACAATAAAAACGTACAGTATAAGATTATGGTTTGTACAACAACATTTAAAATCCTTTCGTCACATTTTGTCACAAATATGACATTAGCCCCTCTCCTAACATGTGATGTAATTTAAGGGTGATCTCCATTTCTTCAATCTGAAGTTGCTTGAGAACTACTGTCACTAGTCAAATGACTCAGTACGTTCGTAATTAAGCTAATGTTTTTCATGTCCCATCATCGCTATTTACTGAAAAATGTTCCGAGGATCTAAATTTCGGAGCCGCTTTCCATAATCTTATGCTAAACATTTTATTTTTTTATTAAGTTGTGAAAAAATCTACGTTATTTAGATTAAGTTAAATACTGGAGGGAATAAGATTTGCGAATATTTAAAATGTTGATGAATTTTTAATTATCACAGAAGCTACGTGACATGAAATTATGTTGTCCTCCTATCTAGTAATACTTATTTTACTTTACTTATCATTTTCACCCCAATAAAACATACGCTTTCATTCCTCAGTTTTTTTTGGGGGGGGGGGGAATAGCACTACACTTGAGAATAAGAAGCTGTTATATTTTAAAAAATCCAAACCTGACCTCATTTAGATTTTTTAAATATACAGCTTTTTGTTCTAAAGTGTGGTGCTATTTCCCCGAAAAAACATAAAAAGTAATGTAATTTCACAAATAACATTTAGACAATAATCTAAGAGAATCTGAAAATATTCTCAGCAAATTTTTGAAATCTACTTTTAACCATTGTTTTTGTTTGAGTTAGTACACATAACCACCTTTATCAAGAGATGTCTGCACTGGAAAAATTGTGCAACCTTTGGTGTGTCACAGATATATAAACAAAAAGTTTTGTACCTTAACACCAAAATTTTATTTTTCACTCTATGTACGTTTCAACATCTAAAATATCATCATCTGGAGTAAACCAACATGTCTGCATCTACCGTAAATATACCATATCTACCCTTGAAAAACAAAATAAGCTTTCGCTATACCTTTGGATTCTCTCTCATTTAGGTTTTACTTTAAAATAAATTTCAATAATAAGTGTAAAGAATTCTTAACCATAAAGTTAGTTATTATTATAATATCACTGGCAAAAGCTCAAGGAAGCTCAAATTTCATTAGATGAAACTGTATTTTCTTCAAATAATATTACTTTTCAGAACAAAAATTATATCATTTATTTTTAATATTACTAATTTTTGATCCATTGAGAATATTTATATAATTCTTCCAGAATTTAAGCACTCATTTACTAGATTAGCACATTCTCCGAAGCTTCTGTTTACTGAATGAATACTGTGTATAGGCTCATTTATTTTTACTACTTTGTAAAAACTTTTACTTTTTAAATTTAAAAATTTTTATTACAAAGGATCTTATGCGAAAAATTTTGCACAAATTCAGTATCATATGTTTGAAATTAATTGGTAACAAAAATGTAACATATTTTTCTTTAAAGTAACAATTTACATTGTAAATTTGTACCATGACTACCTGATCATTCTACTGTACTACTAAACTTTGTTTTGTTATTTTTAACAAATAGTACTTTGTCGAAATGTTTATATTGGATGGATATTATCCTATAGTTAAAACAATATTATACTCCTCAATCTTATTATAATAATTATGATAATGTGCAAAAATTATCATGCATTTTCCATATGCAGCCGCTTACTCTGCTAAACAATTTTAATATATCCCAAAAAGTAATCTTATAACAACATTTTGATCATTTTTATAATTGCATTACCATTTGCCATATATGTCTAGTGGAATTAAGTGACTATGTTTCGTAATAAAAATTATAAATTTATAAGCTAAAATCAATTTTTTAATAAAACTTTAAAAATATTTTTCATTAAGATATGACAGTAAATAGCATCAGGTAAACCTTTCATGTAGCACATGGAATTTTCAGTATTAATATTATATAAATTACAAATTTGCCGTTTTCTAATATCTGCCACCCTATGAGATCAGAATAGGCTACAATCACCTCTTGATGAATATTTACCTAGAATACAATTATAATTATGTAAAATATAAAAGTAGTAAAACTGCTTAATTTGTTAAATCTTAACAACTAATATTTAATTATGTAGAATCTAGAGTAAATCAAAATGAATTATGCTCAATTATTTTGACTGTACTTATATGTTACAGGTATATTAATGATTAATAACCTACCAATTTATTTTGATTTTTATCTACAATTAAACACAATTGTGAATTAAAATATGATATGACTGAAATAATGTTCATATTTACATTGTAAAAATTATAATAGAATAATATGGTTATTATTTTATCAGCATATCAAGAGGGATACACCACATTTCTACCAAATATTAAATATTTGTTAGACATACATGTATTGCCACAATTATCTATAAAGTTAAAAGTTGTACACACTACTGAATTGAGTAATAAATTATTCTAGAACAAACTTTTTGCCAACAAAAATAAACCTTTTAAAACAATTTTCGAGGAGTTTCCTGCTCAACTAGCGTGACGGCTGGAAAAATATATTAACAAAACCCCTCACAGAGTTCCCAAATCTCGTTTAAGTTCTAAGAAAAGTAGTCACATAAAGACAGATTCAGCTGAATCGTTTTTCGCCGCAGTGCGACTCTGGACATTTGCCAAGCTTTCCTATACCCAAAAAAAATCCCAGCTGTAAACATGTTGCATGCTTTGTGCATTATGGAATAATTATGTGTCATGCATGATTTATCGAATACCAATATTATTTATGTATTTTATATTTCCATCCTCGTAGGGTGATTAGAATCCAAGTGGTTTAGTTTGATAAAATTGAATCAACTATATGATTTATGAGATTCTAGTCATCCAAAATTTACTAGATTGTTAATATTTTTCTTCTTCCACTGAAAAGATGTTCAACAGAGTGTGTACTACAATGAGAAATGTTTATTTATTCTTATTGTATCATTGTGCTATAGATATATCTTAATTTGCTAAAAAATTAAAAATTTATAGGACCTAAAGTTAAAATATTTGCCAATAAAGTCTGTAAAACTGCTAACATTATTAATATATTTGAGAGTTAGGACAATTTTTATTTGTTTTCTAGTGATGTTCTTCCACTAGACAGATATATAATACTGATGTAAGGTCTAACTACTTGTGGTAAGTACCTATAAGATAAGCATTTAGAGGTATTACAAAAGTGTCAGAAACTCATTATTCACTACTTGTTATAACATTTTTACATTTAAAAGCTGTACTGGTTTATAATTAAGATTGTGTTGTTGCTATTATTGTCAACTATACAAATAATATTTTTGACTAATGACATTGCATACAAAGGGGATTAAATATGCCAATGTAATCACTTTTAAAGAACAATGTAATATTTATTGAATTGCTAACAATAACATCATTGAAATAAGCGGTGGAAGTACCAGTACATATCTTTTAATTATATGTTTATCATGAAGAGAACTGTCCGTTTTTTGAAAAATTCAATGCATATTCTTCCCTTCGTGGAAGGTTGGAATAAATGACATTTTATCTCATAACTATTTACGTTTAATGTTTCTGGATAACATTTTGGTTTCATGGGGTAGCGTAACCTTTCATCTATTAATAGTGATCATT
This sequence comes from Octodonta nipae, assembly GCA_034190945.1. NCBI lineage: Eukaryota > Metazoa > Arthropoda > Insecta > Coleoptera > Chrysomelidae > Octodonta > Octodonta nipae. The sequence continues at coordinate 65,203,832 of CM067223.1, forward strand.
GAACTTTTCCAGACTGTGCTTACACGTCAGATATTGACGATATGGCCAGTCAAGTCGAAGGTTGCTTGAAGTCCCGCAAGCAAGGCAAAAGGAACCAAAGCTAGGGTAAAAAGGACATAAACATTATTAGATAATATTTCATAAATATTTACCGAAAATTAACTGAATTTGTTTATGTAGATCGTATTCGGTATTTATTTAAGAAAATAACAAGGTATTTGTTGCTAAGAATAAATTATACCACAAGCTTACAATATTTTAATAAAATTAACTTATATTTAATTTCTTTACCACACAATCAACGGAACAGTTTTAAAAAATCAACAATAATTTTAGAACAATCAAAATAAAACTTCACATTAATTAACACAGAGTTAAATTAACATATAAAACAAAGAAAAATCGTCGTTTGATTCACAATCGTTACTTATATATTGAAGAGCTGATGAAAAAGGCTCGCAACATTGTCAGCAAAAGTATTCTTCTTCAGAACTCGAACTGAGGCTATTCCTTTCTACTAATACATTTTTCTTCACTTGATTACATTTTTTAACTACAGGGTTCCTATGGAAGACTGCTCTCTTCTTCTGCGTATTTTCTAACTATAGCGACAGCGCTTCTTTTTCAGGAGTGTCTGTTAATACTGTATTCCGTCGTTTCCTATTGATCAGGAGGTTCAACATTTGAAAAAGGTCTGACAAAATGCTACATTTGACGACATTGATGATTGGGGCTCGATAATAAGTAGATATAGGTTGACTGCGGATCAATAGTTACCAAGAAACTAGGTGATGTAAGTGACTGAGAGCCAATTATAATCAGGAGACAAGTGATCTCTGTTGACCCAGCTGACGATACTCAGGTCTATCCGTCACAAAACTTGGAGCAAAGTCGAGATCATCAAATATTTACTCATGACTCTTTCGGCCGCTGTTTGCACAAACTCTACTTTTTCACTCACTCTTCTGAAAAATAAGATAAGCAGGCTCGAATTAATTACTCATGTTGGGATACATTGTGGAATGTGGGGCATAAAGGTCCTCACGAGGTATGGTAGACCTTTTAAGCCCCCAGGGTACATTGACGTACATTTGAAGTAATAAAGAAAAAACAAAACAGTGCATACAAAATATAACAGTGTTATCTAAAACTTGATACTATAAAGCTTAACGTTCGAAAAAACTGGCTTTCTGATCTCAATAATGTATGTGTAAGTCCGAAATGAAGATGAAGATTCTCTTACGTGAAATTTTCTGAGTTCGTACACCCATAACTAACCGTCTAGGATCGATGGAACCCTTTGCGCAGCGCTTTCTGACACGAGTCATTTATTTTAGTTTCGAAAACATACAGAGTGGACCTTTTTACCCGCCGACTTTAAGCCCCACCTTACCCTCCTCTATTTTTTTCTCCTGGATAGATCTGTTAAAATCCGTTAACAAGGCCACTGTTGTTAAGGGTCTGTTATCAGTTAGTTCTCTTCTAAGTTTTTATCACCTCAATTACAATCATACACCTACACTAGGTTACTTTTTGAAATATTAATCTATAAAAAATGTCAGTCATTTTATCACTGTTTCAGAAAAATTGCTCACATTAACTAATTTAAATTGCAAAATAAGAAAATAAGCTATAAAATATATAACTGTTTTGAAATTCTTCCAAACAAATTTTTCCACCAAAAAGGGTTTTTATTTACTGAACTAATTCTCAATAATTCCACTACAAAACTCTTAGTTTTTAAAGGTAAGATAAACTTTTACACTTCGAAATCAGCTGTAATCAGCTCTTATGGTTTTTCAGCCTTTAAATACTATTGCCATCTCTCTCTCTCTCTCTCTAGCCTTCCGATCGTGAGTCTGACTTGTTAGATATATTCGCCATCTGGCAAACAAATTTGATTTAAATTTGGTAGTTTTGTGTTAGCGATTAGTTTCAATCGATTGACGTTAACTAAGTTTTTCCCTGCCTTTTTTGCAACCATAACTTTGTTATTTCTTATAGCCGTCATATTGGATTTATACGTCATTGAATAGCACATGAAAAGAACAAGCCTATTTCGTACGACAGAAAATGGAAATTTAAAAAAAAAAACGGTTTTTCACTTAGTTGGCTGTGAAACAAAACGCCTTAATTGTGTTTTCTTAAAATTTCCCTAATAGAAACAAATAAAAGTACGCTTTTATTTATGACACTAAAGTGAACAACTAAAACATTATACATTTAACTTAAAAACAAAAAACAACATAAACCTTTGACAAAGCCTTTAATTAAATCAAATTAAATTAAATATTTCCACCATTATTACTAAACGTTCTGCAACGATGAATTGGAGATATACATGCATGCATAACCATTTGTTTATAAGTACAAATACAAAAATTAAGAGACGAGCGAGCAGGGTCAAGAGAGTTCCATTTCCGATCCAGTTATTTTCATATTGCTGACTCAAAAAGTCAGTTATGATTCTTACTCCATTTTGCTCGAACCTCATGTCCTCTTCTGAAAAGGCAAATTTTTTAAAGATTGGAGGACGTAATTTTGTAATATCTCAAGATATCCAGTAACAGTCAAATTATCGTAAAAATGTTAAATAGAACCCAACCTCACTTGATGGCAGACCTAACGACTTAAAATCGGATTTTGATCGGCCCAATACACGTTGTTGTGTCTGTGAAATACCGCGCAATTTATGGTGCAAATAGAGGATTTTCTTGGCACTTTTCTACGAACCAATTGCAAAACAATCTTCTCCTTTCTAAGTCACCAACTCAAATTCCTACATATAGGCGATGCTTACACTTTTTAAGAATTCACTGAGCAGTCAATTTAAGCACTTTAATGTTATTTTTCTTATTGTCATTACACGCTGTATTTCGATTAGGGTTTTTTAAAGGAACCACAGGCAATTAAATTATTAAAGTATTCAGAAGATCGACATACCTGACAGCAGTCTCTCGGAATATCCTTGAATGTTTATATCTTGAGCTCGTTCAGCGTTCCTGAGCACAAAATAATACAATCTTACATATCCAATTCCCATTTTGAATATCTTTTATATTTAATTTAATTGAAAATTATAAAACAATCTCTAATAACTAGGTTACCCAAAAATATTGTTTTTATTTTGGAAAATATTAAACTCTTAACAGACAGAACCTAATAAATATAAATTTTTGACAGATAGATACATAACTATGAGAACAAACACATTGCGCTAGTTGCTTTTATCTGGGACATATGGTGTATGCATAATTTTGGTATTTGAAGAATTTGTTATTGGAACACAGAATTTATTATTTTTATGTGTTCTTGGGAAATAACACCACAATCGGAACAAAAATCTGTATATTCAAGGAAAAACCAATTGTTTCCAGGTTTATTCTGACCTCGTTTTCAATGGCTTTAAACATGCATTGGAAATATATTTGCAAAATGAAAGTTTGATATATGACATTTAACTTGACATAAGAAAAATTTGGTGTTTCTAGATATACAGGTGATACCTGTAAAATTTGTTGTTTCTAGAAACAGCAAATTTTTGTTATGTCAACTTAAATGTCATAAATCAGATTTTCATTTTGCATTTTATATTTTCAATAGATGTTTAGAGCCATTGAAGACGAGGTCAAAATAGACCTGGAAACGTTTGGTTTTTTCTGGAATATACAGATTTTTGTTTCGATTGTGGTGTTATTCCCAAGAACACATAAACATAATCAAAAATATGCCACAAATAACATTTAGAAGACTGAATTTATTGATGTTTTTCACATTTTGAGCAACGAAAAACAGTTTAACATCGTTTTGTTTTCGGTCAAAAACGTTTATACAATTTCAACTATTCAAAATCTCCTCTTGATCCCATACTTACTAAGAGACAGCCCTTCAGATCGAAAAGAAATCTTAAATTCCCACAGTACCATAAAAGGGCTTTCATGATTGATTGACGTAGGAGGTACCACATCACCTTTAAATATGTGGTAAAATAAAAGATACACAGTAATCACCAGCCTTTTAGGAATATGTTTGTTTTATATTTGATACGCTTTGTCTTGATATTTGTCAGAACAAAACAAGATTTTGACTACTGAAGAAAAATCGATAGGAAGCAAAGAAAAAAGTTACATTTCAATAATTTAATAAAATCCTGAATGTTTTGAGATTTTTTAAAGATTTTTAGCTGCTCTTTTTTGAATCTTGGCATACATAAGTGAAAACAAATAGTGAATGACTTGGCTAACTAACTGAAAATGGTTTTATTCGATTCAGCATGAAAAAAAAACATGTAAGCTGTTATCACACTCGACAACTTTGGTCCATTTTATATTTTCAAGAATATTGCCCGTAGTCTCCGAATCATCTATCTACTCTTACTAAATTGTCGAGATTATTCCTTCGTTATCCGTTACTTGTAATATTGTTGTTGTTAAACTTTTCTAATGCCTAGGGGTAAAAGTTTAATATTTTTCTAATATTCTTCGCGTTTTTATATTAGGAGAATTGAATCAAAAAGGTATAATTTTTTATTATACTTCCTACTGTACTTACCCCAAAATATAGCCAAGAACATACATTGCTACAAAATTATTAATCTGTCGTGGCACAGGATATGAAGATTGTCTTAGTGAATAATTCTTACAAGAATTCCTGAAATAGCAGAATATCTCAATTATCCTAATGGTAACTCTTTTAACTCAAGGTGAAATTTGTGTCGCAAACCTACGCGTTACCCAAATGACACAAAATAAGTCCTAGAGAATAAATAGAAATTGTTTAATCAAGAAAGTTTTAGGATTAATGTACTTTTAATCAAAGTTTCTTTTCTTTATTTTGTCACATAAATTTGCTAATGTTAGTAATTTTCTACCAAAAACGACCGAAAGTTGCTGATAATTTAAGTAGAATGCCTGTAATTCGAAAACTCAGAAAGTAGCGTAGGTGTTTCATAACTGCAAAGTTCATAAAATTACAACTCCACGTAACAATCACATATCATGATAAGTATAAATAACTTAAGATATAGAGATATAGAAACAAAGTTTTCTTGGTGTAAGGTAAATCAGCTATTTCTAAAAAAGAATAAATTGAATCCTGATATAGTTTTAAGTGCCATCATTTCTCGTTATCTGCAATATAATTGCAAATAGTATTTTATGTTTGCTGCTGCACAGATAAGTTATCATTTATGTGTTTTAGAACAAGACCAGTTTTCTACTTCCAAGAACCAAGGTGCATTAAACATTCCATAATTTACATCAGCGTTCAAAATATTTCTAAAATCATATATTTCCAAAAATTAACTATACTGGCCACAACTTCATAAGGAAGTGTATGACCTTCATAATAAAATATAAAAAATATATATCAAGTCTCGGTAGCATCATATTGAAAGCAAAAATTCATATATAAAAGAAGTATTACTACTAGATTATATTTTTACATACATTTACTAGATCAACGACTCATAATTTTTTTTTGAAGATGGCTGAAATGATTAAGACCACAAAAGTTATTTTTCTATTCAGGTATTTCCGGTATCTAAAAAAAATTTTGATGAAAAAAAATTGTTAATTCTTTAAAATTGAATCTTCAATTCCAAATTTCGGGTAATTTGAACCCCCAACCCCCTTCCACTGCTGGCTACAGCCTTGTCAGGGACGTAAACTTAGCATTTTGATTGTGGCGGAGGAGGCAAAAACAATTAAATAGTGTGCAGGTACACATTTTTTTAAATCATTCTCTCAATTCCAATAAAATAATAAATTAAAATTTATATAAGTTGTAAGTGGTCAGATTTTCAGATGGTTGAATTAGTAGGTTAAATTTTATTTAGCGTTACACACAAATATTGCGTTTACGTCACTGCTGGAATGTTTATATAAACCGCTTTACTAGTAGACCAGAGCATAGCGGCGCAATCGTTTGCTAGATGGTTTTAATTCATATATTTTTTTAATATCCGGTAGGTCTTCCTGATTATAAAAGTGTAAGATGACACTTGATTTCTTTTGACGGTATTGTTTAAATAACGAAAAATATATAGCTTAGAAAAAATGCATTTTTGCAATTTTTTTTTATATTCTTCACAATATTTTGAATGAAAAATGTCGCACCCATCATCGGATCTCCAACCCATTAATTGTTATGAATTTTTTTAAATTGGAAATCGCCGAAATTCCTAATTTTCTTGATTTAAATAATGAATCTTAAAAATTGAAATGCTATAATTTTTAATTTTTTATCAAAAATGTCAACTATATTAAACAAAATACCCTAAATAGATTTTAAAAATTTTGTTCAATTCTATGTTTTTTTTACATTACAACAATATGCTTCCTACGCGCATGCAGTTTTGAGAGAGGGGTATCTTTATCTCACTCTCATCTCGATGTATAAGGTGAGTAAGAGAAAGGCAGACGACGCACTTTTATAACTTAAAACTTTTTCGAGATTTTTCATATACATTTATTAATTTTTCCAATTAATAGTTTTATGTAATAAGATTTTTATTAATTTTTTCGATGGTTTTGATAACTTTTTCCGTCGTAGAAGTTTACAGCAACATTTATTTTTGACATTTTTTTTATCTATTAAAAAATTATTATCAGATACTGTGTAAGAACTAAACTCTTCTAAACTTTATTTTTCAGTAAGTTAAAAAAGGACAAGTACACTTGTCGTAATCTCCGAACCTGTTACAATGAACATAGTAAGCGTACTGGGGTTATCAAATTTTATGATTTCAAAAATATATACGAACTTTCATTATTTAACAAAAAAAGACCTAAAATGTATATATATATATATATATATATATATATATATATATATATATATATATATATAGTTTTCAAATCAAAATTTTTAAAATCTATATAGGCTATTTTGTTCAATATAGTTGAAATTGTTGATAAAAAAGTAAAAATTATAACATTTTAATTTTCAAGCTATATTATTTAATTCAAGAAAACTAAGAATTTCGGCGATTTCGAATTTAAAAAAAAATCTTAACAATTAATGGGTTGGAGATACGATGATGGGTGTGAGGACTTTTTTCATTCGAAATATTGTAAAGAATATATAAAAAAAATGAATTGCAATAAAAGAATTTTTTTAGGCTATATTGTTTTTCGTTGTTTAAACAATACCGTCAAAAGATATCAATATCATCTTACTTTTATAATCAACAAGACCTCCCGGACATTAAAAAAATAATTAAAACAATTTTGCAAACGAATGCGCCACTATGCCCTACACTATAAAGATTTAGATTTCTCATGCTAGGATGAAAAGGTGCATATAAATATACCTGAGGAAAGTCTAGTTTTGAAGAAACAGAATTTTAAAGATTTTTAATCAATCAAACGGTTTTGGTGACATTTTTCATAAATATTCTTTGAAATCCTCATTAAACAAAAAACAGTTAACTTCTAAAAAATTACCAACCAAAGAAAGTGATTAAACTCACTATCTTCAAGTTCATTTCAGACATGCAGCCTACGAAGTAAAGATCGGCGCAAATATGGTGATTCGAATTCATTTGTGTATTTCTTCTATACGTTTTTTTGTATCAATAGATGTTTAAAAACATATTTTTTTAAGTGAGCCCAGAAATACGAATTCAATGGATTTATAGCCGGGGAACGAGATGACCAAGCAACTGGACCTCTACGTAAAAACTCGCGATCAGCGCATGATACTACCTTTTCAAGATTGTACAATCCACTGAAAGCAGGGCAATATATTGTTTCTGGTCGAGAACCTTCATCGCTTGCGCTTCTTTTAATTGACTGAAATCTCGAATAATTATTTATGTATATAATACATGTAACTAAAATTAATATCCTGTTAATATCCTATCATGAGCAACATATGTTTGAATAAGATAAGCCGAACATCCGATGCAAAATGTGGCGGTGCTCCGTCATGCTGGAATCACATGCGACTACTTATATGCAAAAAAATCAGTTGCGACAAATTATTAACGACACAATTTAAATAAGATTTGTGGTAAAGCTTATCTACTATGTAAAACAACTGGCCAATTATTTCTTCATAAATGTTAGCTCATAGTTTCAAGGAAAATTGTTATTGTGATGGCCAAGCCATAACAATCAATTTCGAATTTCGTCAGCCTATTTTTGTAAATTGTAAACATTTATTGTATGTACCTTTTATGGTAAATGGTTGTTTATTTATGCATAGTATAAAATGTGAAAAACATCTAGGTTTTGTGCTTTAATTTGTTTAAATGCCATTGATAAAATTCTTTCTTGGGAGCAGCAAAATCCCTCTCGAACTCCTGCAGTGATTGGTCCTGTAGAGTCCTTAACGCTGAGAGATTTTAATTGTGTGGGATAGGTCCCACACAATTAAAATAATTCTTGCAAGTGTAGTTGAGTCATTTTGACCACAAAAGATGACGTATATATTAAAATATGGTCTTATGAGGTGTGTTTCCTTCAATCATAAATTCTTACTGTACGTGGATTTTCTTTCGTTTCACCAGAAACCAAGAGCTTGATGGTCAGTTCATGTGAACATATTTTGTAAAAGTCATTATTGCACAACAGAAAAATTCATTTTAATTTCAAAAGTAACTACTTATAAGAACATAACTATTTGTCGACACTACACAACTTTAATATATTTTTATATGCTTTACAGATTTTCATAAATAAGCGTTTTGTCAATTTTCGTGAAATTAGCTGGATTTATTTTTTCTTTGGGGAAACGATTTAAAACACGAAAATACTTCTACACTAGCACAGTCTTTTTAAAAATATAAAAATAGTTCCTGACGTACATAATATTCTGTTTCGTTAAAACTAAACATTGCACGCTCTACGTATAAATTAATTTATTTCTTCTTTTTGGACGACAAATCACAGGCCGAGCACTGGATTATGTTGTTTGAAACACCTTGTATATTAATAATGACAAAAATGTATGTGTAAAATTACTACAAGTAATTAGTATATTTTTAAAACTTTTCCAAATTGAATTAATTGTTTATAGAATTATCAAGTTGAAAGTACAAATTAAAGACACAAAAAAATAAAATAATATTAAGATAGATAGAAATATATAAATATACATAGGTAATATAATAAAATAAAACTTCCACTCATATCTAATGAGACAAAATTTAACCTAACCCAATTTGTTAAATACGGTTTTTCAAATATGCTTACGACTGTCGCATATTTTTAGAGATCATTGTCTAAAATAGCTTCACAGGAATATAACTAAAATTTTCATTTCGCTTCTCTTATACATAATTTAACAAAAAGAAATGATTGCAAAATTTAAAGCAGTTAGTAGTTCATAAATAAATAATAGGTACATCTAACAAAAGCCATTTGATATTGCGTGCGATAAACACAATGTCGATACTATCGTAGATCACGTTCTAAAGATTTCTAGAACCCGGAAATTATGCATGCTTTCAGCGCCTACCAGTTCAGCAAATGGAAAATAAGATTTAATAGCTGGGCGTCTGCTTCAGTTAATTAATGAAAGGAAACAAATAGTCAGATAATAAAAATGATCTTTTTATTACTTCGACTGAAAGGTCGTAGAAAATAGAATTCCTCGATAAATCTGTTTGAGCTCCTCTAAAATGAATTCCTGAAAGGAATTTCAATTACATATCCGACGTTAGCAACGGATTGAAGTGATCGTACTTTTTGCCATACAATTAGAATATTACCAAGATCCTTTAGCGCGAACATAATTTTTATTAAGTAGTAAGTGCTGATTGAGAATTGAAATTTACTGCAGTACTTCTTGTGTTGGAAGGCTTTGAGAATTATATTTTATCAGTTTCAGACAGTTTGTCCTTAATCCTATTAAATACTTTATCAGAGCTTTATCGTTAATTATCAAATTATTGCTTTTTTTTGGAATTCTCCTTATTTATTATGGTAACGGCAGTTTAGACTTAAATTGGTAAATACGCTTGTAACACTTTAAAGCATTACCTACCCTGATTGGCTTACATTTTGCTGATGGCAGTTTTTTTTCGGGAACATTCTGGGTCGGGGTTTAAATAATAGTAAAACAATACAGAATTTATTTAGAGGGACTCGGACAGTTGTAGAAAAACATACTAACTGCCAAATATATGAAATTTAGTTACAGATCTTAAAAAAGCTATGCAAAAATTGTACTCTAAAACTAACGGGAGGTATAAATATATATTTCTCTAAGCACTATTATACTGGGTAATCAGTAGAATTGAACAAGTAAAGCAACATATGGGTTTTTAATAAAAAAATGTCATATTATATGAGAGATAAAAAATTTACAAAATGGCAAATAGATATTCAGTCTTGACAAAATTAGTACATTTATTAAATCGCCAAGAATAACTCTAGAATAAAACTTTATAATTTACAAGATCTCTCCTGACTCTTTACTAAAGAGAATAATAAACAATTTAACAAAAAAGACACTAAATAGGAAAGCAAAATTGTTTTCACATGCTTTTTTAATTACAGGTTGAAAAATTTGTAGAGAAAATTTACTCACCATCTATATTGTATGTACTATAGCTGCACTACCTTAAATAGACATTTTTAAAATTTGTGTACTCGACAATTATATTAACGGAGAATGGAGTCTTCATACATTACCATTAAATCACCCTTAGGCCTTATCTCTAATTTGCACCCTTAAAACCATGACCTCAATTCATCTGCGATCAGATCTATTTCTGAAACAAATAAATACATAGGCCTGTGGTATAAAGTTTACTTACCCCAAGAGCAACTTATCCGCAGGAATTTTCCATAACAGTCGTTCAGCAAACTATGAATGGGCGTACAGAGAAGGGGGCAACTGCTCCCCTTGATCTGAAAAAGCTGCCATGAGCCATTAAAGCTTTCCATAAAACTGCTAGCTTACCCCTCTAGAACAATTTTTTTTTCTAATATGGCCCCTCCCTAAACCAAAAGCTGAGTACGCCCTAGAAACTATGTGACACAATTATAAAAAAATGTGCTAAAAATCCGGAAGTGGTGAAAAAAAAACACAACTAGAATTATACAGAACACCAGATTTTACATAATTATTACTGTATATTGTTATAATGTTTAATTTGGCATTACTAATAGACGAATTCTCTCGAAATTAATGACGGCAATGAAAACTAATTCACCGAACAAACAAAAAGTTTAGCAAAAACGTATTTTTAATGGCATTATTTTCAAGAGCTACTTAGACAGACGAAGATAAAGCGAGAACAACTGAGAGTAATTGGTTCAAGGTATAAATGCGGTCACCCAGGCGGAGCAGGACAGTAGTGGATAAATAAAGATATACCAGTGAAAAGTTAAGAAAAGTAGTATTGTTTGTGAATTTTTCGGGGTGGAAAGAAATGAGATTATTTTCGGTGTAAAAATTGCTTTTGAACCAGCTGAAAATTTATAACAATATTTATAATTGTCCGAAGGGTTTTTATTAAAAATTACCAACCTGAAGCTCACTTCTATTACTAAATGAATGTAAAACAGCAGCCGAAAAAACAAACACGTCGAAAATGGACACAAAATTTGTCCATCTTATTACAAATCTTAAAAAACATTGAGCATTATCACCTTAAATATAGAGGATAGAAAACAATACTAATTACGAAATAAAAGTTGAAACAAAGTAAAATGTGACAAAACTTAACACCATGTTATGACAATTCAGAACTAGCAAACAAAATAGTTCTAACCCATAAATATTTAATCGTGGCGGACTTCACAAAAAAGAAATTAACTTCGCAATTTAAAATAATTAAATAATGTAAACATTTCTAAATTGTATTTTTTGAATAAATAGAGTTATTAATCTTATTACAACTCTTCATGATACATTTATATATCCTTTCGAACTTATATCCTTACTTCATTCTTTTTTCCATATTCTTTTAGTCTAAAAGATTGTAGGCTATCTTTTAAATGACATTTTTATCTCTTCAAAATAAAACAGTACGTTTTTTCGGGATATCTTATATTATCTTATATAAATAAATAATTTACATCTTGAGATTTCTGACCTCTTTACATTCAGCAAATTCCGTTATTTCCAGAAAATATCTTATTAGCTAATTACTAAATACATTAAAAATGGACCACAATATCTATTACTCTGCTAGATTTTGTCAAAACAATGTATAAAAATTCAGGGGGGGGGGAATAGAGTTCAGGGTAAATGTTATCTAATAAACACTCCAATTTATAAATTACATAACACAAAACATCTGTACAAATAGGAGAATACCTCAATGGAATAGAGAAACCAGTTCTCTAGATATAAATTAATATTAATAGTATTAACTAAGTAATAAAATCTAACAGCATAATAGATTGAACTTAGGTACTGGAAATGTGAACTAAAGTAAGTGTCTCAAATAGCCAAAACTCCAAATTCGAAGTAGTTGAAGGCAACGGACTGTACACCTACCAAAAAATAGGTCCAATATATGAAATAAATTAAGGAAATTAAAAATCCTGGGTGAAAACAGTCCAAAACGGGTCTAGATTTTATGTTCTGAAATTCAATATATATATATATATATATATATATATATATATATATATATATATATACATGAAAAAATATAAATTGGCAAAATTCAGTGACATTTACCAGTACAGATGGACAATATGTATAAAATGTTTTATAAAGCAAGATAACAACAAACGCCAATATCTAACAAAAAATTAATACATTTTTTATTCACTTGAATAACGTAAAATGAATTATATTTAAGTCGGAATCTTTGGTTCTAATCACAGCTGTTAAAAATCTGTATTATACTCTACAAATTATACGGAAAGTCAGTAAGCACAATACTAAAACGTAAAATTTTTAAATCCAAGACTAATAACAATGACAGTGTGTACATAACTACATTTTACTGACTTTATTCAAAATTCATATTTGTTCCGCATCAATATATAACAAGTTCAGAAGCTCTGAAATATAATCCTGGCTCGCCATATTTATTTAAATTATAATTGATTACAATAAAGCTGTTGCAAATTAGTTTATATAATGTTTGACCTTTATCTAGAATCTAAAATCAATAGTAAACCGGTATATCTATCCCAACGGCAAGCATTGAGAAGTTAATTTCAATAAAGCAAGAACTGAGTTTCTAGTATAAACTGAGAATGAGCAATATTTTTTCAATTAATTTAAATTAAATAAAATTTAAATAAAATTTATATGCTCATTATCAGTAGCATTTATGAAATATGTATTGGTTGTTAAATTCAATTAGTGCAGTAAGTTCACTTAATAAGTAGATATAGGATAGGCTAGCATCAATATTTTCAGACATCTAGATATATATCGAGATATATTGGAATAATTATTTGTTACAGTAACAATTTTGAATCCAAACGCCGTAGCCCTTAGATGTATCCAAACCCAAAACATTTTTACAGACTTTTCTAAAGAAAACCAGAGAAATAACAATCGTATCTCTTTTCCGTAAAACTAAATAGATAATTTTGATCATAATTAAAACATACTGAATGTGAAATAAGGAAAAAAATTAAGAAATATCAATTTTCGATGGTTTTTAGAGTAATATTACTTCACGAAGATAAAACCATTTCTCAAGTGAAAACATTTGAAAACGTACCTAATATAAAACTAGTACAACTCTGTTGAACATCTTTTTGAAATATTTTCCAACTATTCTTCCAAGCACCTTCTACAAAAGTAAGTTTAATTGAATCACACCACATAGATACTATCTAAGAAGAAATACTGAAACAAATAGCTAATGGTGTTATTGATTTTTCACAGGATTTCACCCTAGATTTCTATTTTCGGCAATTCTGGACAGACCCACGACTGGCATTTCGGAAGCGACCGGGCGTCGAAACACTCTCAGTTGGTTCCGAATTCATCAAGAACATTTGGGTTCCAGACACCTTTTTTGTAAACGAAAAACAATCATCATTTCACATAGCCACCACTCTCAACGAATTCATTCGGATTCATCATTCGGGATCAATTACACGCAGTATTCGGTAAGTAACAAAAACATTTTAATTAATAATAATTTATACTTAAAAAAAACGACTTCAACTGGCTTAAATTAAAAATATTTAGAAACCGTATGCAATCAGTTACTATTTTCCGGTATATATTCTTTTTGTATGTTATTTAAGGTACAAATCACTTGATTATTTTAGCGTATACTTATCTCACTCTCTCTCTGCCTCACCCTCTTTCTTTCCCTCTCTTTCTTTCTAATTTGTTTTTTTTTATATTTTCCAATTATTTTTTACCTTTTTTATTTATTTTATTAACTCGATCACTTTTTATATGTGTAACTGTAATGCACCCTATATTTTACATTATTTGTCTATCATTTTGTGAACCACCCTGTATAACTATAATTCAACTCCGCACGATGTTGCAACCGCCCTGTATACGTATTAATCCCCTCCACCGTATTGACTGTTTCGATTTTTCTATTGTTTAAATCACCCTGTATACCTATAATTTTACTTCGTCGCACATGTCAATTATAAGCAACTACTTATGTTTCACACTGTATAACATTTTTTAATCAACCTGTATAACAAGAATTCCGCTCCTTATATTTCAAATAAACTGTATGACTTACTTTTACTTCACTCTCATTTCAACCACTTTATATACGAAACTACTTATATGCCACTCAATACAACATTTTTTTGAACTACCCTGTATAACTTTAATTATATTCCACCTTATATTTTCAACCATCCTATATATGCTTATGTATCGTACTGAATCTATCACAATTTATTCAAAATTAAGCCATTGACAACCCTTTGAAACCCTGCAATATGTATAACTGAATATGCCATTTTACTTCGCTTATGTATCACTGAATATCACATTTATTTGTAAAATTTCTTGAACCCACCTGTATAACTGTAATTTTACTTCGGCCCGATATTTCAAATGGGCACATTGATTGTTGCTTGAATTTCAAAGCACACACACACACACAAACACACCTACCATCGTATAGAAAAGATCTCTCTCATAATTTTTCTTTTTGATGCACTAATGGCAAATTTCCTACCATTTCAGTCGACTGCAAGCACCATAATATGAAAACCGTTACAAACACCCTGTACGATACACTTTCATGGCATATCTTGACATTTAAGCTAGATATTTATGGCGAAAATTTGAAATTTACATTGATGTTTACTGTTTTTATTGCACATATGTTTTCCGATTTTCAGAAAACCGGTATGTTTTACGTTATAGAAAATTATACGCACTCAAGTTGGAACATTTCTTTGTAGAATACAATTTAAAATATTCAAACTGATTCAGCCGTTTTAGAGAAAACCGTGAAGATTTATTGAAATTCACTGAACTGTAGTCCCGTAATTACGTTCTTTTTCTGATTTTCTAAAAAACCCCATATCTAACGTTATAAGAAATTATATGACATCTTTCTGTAATAATCCATAATACAATACCGCTTAAATTATCAAATTCACTCAAGCTATTTTTGAATAATCACTGGGCATACATAAAAAACGTGCCGACGAATTGATAACCTCCTCCTTTTTGTAAGTTGGTTAACAATTTAAATTATTTCATCCCTGCATACGGATTTTTTATTATTTTTATTTTTATAGGTCATTATTACGAGATTAGTAACGTTAAACAGAAAATAATTCAATTTATCGAAAATATTTTGCTTTTGTAATTAGGAGAATACTATAATAAATAATTAATACTTGTATTTTAAGTCCGTTAACAATACAGAAATAAACGTTTGACAACAAAACCCATTACCTTTTTATTTTGTTCATTAAAACTATCAGTAATCACCATACGAACAGATTATATCAATTTAAACGATTTTTTTGCAAAATGATGAGTGGACCTGTTTTTTGCCAGATTCTAAACAATTTGTACACTGAATACCACGATGAGCTAAGGCGATATATATATATATATATATATATATATATATATATATATATTTTGTCTCTTGATAATGGCTCCAAAGCAGGAGTCGAAACGTCGAGTATTCAATAAATTCAGACGCGGTTCTCACCCGGAACCTAGCTTAGTTCATATATATATATATATATATATATATATATATATATATATATATATATATATATATATATATATATATATATATGGGAAACTACTGGGAGGATTAATCTGAAAATTGATATATGGGGATCCGATGGGCTCCAGTTGAAATTTATTTGTCGAAAATTTTGGCAGATGCAGCCCTTCTCAACAAAATTATTTTTTTGGAAACAAAGTGGACCAGGTCAAAAATTGTGAAAATTTGCCTTAATAAAACTTGAAGGTTCCTAAGACGAAGAGCTCAGAAATTTGCGCCCAATTCAAATGGCAATTTTTCTAAACGCCAGGGATTGATTCTATGGAAAAATAGTGGAAGTTTATACATACAACCTCAAATGGATGTTTGTATGAACTGCCAAAATCTAAAATTTCCAGGTGGTTGTTATAAATATCTGAATAAACAGTAGGCTTTTTGAGAAAATCGACAAGAAACAAATGAACCTGACTTGAATTTGTAAATCATATATGGAGAATTAGATATGGCTATTGAAAGAGTCTGGGAAACCTTTCCTCCGCGATATCCGTATGGACCAAGACATTCTCATGACAGCACAACGCAAATCATTCCCAAATGTAAAAGCCACAAAATTAAAAGGTCGAACATCCACAATTGTAAAAATTGTAAAACAGACACACACAGGAATTCTTCTTAAAAATCCAGCATTTTGGGCTATTTTTTGTGGGAAAAAGATCTAAATGCATTCCTAACTCTTTCACGGCAATCTTCTTTTGTTAACGGAGCAGCATACATTCTAATGAAGTGATTTCGGATATCAGAAGAATGAGGAGGCCATGTGGATTAGTATCACTCCCGTCGTCTTGATATAAGCTGTCAAATCTATTGGATGAGATATCTCTGACCTAAAAATATTAATTTGATGTCCAACAAGCTTACCATTCAAATGTTTATCTCGACTCCATAACCTTCTTTAAATACGTGTGGAAAAACTACAAGTCCTATGAAAAAAAGTTAAATTGCAAAGTTGTAGGTAATAAAAAGATCTACAACTTTTGTTTGACACTATTTCCCATAACCGTTGACAACGGGGTCTGACCCAGACTCAGAAACTTTTGGAATATTCAGCATTTTTCGTGACTTGTGGTGTTATTTCCTAAAAAGTACTTAAACATTGAAAAACATGCCACAAATATCAATGAGAAAACAACATGTACTCTTACCGGATAAACCGTTTTTTACCCTTAAAACCCGACCCCCTCCCACTTCTCGACCTCAAATCGCCGGTAAGTTATTTTTCATTTTAGAGTTTCTGTATTTTCTTATTTTTCCAGTGGATTTAATCCTACTGTTTTCTTTTATTCAAAAATTATCGACCCTAGTCTAGAACTAATGAGAATGAATACGGATGTTATTTATGTTTTTTGAAATCATCTGAATACTGATCACAGGTATTCCCATCTCTTTCTGCGTTTACTAAATCATTTTCTGGATATGCCCTGAAGTATGCCAAGCCTGTAACTTCATTCTCTTCATTGTCTACGGCAGGTATCCTTTTTCCTTGCTTTGTCTTTAATTTTCCGTGTGTTTTGCAATTGTGAATGCGCAGCGTCAGGGTGTCATGAGTGGCTGTTGGTGTACCCACTATCGCTCTTTTATTAACTTTATCAGATTCCTCATAAATTAATAACAAATTAAAGTAAACATTGTTACTAAATCCAAAACGGAACATGATAAATGCTTCGATATAATTATGGTTTAATTTCAAATTATTAGCTCATATTGTTTGTTGACACCAGCATTTGTTTTTGCCGATTCTTTAAAAAAACCCTTCGAATAATTCATCTCTAATAAACAAATTTACGAATCTTTAAGTTTTATTCAGGCAAAATTCTGAGAATTTATGACCTGACCCTCTTTGTATCAAATAGGTATTTTGTCAAAATTTAAAAAATGAAATAACTTTCAACTGGATGATTTCAGATATATGACGTTTCGATTAAAGTTATATTGAAATTCATCGTATAAAAAAACAACATGCTCCATTTTAAAAAACATAAAACAATGTCGGGGTCCACTTGCGGTAAAACCGTCTTATACAACTGAAAACTTTAACTGAAACCAGCTCTACGAAAACCACCGGTATACCGGTTTTCAGATTATTAATACTCCTAGAAGTTTCCCACATAACATATCGACTTGTATAATGTGCCTTTATATGCTCCGTCCAGAAAGTTGTCTAAAATTAGTTATAAACAAATAAAAGTCGAAAAATCGACATTATTTCTGTGTTTGCTCTATAACGTTTTTGCTATAGGTTGTAGTGAAAAAGTTTTTTATGAAAATTTGTTTAGAATCAAATGTTCTATGAGAGGAATACCAGCCTATTTTCAAGATTTCTCAGATATTCTCGAAGAATTAGAACCTTTTAGTTTTAATTTGGTACAAAAGATTTGCTTTTATTAAATCAAGGTTCTGAAAAATGTTATTTTTATTATCCCTTATGCCATTCGGTTAAGGATAAACTGGAAATTGCCAAATCCTTCATAAAAGATGAAAACGATTGAAGTTTTTAATTTTTTTTTGCAGCACCAATGACCAACTTCAAAGATATTGACTAATTATAATTATTTTTGTGATATGAATGAAAGTTATAGAATTTTAACCGTACAGGCTGTGAAGCTGCGTCAGCTATTTCTTACTAAATGAAAAAAAGTCCAAATATCAGCCAAAAATGACTTATTAATGACCTAGAAGCGATAAAAGTAACATCACTGATGCTGTTTTGAGTTTAAATAGAACTTTTTATGGTGGTAAGGAATGACTGTTTTATAACCTATTTAGAAAAAAAAAGTAACTGTGACACTACATAATAAATAAGAAAGTTCTGGGCCCCCTACCCTCTAAGTAAAAATGGAAGTAGAATTTAGGGTGTTATTGATCATCTGATATATAAATATAAATCTGATCATAAAAATGCCCAATGGACAAAACTCAAATGTACCATTACATTTGATCTTCGAAGTTTCTTTAGACTTCCATCTTCTTGAAATGATTGATCTTACAAGGTTTCAATAGCTTTGGATCAGCTATATTCATCAGGTGATATTTATTTATAGTAAATCAAAAAATTATTAGAAATACAGGAGTCAACGCATCTTGTACAACTCCTAAAAACTGATAAAACATAACATACTTCCTTCTATATCGCTCATATGTAATACAACATTC
The DNA here is from genome assembly GCA_034190945.1 of Octodonta nipae. Taxonomy (NCBI): domain Eukaryota; kingdom Metazoa; phylum Arthropoda; class Insecta; order Coleoptera; family Chrysomelidae; genus Octodonta; species Octodonta nipae. Next base: position 65,223,150 of record CM067223.1, read on the forward strand.
CAAATAACCGAGTTCCAGTTAGAGAAAATAAGTTTAATGTAGTAGTGTCATTCAAATTTATTTTGCTGTACAATAATAATTTAAGTGTTTTATTTGTCGCATATTTAAAAAAGTGAAATATGCACCAAAAGATAGCAACAGCAAATTACTCTTCTACTCTTTCTAAAAATGAAATGAAAAGCGTGGACATCTAAGTTTATCAACTATTTTCAACGAAAAACAAAAAAACTAGTTTTCAAATTCATACACTATCAATCTGTAGGTGGGATTTATAGTTGATTTTCAATAATTTTTGGTTAATACCTCATCTTTTCCAGAGAAAACAATTAGTCAATGAAATTATACATACTGATGAAATAAATTAATTTTAGATATGTAACCAAACACATTTCAGCTAAAATCTCGAGACAGGAGAAGACTTGATGAGGCAAATTAATTTTCCACTACTCTGTATACAAGATTTTTTGGATTGTACATTTCAATGCGAATCCAAAAATGTACCACACTTATGTTCGATAATTAATATTATTAACGATACAATAACATTAAAATCGTACTTCTTTAACATTTTAAAAATAATAAGGCACTAGGCTACTTTCTGATAATTTTAATGACAGTGACATTTTTGAAGATGTATCAGTTAAATTATTGTTATTTACTTGTTTACGTTACAAAATTGGTTTATATATAAAATATTTAATCAAAGTTCTTGTGATAATTAGTTGTTGGGATAAAATACGAACTCAAGAAGAGAAGTATGTATAATGTTTAATAATAAATATCTCGGACGGATGTTTAGGCAGAAATTATTCGAAAGAAAAATTATCTACAATTTTTTATCAACTTTTGGTTGTCCCAAATTACATCTCGGATCAACATATTCAACGGAGGTACTCCTGTGGAAAACGCAACAGGTGAAAGTACCTGGCCAGAAACAACTTATATTCTGTAAGTCTTGCATACAAAAGAATGACAACCCGACAACCTGATAATTTTAATGTGATATTCCCCTAGAATATCCTAAACCTAATTTTCTCAGATAGTCCTCGATGTTGGACATAACATTTTTGATTCCATTTTAATGAATGTGTTCACTTGTACGCACAATCCCAGAAACATGTGGTGTCAACAAGATGGGGTGCAGCCTCATTATGCACCCGTTGGTCCAAGATATCATATTCACATATCCACATATCATATCAGCGGCAGAGGCAGAAGAAGAGCTCGCCAAATGTTTTGAATTTGTATGCTGGGCTCGCTAATTATATTTTCGTTCGAGATTATATATGCCGTCTCTATGAATTTTCTTTTTTACCAGTGCTCTTCCCTGTAAATTACCCTGGCCTGGCCCAGTTAATAGAATGGTGTTCCGTCCATGCGTGATTAGCTAGCCCAGACTTCGTTAACTCCGCCCTTTGAGTAGTTATGCGGTATTCCTTAACCCTGGTGTCCAGCGGTCGCTTTGTCTCTCCAATGTAAAGATTGCTACATTTACAAGGTATGCTGTATATACAGTTATTTGGTATTGCTGGTGCGTCCGGCATCGTTCTTGTAATCATGCTCCTCAAGGTGTTGCTGCTTTTGACGATCACTCTAATTCTATAGCTATGTGCAATTCGTCTAAGTTTCTCCGACAAGCCTTTAGTAAACGGTAATAGTAGAGTTGCTACTGTGGTGTCCTCTTCCTGCCTAGGTGGTTTATCCAGCTCTTCAAACGCGTTAGTAATGATGGTTTCCGGATATCCATTCGCCAAAAGGTCTTCTCTAAGTTTCACTCGTTATTGTTTGAGAGCTTCTGGTGTGCTGCAGATATTTTTGGCTCTATGGATTACTGTTTTAATTATGCCAGTTTTCGTTGCTGATAGGCGGTTGGAATTGTAGTGAAGGTATAATTCTGTATGCGTAGCCTTCCTGTAGACTGTTGTTTGGATTCCGGTCCTAGTCCTTTAGCACTTTAAATTAAGGAATGGTAGACACCCACTCTCTTCCAACTCCATGGTAAATCTAAAGGATGGTTGGGATTGGTTCGAGTGCTCCAGGACTGCCAGTAGTTCTGTCTCTCCGTGGTGCCAAATAATGAAGGTGTCATCGACAAACCTCAATCATAGCATAGGCTGCTTCTCGTACGTCCTCAGTGCATGTTCTTCGAACTATTCCATGTAGATGTTGGTGATGGTTCGTGATAACGGGGAACCCATAGGCAATCCATCTGCTTGCATGAAGAACCGGTTCTTCTCCTGAAAGTAGCAGTTCTTGAGGCAACATTGAAGTAAGTCCATGTTTGAGTCCATTGGCAGCTCCGTTCTCTCCATCAGGGTTTCGTCTTCAGTAAGTTTCTTTCTCACTCTGTGGAGAGATTCGTCTAGTGGTACGTTCGTGGCAAGATTTTCAAAATGCTTTGAGTCCTTGACGTGCGATGATGTTTTGCCCTCCAAAGATTGAATGATTGGTAGAAGGAATTTCGATAGTGCTGCTATTCGTGAGGTGCGTGAACTTCTAATCGCTCTGAAAGATACTCCAACCTTGTGTATCTTGGTTAGTGTATAAAGATGTGGTGGTTTGCTGTAATATGGCGTCAATTTTCTCCTTGTCTCGGGTCCCAGTGAAACAACCACAGAAGATACTTGACAAGGCCATTTACTGAGGTCGGAAATCAACTATCATCGTTGGAAGAAATCCCAACTCCTGTAGGACACGGAAGAAAGGTTTCAGGAAATCAGAAGTTGCACACACGAGGAGGACATTTGGGGAGTTTTTCTCTGCCGCTACGCATCACCTACAACTAACCGCCAGGTACGACGACGCTGATTGAAACGGAAAAGACTCAATGACTATGACCGGCGACGCATGACCGTTTAAGGGTATAGATACGAGGGATAATCTGAATTTCCTATCATTTACCTGATGACGATAGCAGATACAAAGCTATTGAAACATTGTGAGGTCAACATAAAATATAATTGAAATATAAAATCCAAAAATACAGGTAGTACATATATCATTTTAAAATAATTGTTAATGGCGTCATTACTTACAGAGGGCTTAATCAGTATATTTCGCTACTACATAAACCTTTAAATTGCATTCAAAACTTTATCTCAGGATTTTTCCTGAAAATGGATTATTTAGCTAATAATTAATTTACTTTCTCCTTTATGTACATAAGAAATATGATTTCTGTACTACTTAAAATGTCACTACTGTATATCAGGCTGGTTAAATTTATGGTATTTAATAGCATTGGTTAGAATCCTAAAGACAAAAAAATATTGCATATAAGAGGTTTGGAGGTCTAGAGCTGACCTGTTCTAACTGTTATAGTTTCAAGGTGGATTTGATAAAAAGCGTTTTCAGGAGCTATGTTGAACATATTCATTCATTTAAATTTAAAAAGCAGATTTCAGAATTTTAAAAACTTTATTCTTATTTTAAAGTAGTAGGTAAATGGCCAAAAAGGCTCAGTTTCGATTAATTATAATATAATATTCATTTTCAGTCACTGTCTCGTATTCTGGCTTCCATTAACAATAACATGACAAATATATCAATGTTTGTGTTCGACCAAAAAATATATATATACTTTACAACAAATGAATTTAAATCTAATATTATATCACTGAAAGTCCCGAAAAATTATGTAAAATTGTAATAATGAAAGGACGCTTTCAAGAGAAAATGTATAATTCATTAGGAGTATTTACAAAGCTCTAAAATTAGTATGCGTTTTGTGTGGTCACTTGATACTTTGAACTCGGTTGGATCCACAAGAAATTAATGATTTTATTAAAAATTCCGTTTATATCGGCATTATGATACCTTGCCTGGATAGAGCAAGTATAAATTTGGCTAAAAACGAATTATTGCAGACCAAGTTGAATATACAAGTAGATGTTGTAAATAGTAATGAGAATTATGTATCTGATTTCCATATTAAAACAAGAAAATCACATTACGGTATACGCAGAATGGTAATAAAATATTTGTCTGGTCAAAGGATAACTTATGACACCACCTAGACAGATCAATACTAGCATTAAAAAGAAAGTTATTCTACCTATACTTTGGGGTTTTCCTCATAATCCTTTTCTGTAACATATGTACCCAATGTATACAAAAAAGTTGTTAATAATGATCTGTTTTTGGATTTGTCTAATAAAATTGATAGTGGCAGTTTCTCAAGACCTTTAGTCACTTTTTTGTGATTTCTGCGATTATACTCGCCTAACATTATTTATTTATTTAAATTATAGTCAGGCATTTTGACATTTTTCAAGTTTCCTACAGTTTTTAGATTTATCTACGATAACAGATTAACTATTCTTGTCTGTAGGATAGTAGTTGATGTTTTGTCAATTTAATGCGTTGAAGTTATTGCATTTTTGATTTCAACATTTTTATCATTTAGTCATTTGGCAATGTCCATATTCCCTCTACTAACGCGCAAATTAAGGATCTGTGAAAGACGTTTCTTCTCAATTTTGTTATAGTAAATAAGGAAATATTAAAAAATGAATCGCTGTTTAAAAAAAATTAAGGTTCTTATTCTAGATATGGAAGAAAAAGCTGTAGCGCATTGTAAAAATTAAAAACTACTGGTGTTAACCTTTGAACATGTTATACTGTAGCTATCTTAATACACAAACAATTTAAAACATTTTCATACACAAATTTAGATTAAACAACTCTGGAATTTTCAGTTTCCTTTTACCTACAAATTAATTGTAGTGTGTGTAGTGTATAGCTAGTACTTCTATAGAATTTAGCCGTTCCTGGTTGCTTATAATCAAGGATGAAATTAATAATGGTAATATCATTTTGAACAACCCTATATCGGGACAGTTCATGAGGTTTTTCCTAGGTTTTCCCTTATGACTTTAATGAGATCTCTAGAACGAATTTTCTTTGGTCTCATTTTTGGCAAATGCGAATCGTATAACAAAGTCGTTCCTAGGAGCGCCACATGAAATTTTAAAGGTAACTGTTTCAAATTCTTCCAATTTGAAAGAAGCTTTGTTATTTCACATGATCTTTAATGCTACCCTGTATATATCAAATTTGCAGTAAATTCCTTTAGTTACATAAGTTTTATTGTCAAACAGTAATGTCAAAGTGTGTTTACAATATTTGTCATTGCGAATCCTCTTAAGTTTTTAAATGTTTTCTTCAATTTGTGTTAGTACCATTGAAAACGAGGTCTGATTTAGACCTTGAAACGTTTGGACTTTTGAAATATATAGACTTTCAAGTTTATGTGGTGTTATTCCCAAGGAACTCGGAAAAAAAATATAAAGGGTGTTCCAATTTGAGGTTAGTTTTTAAATTTGCCGTCATTTATATTTTTTGTACTAGAATGTTGTATGTTATTTGACAAATGACTAGTAGGAATATTCCGGTCATTAAAAAATGGAAAGATTTACGATTCAGCAACGCGTGTTTATTATTAAAAATTATTTTAAATTTGGTGAAAGTTGTGCAGAAGTTGGAAGAAAATTTCGTACAGAAAATGCAAGAGAAAGTTGTCCGTCAAATGTTACCATTGGAAAAATTTGTGGAAACTGTTTCAGTAAAAGATGAAAAAAGTAAAACATATCATCGTAGTGGACGTTCAGAAGAAATTATTGCAGCTGTTACTGCAATTAATTCGTCATAGGGTTTACGTCGTCAATTCATGAATTGGGCCATACAACAGAAACTTGAAAGTGTGAATGTTTTCAACAAAATCATCTTCAACGATGAAGCACATTTTGAGTTGGGTGGATTTGTTAACAAGCAAAATTGTCGAATCTGGGGTGAAGCAAATCTACGAGAAATAATGGAAAGACCGATGCATCCACAAAAAGTAACTGTTTGTTGTGGTTTTTGGGCTGGTGGAGTGATTGGTTCATACTTTTGTGAAGATGACAATGGAAATGCTGTTACTGTGAATGATGATCGATATCGAACGATGATTACTAACTTTTTGTGTGATGAATTGGAACATATTGATGTGCAGAATATGTGGTTCCAACAGAACGGTGCAACATGTCATTCAGCAGCAGATACAATCAATCTTTTGAAACAGAAATTTGGTAATCGAATAATTGCTCGAAGAGGAAACAATAATTGGCTTCCTAGTTCTTGGGATCTAACATCTCTAAATTTTTTCCTATGGAGCTACTTGAAAGAAAAGGTCTATGCCTACGATCCACAAACAAATGATCATCTAAAGGAGAACAATTATTGACAGTTTTCACGTAATTGAACAGCAGTTATGCCAGAAAGTTATCGAAAATTTTGACTAAGATTAGAAGCTTATCGTACACCAGCAGGTGGTCACTTACATGTTATTGTTTTCCATTACTAAACCGAAACAATTGTACTATCATTTGTAATAAAAGATTTGATCATTCTTAAATAATTTGTGTATTTTATTAAAAATTTAAAAATTAACCTCAAATTGGAACAACCTTTATTTGTCATAATTTTGATAAGAAATGGAGCAAATTTTCTGCATCAAAACTTCAGTTAATAATTTGGAAAATTTTAAATCTTCAAAAAAATATCAGGACTTGACAAAATTGCATGTCATTAAGTTAAGTTCTAGCGAAAAAATGTATTTCAATTATGTAAAAAGTTTACCTCCTGCTAAGGCCCACATAAAACACATGTTATCTCAGTCTATTTCTACAAAACAGTGTCCTAATACTCATTTTTTATGAAATTTCTTCGGACTAAATGTAAAAATTTATTACGCAATTTTTTTAATCTACAAACCTTCAAGTCACATACTGCAAACATAAATGAGCTAAAATAATAACTTTACGTCAAAAACATTGTAGCTTACATTTATTTACCTTAAATATTCATTAATATGCTTTTTTCAGGCTCACAATTACCGCATCATGTCCAATGAACCTTCAGTATTTTCCGATGGATCGGCAGCTCTGTCATATAGAAATTGAGAGTTGTAAGTATTGTTTTCCTAATATACTACTTTAACAATTTAAAAAAAAACAAGGTTTTTTTTAATTTAAAAACAAATGTCAAACAGTATCTGTGTTTCTGCTTTTGTGAACCTTTGTAATTAAAAATATTGGGTACAATATCAATTGGTTGTTTTACAAAAACATATTTATTGTGAGACAAAATTTTCTAGCATATGAAATAACATTTAATAAGATTGGTAAAAGTTTAATATAAAACATTTTGGCTATAAGCATACTGCATATATGGAAATAAAAAATAATAATATTAAAAAATCAAATAATATAGATGGGAGTATTTCATTGATTCATTCACATATATATATATATATATATATATATATATATATATATATATATATATATGTTCTGAGAGGCTTCCGCGGTCATTATTATGAACTAAGCTAGGTTCCGGGTGAGAACCGCGTCTGAATTTATTGAATACTCGACGTTTCGACTCCTGCTTCGGAGCCATTATCAAGAGACAAAAGTGAAAAAGAGTTTCAGAGTCTAGATCGAACTCGGGGCCTCAATCTGCCTACTCCCCAAGAGTCACTAGGTAACTGAACTGAATTTGAGTCTGCGCTGCTTCTTTTATTTATAGGTAGCGCTGGGTTAGAAGAAGATGTCACGTGATGAGAAATAGACGCGAGAAATAGACGCGATGACAGTACTCGCCTTCCCACAGCTTGGACCTCCGTAATTGCCAGATTAAACAAATCAGACACGCCCACCAATACCCAACCAATCACAACACAGCCTCATCACGTGACATCTTCTTCTAACCCAGCGCTACCTATAAATAAAAGAAGCAGCGCAGACTCAAATTCAGTTCAGTTACCTAGTGACTCTTGGGGAGTAGGCAGATTGAGGCCCCGAGTTCGATCTAGACTCTGAAACTCTTTTTCACTTTTGTCTCTTGATAATGGCTCCGAAGCAGGAGTCGAAACGTCGAGTATTCAACAAATTCAGACGCGGTTCTCACCCGGAACCTAGCTTAGTTCATATATATATATATATATATATATATATATATATATATATATATATATATATTTATATATATATGTTATATATATTTATATACACATATATATTAATTTTGAGTCCAGTTTGTATATTAATCACTGTCTTTCAGTTATAAAGAAAACAACTAAAATTGTTTTATATTAAATATCATTTAATGTTTCAACAACAATGTTATCTTCCACCGAACTACACAAAAACAGTATTTGTATTCGTTAACTGTCTAAAATGTGTTTTCTTTGACTTTTCAAACCTCTAGGATCATTTTACTTTCGTTGACCGTCCAAGGTCTTCGCCTATTGCCATTTTATAAAGATTTTATTCTGTGATTGACATCTACATACTTTGCCCTTTTTCTTATTCACTTTATTATCTTTCAGTCTCAGCCGGTTATTACGATTATGTACTCCTTTGTGTTACGTGAAAATTTCCTACAATTTTGGTTTGCAGAATTCAGATTTCATTAACCACCTTATGTCAATACTGCTCGAACATATTGATCAAATATTGTTTCCTTGAAACGACTACTTGACGACTTTTTAACACATCTGTTGATTTCAGGTATTCACATTTTTTAGTACTTTCAAGGTTGCATTGTATAAATTTGAAACTATCTAAGCTTTTCTATAATTTCATTTTATTCATTTTTTGTGCAAAATATAATCTAACTAGCTCAGGTAATTTACCTTTTTGGTGACAAAATTAATAGTCAAACTCAAAGTGTTGCAAAGATAAAACATGACTAATTGAGATAAAATTCATCATTTTTTATCGATGCGTTTTGGTTTTTTAACAAAAGAAACTTCAAAAAATTGGTAAGTTTGCTATTAGGGGCATTGTTGTAGACTCTACAATGTAGAGAATTGAAAACCTACAAAATGTGCTACTATACGCTCAATTTTGTTAATTGGTTCCTTATATATTGAAACCTTATTCGTAATTACAACAAAAATTAATAGATTATACTTTTTCTGTATGTAAATGATTCAATAAAATATTAAAACATATATATGTAAAGAAATTTGGCTTGTAGTTCATTAGTATTTAACAATCAAAAATTTCTTAAGAGGAAAATCTGAATTTCTATACAGATAACTACATGTTTTATTGAACCAATTACAAATGGGGAAAATCCTTTATACTGTCTGTGTCTACATGGAGTTCTCGTATTCCAATTTGCAAAATTTGTTAAATAAATTCGTATTATGCTAGAAATATAAACCTCTCTGCACAAAATTACAATTTCAAACAAGATTATTTATTTTAAGGATAAAATTTCACAGTTATCACCCCTTAGCAATTTGTCGAATGGACTCGTCCAGGCGATCAGCCCAGAATGGGCTTATATTTTTCAATTATTTTATGTATTTATGCTTTAAATTTTGAAAAACCCAAATTAGGGGTCTCTAAATCAACTATTTTCCTTCACAATCCTGGTTTATTCATAATGATAGAGTCAGGTAGTGAGGTAATATGGCACTTTAAAAAAATTGTTGCATAGCTTTCATTGAAATTTTGCAAAATCTACCGGGGCTATAATATTTATTTTTAGAACATAAACTGGGTATGAGATGATCTAACCTTTTAATTGTAAAATAAAAAAATATATAAAGGATGAATTTTTCTGTGAATTTCGAGTAGCAATTCAATTATCTAAGGAACAAATTAAAGAAGTTGAACATATATTAGCTCATTTTGTACGTTTAACGGGTAAATTTTGTAAAAATGGTGAAAAACTAATTTGTTAACGATTTTTTTTTATAAAAAATGTTGAATTTTATTTCAATTAGTCATGTTTAATCATTAGAACACGTTGATATTGGACTTGTTCTACTATTAATTTTGTCACCTATTTTCGTAAATGTCCTGAGCTAAACGCAGTAAAGCAATCCGATTATGTGTAGCACGATGTAATTGCTTTAGTTTTGAATTTTGGGCATTTATGGCAATATCCTTGAGTTATGCATTTATCATGAAAACTATAATTATTAAGGAAAGCATATTGTACAGGTGCAGATCTTAGTTATTAAAGTCTATATTATATAAGGTTAAAGTGCAGACTCATTCCATTTCTAATTTAGCTGCTTCATCAGGTGCAGTTCTTGTTCGGAAGATTGAAGCATTACCGAATTTCTGGCTAAACCAAATTCTTCTACATTCAAATTATCTTCATGCTGATTATAACTGTCGTCTCCAATTTTTGTTTAGTGGTACAGACAGATTACCGTAATATTTGATAACATTGTGGGCTATTCTCTACTCTAAAACCTCTGTTAGAAAGTCATCACAGTTGCCTAATTGTGGAAACTCAACAATTTTATCAACTGTAATTATGTTCTGACCAAACAATGCTGGCTTATTTTTAATGTCTCATACAAAAATGGGTATTACATTTAACAAATCGTGTTTCTATGTGTTTTAGTGCTAAAATTTTCACATGTTTACCAACTATGGCATTCCCATGTGATTCTTTATAATCTCATAAAATATGTTCTATTCTGGAATTTCTTTACATTTTCCATGAGTGTTACTTAACCTCTTTTTTTGTTAGTGCATTTTCATTCTATTTTTTTAATAGTTCTTTCATTCGTGCACAAGTTCTACCTTGTATCTCGATAGCTTTGATAACTTGGAATACTGATTCCTATTTAAGTATTCATTTATATGCCGGGTGTGTATATTGCTTTTATAAATGTATTTATAGTTCAATTCTAACTATTGGAAGAAACGCCGCTGTAAATTCTATGATATTTCGTCACATTGTCCGGCCCCTCTGAAAATTCAGCATCACATTCATACATCCTGATGTGAGCTACATATAACTTCCCTGAATATATTGGTCAGTGTTTATATGTATGACTTATCAATACAGGTTACACTCACAACATTAATTACTGCCTTCAGATAAGACAGGTTGTGTTTCGTATTCTTTGATCTGACTGATAATGTCCTTTAAGAGTAGGTATCAGATCAACTGTGCTGAAACCACTGCGGAATCCGGCATGCAGTGGGGGTTGTAATTTGAATTCTGCTTTGAATCATCTATTTGTAGGAACCTTATAAGTCTGTAATTTCTGGTGTATTCTTGTAAAATTTTCTTTTGGATTAATCTTTTAGTTTTTCAACTGACTTGCCATTTTTTTGTTTTTCTGTTGCCATTTGTATCTTACGAATGCTGGGGCTTCATTTATGTCCTTATAGAATTTTGCGTCTGAGACTACTTGTTTTTCCCATTTTTATCATACTCTTATTCAGTTAGATTTTACGAGTATTTCATGATATAGCCTCACTTCCTGATCTAGTAGTCCCATCTTTTATTAGGGCATTTCTGTGGTCTGAATTCACCCATGGAGTTATTTTTGTAGGTCCCTTATATCTATCTTCACTTGCTAGTTATCTTATTATTTCAATTTTTCCAAACCGGGTTCCCAACTGTAAGTCAGTATTGGTAGGACACATTGATCAAATAATTTTGTCTTGAGACTAACCAGCATTCTAAACTTACAAATAACATCCATGCAACTTTAATACTTCTTTTCCGTTTCTTTTCTGTCAGTAGCGAACCTGATATACCGGGTGTCAATTAAGTTCCGGGACGGCTGAATATTTGTTGAAGTACTTCATTTCTGGAAAAGGTCAACTTAATTCTGATCTTGGATTTGACCTTGAACCTAATTTTTGAGGTTATTTTGACGTCAATCTCAATTTTTTAAATAAGAACCCCTATTTTTTACTGAAGTATTGGAAAGAGCGGGAAATTTTACGTGGAGACATGTGTTGAGATATGAGGTTGAGGTAACCCCTAAAGGTCAAATAGACGTTAAATAATGACTTCTTAAAAATCTCGCGAGTTCAGTGGTAAAACAAAACAAAGAATGGTCATACCCTAGGTAAATCTTAATGAGGAACTCAACGGTGACCTTGGATTTGACCTTACACCTCATTTTGTTTGTTAGTTTTGTTTTACCACTCAACTCGCAAGATTTTTAAGAAGTCAATATTTGACCTCTATTTGACCTCTAGAGGTTACCTCCACCGCATACCTCAATACACGTAAAATTTCTTGCTCTTCTGAATCCGTAATAAAAAATAGCGGTTATTATTTAAAAAAATGAGGTTGACCTCAAAATAGCCTCAAAAATGAGGTTCAAGGCAAATCCAAGGTCACCGTCGGATTCTTTGGTCAAAGTTACTAAAGGAATGACCTTGACTTTTTCAAGAAATGAAGTACTTTAATAAATATTTAACCGTTCCGGGACTTAATTTACTTCTATGTCGAAGAATAACAGAGGCGCAAAATGAGGCCCCGCATATCCAAATCAACGCACTTCAGGCTAAGCGTATTTTTTTTGGCGGAAACTTGTTACGAAGTGGACGTTATGAAACATGACTAAAATGTGTAACATTACACCGTTCCGGGCTAAGACAATCAGTAACCGATTATTTCGTTGGCCCACATACTTTCAAAATGTAGATACACAATTCTACAAAAACTCGCTCGTATAAATATGTAAAATTTTAATCGGCCGGATAATCAGCTCTACAAAAGGTCTGGCCTCTGTGAAGCACACTTACTCAACAGTCAAAATGGTGAAATTGCCAGCACAACCCAATCTCTCAATTTTTGTACTTGGTAGCCCTCAACAGAGTCTATGTCTATATTACTATTAAGCACCAACAAAACTAATATAAATATTATGCAGCAACTGATTTTTTTCCACTTTTTACGTCAGAACCTAAATCAAAGGCCGCTGGATGAAATTTGCTACGGGTCATGTGCTTTCTTAATCCAGCACTGCTAGGTATATACATTTCCACCATTTAGTATGATGTCCTGAATATATACCAGTTCATTGGACATTACCTTCGTTTCCTTGATGTTGATCTATTGGCCTTGATTGTGATTTTAATATCATCATCAAATCTGAGATGGTGGGATATTGGCAGTTCATATTTAGTGTTATGTTTATTTTTGATTTTCTTGGGAATAATACCACATCAGAGTTCAAACTTGTGTATATTTTAAAACCAAACGTTTCAAAATCCTGTCGGATTTCGTTTTCAATGGATATAAATTTATAAAGTAAAATTGAAATATATGACAATTATTTTGACAAATATGTTTACGTTACTATGGAAAATTTTTTTTTTGATTTTAAATATACAGGGTGCACAAGAAATTCCAAAGATCATTATAAATTAAAAAAAAATTTTCAAGTTGGAAGAACTTGAAAAATTGTCTTCAGAATTTATTTGTGGCGTTCCTAGGGACGACTTTCTTTTTAAGATAGTGCATTTGCCAGATTCTGAATTCTTTGACCGCATTTTTTGGCAAATGCACTATCTTAAAAAGAAAGTCGTCCCTAGGAACGCCACAAATAAATTCTGAAGACAATTTTTCAAGTTCTTCCAACTTGAAAATTTTTTTTTGATTTATAATGATCTTTGGAATTTCTTGTGCACCCTGTATATTTAAAATCAAAAAAAAAAAAATTTCCATAGTAACGTAAACATATTTGTCAAAATAATTGTCATATATTTCAATTTTACTTTATAAATTTATATCCATTGAAAACGAAATCCGACAGGATTTTGAAACGTTTGGTTTTTAAAATATACACAAGTTTGAACTCTGATGTGGTATTATTCCCAAGAAAAACAAAAATAAACTAGAAGATGCCACAAATAACATTCAGAAAACAAGTGTTATGTTCTTTCACACTAAATTTCGAAAGATACCATCTAAAGTCTGCCCCCTCAAAGATAATGATGTCAGCAACCTTTGGTTGACCAATTCAAGATATCAGTTAAGGTAGCAACATTTAGCTTAACTGTTGACGTAATCCTACTTAATATGGCAAACAATTTCAGTTTCAACAGATGAATATCTTTCGTTCTAATTTTTAAAGAAACTTTTGTCAGTGGCCAATGTAATTTCAAACCACTGCGATGTTTGAACAACGTAAGTGGATTTTCAGCCATGGCAATAGATTTTATAAATAACATTGGATTGTAGTAAATTGCGTGTCTGATCTTTTAATTGGGTACAAAGTGTTCTACTTGTCCCAACATTATATGTTGCTATTCTTATCTTTTCTTGTTACATTACCAGTTCGTCTTTTCACTATTCGTTGTTACTCGTAATTTTCTATATGGGATCTGCTGCTGGTAGAAACACAAACATCGGTAGAACAACAATCACCTTGATCTTGATGCAAGTGCCTACACTGAAGCCAGTCTCTGGATTTGATAATCTCTATACAATATTGGCCACCAATGACTCTAATGACATCAAATTCAGATGGGCATGAATGAATTAACGAGATTCCTATTGTCCCTACCCACTATCTAGCGAAACCACTGCCAAGGGAAGGGGCTTGGAAAAATTATCATGGAAAGAAAACCCTGTTGAGCTTGGCTCTAGTCTGGCACTGTAAGGAGACATCAGAGGTGTGGCATAAGTAAAAAATGGCAACATCGCCGGTGAAACACCACTACTTTCATTGTTTGATCGTTTACTTATTCGGTAAGGCGAAACGCGTGAGTCGTTCGCTCACGAGGCGTCGACTGTCACGGTATTCTCCCGCCAAGGGTACGCTGACATTAATGATAGCAGTAGTTATGACATGAATTTTCAATCTAATTTTACACAATTTACCAACATCAGTAAGCATTGACTTCCATAAAGATACGAGAGGAAATAATGCGTAATTTATTACAATAAAAACCTGGTAGGTTTTTTGAATATACCTTAACTTGAATCTTTAACATTAAACCATCATTATTTGTAACCATTAAAAGTATTGGATAAAGCTTGACCAAAAGAATCATACATTATATTGGACGTTTTTAGCTCTAACCTACTAAACAGCTCAAATTTCAACTTTTTGTACACCGAAATCTTCCGTCGACCACATCACCTTGTTTTTTGTTGAAAAGCAGTAGGAAGCGGGAAATTATTTTTCCGATGAACTCACGTTGAGAGTCTCACTTGAAATCCATTAACTGAAGTGCCGCACCATTTTCAAACGATTCAAGAGGCCAATCATAAAAAAACACTCAATAAAGTACATTGTATATTGAATGATTAAGTAATAGCTGTCAGGTGATTACAATACGAATAAATTATTTATACAACACCCTAAAATGAATTGGTTCGTACCAAAGTTAATTTAAATATATGGAATGGGTGAATAAAGAAACATGACCTCTTTCGTTCTGCAGGATAAATATTAATAATTCATAAAATCCTTGAACTAGAAAATTATTTGCATGACAATGAAAACACTATCACGTTTGATTTTTTTTGAGGAAATATTCGCTTTTAGTCGACCTTCAGATAGTACAGTTTATTGTACAACAGGTTATATTAGTTATAGACATTTGTACTTGTTTATCGTGTCATACTTATTATTTCATATAAGGCTAGATTCTCCTTACAAAATTAAATAGGGAAGCCAAATGTACTGCTGTCTTAGTTGATTTCACACTATGCTAGAACAAACAGAAAATAAATAACAACAAAAATTTGTTTGCTTCGGCTTCGATGATATTTCTATGTACCAACTCAAACCTTGTTTATTATATTAATTAACTGTTGTCCATCAGAATGTTAAAGAATATCTGGAATAGGCTTTAGTTCTTTTCAGTTGCGATATTGTTCTTTATTTAAGCAACGTTCCTTTTACTTTCTCTCTCTTTCTCTGTGTCATTGAGATATGTTAATTACCCAGCTGTATTTATCATTCTGGCTTTATATTAGTTGTGGAAATAAAGCACTAAATTGTCGATTTTTTGAGATGTGGTTTTTGCATTCGATTAGTGAATGAGCCTACAAAGTTGGTAATAGAGATTTGTAGAGCTTTAGTGATACGATTCACTGTTACATATCATCGAACTGTTACAATGGATTCGAAACACAGGGCCTCCGTTAAATGTATCAATTGGAAATGGAACATCTCTCACCTAAGTTGTTCATTCAGTCAATTCGATCTTTTCTTCAGTTAGAGTGTCAGAGAAAATGATACAAATGAAGCAGTGATATAGTTCGCAACGAAACTGGTGTCACTCGTGATATTGAATTGTGAAAAATTATTTAAAAAAAATTGAGCATCTGTTAAGTATTACGTAATATTATATATTTACTTGTTCTGCCCTTTCATTTTAAGTTTTAAAATGATGCAATCAGAAGTCATAAGTTGCATTTTTAAGAAGTTCAAGGAAACTTGAAAAGGGTTCGAGTATGAAATTATAAGGTAAATTCTTATAAATCTCATAGAGATATTGTGTCAAAAAAAATCTTTTTTTATTATCTGTAGATTATAATATAAAGTAGGAATACATTTTATTATCTTCTAAAATTAAATAATGTATATAAAGACCCCAATTATGCTACATTTATGTGTGTTTAATAATATATTGTGCATAATATGAAAAGGAAAGACACATTTTAAAATGATGTAACCACAAAAAGTCAAAAGCTCAACCTATATACCATCAGTAAAAAAGGGATAATAGAGAAATTCAAGTAACTATTCTATTTTTAGTATTCAAATGATAATATAAAATCCGACTGTGAAGTGTGGAACTCATTTGGATCTTCAAAACGACTCAGGACAGCTCAGAGTAATTTGCCGTTTGCAGTTATTAATTGCATTTCAAAGGAATGATTTATACAAAATTTATAATTCGGTAAATAATGACAGAAATGAGTCCAATTTTGTTACTCCAAGGTTTTGTGGGGTCGCTGAACACGAAATTGATATCGGCATGGACTTTGTAGTGTCTTGTGTCCAAGACGACAGACATCAACGTCATAATGTGAGCCAGTGGCAGTGTTTTTACGGAAATTTAATATTATTATAATATATTAAAGGAAAATAATTCACAAAGCCTTCATACCCTATTCTCGGGGAGGAGATAGGCCATGAGTGTATATTTTAATGAACGTTGTTGTTTTTCTAATTCTTATGGTATATTTTCAAAAAATATATTAATATTGTTGTATATTGTGGGGATAGTGACCCACAATTTGGAAAATATTTTTTAATCGGTTTCAGCGCCCACCACAACCCAATTATATATTTTACGACGATTTTTCACGTCTTCATCCTCTCACTCCTTAGTGCCGTCCCAAATTTAGGTCATAATGACATTTTGATAAATCTATATTGATTACCCTTCAAAATAAAGACATTAGTATCAACATCTCTATTTTTCTTAGACATATGATAAATTAAAGGAAAACAAAATCCTTTATTATAAATATAGAAAACTAAAAACCGCATCTCGATTAATTTTACTCCACAAAAAATCGACAGTGCTTTATTCCTTCGACTGTATGAAATAGATCCAATTAAAATTAAACAAAAATTCGAACTGCAGTAGGAGAAAACTGGCTAAAAACAACTAATCTTTGCACACATCGTGGTGTCTTAAAAGTGTAGAGCATCTGAGTAATGTTTTTGATCCTAGTTTATGGGTAATATTTTAGAGGAAGATGTGATCTAGACAATGGACACAATCCTGGAAGCAGTCTTATATAAGAGACTGATTTTCCCAAAGGCAAGGATTGAAAATTCATCCATTATAGTCAGCAACTTTGAACTTTACAACAGAGGTATTTACTGAAAAAATCCTTAGAGTATTTCCCAATTTTGTCAATTCATATTTCCCCAGTAAAAACTTATTGTGTTAAGTTGTGTTCCAATAACTACGGGTGACCAGTATTCATTTAACTCGAACATGTTGTATTTATAAACCCAAATTATTAGAACAAAATGTTTTTGAGAATGTTTACAAAATCACAATAGTGACTTTATGGAGTACCCATACTACCTGAAAAAACTGCGGAAAATTTGTCATAGTTTATAAGTTGTTACAACAAAACTGAAAATAAGTTTTATGGAAAATATGGAAAAATGATCCACAGATACTCAGACCTACTCCTTTTCTAATCTCATTTTTAAACGTTTTCAATAATAATAATAATAATAAGTGTGTGGGAAAAAATGTGAAGATATTGAAACCTGCTTTTTCATTGCAGACGGAAGCCAGTAATAATTAACGGTAGTTTTTAATTCTAATCAACTTTATTTCGTAACAATTTTCGATGATGTCTCAAATTATGGCTCATCTATGTCTTGCAATTTTCGTATAAGAGGAACACTAATTGTGACGGGTTCCGTAAACTACCAAGAGATGGCGCTCTGAATACGGCAATAACGGACGAGGGTTGAATTAAATTAATATTATAAAGCAGTGCGAAGTGAATAGTATAAAAATGTCACAGGGAGATTTGAGACATTATATTTATAATAATGATTACCTATTTGGTCAGATAACTTTAGGTAATTCGGGCCCGCTCCTCAGAATCCAAAAAAAATTACATTTATTAGATTGACAATTTCACGAAAATCGTTGCCTGACGGCTGACATTAACGTCGTAATAAATGTAAGCTACGCCGGTAATGAGCTCGTAAATTTCACTCCGTTAATTCATTAGAAATGACCGAACAAATCTCTGGGTTCAAGTAAATTATTGTGAAACAAGTTTTATTTTATGTGTTAAACACATCACGGACAATTATAATGACTGTATTGACAGGAGAGAAAAAATACTGGCAAGCCCAACATATTGAGAATTAAAGTGTCACAATGTCTTTACATGTTAATATGTTGGACGTATTTGGTGTTAACAGGCAGTTTATAAGTAAATAATTTGGTCAAGTGCGAGTTGGACTCGCATACTTAGGGTTCCGTACCACCTTCAAGATTCGAATATTCCAGTTTCAGACAAGCAGGCAATGAGTGCATTTTCTTATACTTACCCTTATATCTTTTAAAGGAAGCGATTTAAATTTATAAAAAATATACACTTTGATTTTCCACACATAGACTTTTTATTTTATCTGCTTTAGGATTCGCTTGATTTTTATCACAATATATATGTATTTAATTTTCTAATTTGGCGCCCAAAAAGTAACATTAGAGTTTTATTTTACTAATAAACTTTCAGAAATGCCTTGTATAATCTACTGTCTCAGTTTTGAGGCTCTGTAGATTGGAAGAAAAACGGCAAAATAGGTCAAAGCTTAAATTATAAATTATTAAATCTGATATTATATATTATAGTGTATATATTATAGTGTAGTTTCTAAAGTGGGAATTAAGTCGATGTTTAATAATTTTAATATCTTTTATACAAATGATTTAAAAATATGATATATTTGTAATTCACATAATGAGCCTTTTATCTGATATATTACATGATGCGTTTGAAAATTAAATCTTTATTTTCCATTTAATTGTATAATTTGTCCCTAAAATTACTATGGGGATTTTTTGGTAATTTATTTTCCGTTTAATTCTATTATTTGGAGGCCAAATAATAGAATTAGGTATTTTTTTTCATATTTTTCCTATAAACAAAAAAGAGGTCTTAGAGTTTCGGGAATAACGGGGAGAATGGGTAATTTTTTTTAATATTTCTTTAATATATTTTAAAATATTCATGTTAAAAAAATTAAAAAAATATATTTGTTTTCTTCATAATGAGCCCTTTCATTTGATGTATAACATGATGGGTTAGAAACAATTTTAATTTTAATTTTCCATTTAATTCTATAATTTGCCCCCCCCCAAATAAATATTAGGGGTTTCTCCTTAATTTTCAAGGAAAGTTCAGGTGAGGGGCTATACCTCCATTTTTTCAAAATTTTCCAGCTTATGGTTTCGGAGATAAGGGGGGGGAATGGGCATTTTTTTTATATTTTTGTTAATATCTTTTAATTTATTTATTTTAAAAATATGAAAAAAATATATTTGTTTTCGTCGTAATGAGCCCTTTAATTTGATATATAACATGATGGGTTAGAAACAATTTTAATTTTATATTTTCCATTTAATTCTGTAATTCGCCCCCCAAAATTAAAAGTAGAGGTTTCTCCTTATTTTTCCAGTAAACTTCAGGTCAGAACCTATAAATATATATTTTTTCAAAACTTTATGTTTATAGTTTCGGAGATAAGGGGGGGGAAATGGGTAAATTTTGGTATATTTTCGTTAATATCTTTTTAAATATATTTTTTTTAAATATGAAAAAAATATAGTTGTGTTCCTCAGAATGAGACCTTTCATTTGATATATTACATGATGCGTTTGAAATTTTTTTTATTTTTAAATTTTTATTTAATTCTATAATTTGCCCCCCAAAATTAACATTAATGGTTTCTCCTTAATTTTCCTGTAAAATTCGGGCAACGCTCTATATTTCCTATTTTTTTCAAAATTTTAGGCTCAGTAGTTTCGGAGATCAGGGGGGGGAACGGTCGATTTTTTTAGTTCCCCCCCCAGAAGTACCCCTAAAATCAAAATTTTTTCTTTTACGATATGTACTCCTGATCGGGTCACCAAACTATACATTGATACAAAATTTCAACCTCTTCCGTCCAGTAGTTTAGGTGAAAATGGCTGTGATGTGACAGAGGCAGAAATCCTGAGTGATATTATAAGGGTATCCGTATATTGTATTTACGGAACCCTAAAAATGTGCTGTTTGTTAACTAGGAAATATATCAATACAGGTTCAGAAGAAATATGCAAGTTAAATAATCACCAAATGATTACAATGGTTGAATTGTTTATAATTTTAGGTTGAACACTCCCAAATAATGATTGAAATTGTAAGAAGCTTCTAACAACCACAGCTGTGTATTAGTACATTACATTAAACACAGCTCAACAGAATTTAAAAAAGCCTAATCCTTAGAACATAGAGATGTATTTTATTTTACAAAACTCATAGTTTATTCAAATATAAAAATTTACAATGAATCAGTATAAAAGGCTTAAATCCAATATATTTTATTTGGGAACAAATACTATAGATATAATTGATAGGGAAAAGGAAATGTAATAAATAAGTACAAGGTTTGTGTTCATACATACAACTTAATAAGACATTACAGGGGGTTATACAATTTTAAAAAAGTTACTATTCTTTTACACTGTTTAATTAAAATTAAGCAAATTAAATTTAATTCGTTCCTTTTTGTGATAATCCATTGAATTTTAGATTTGTGGTGTAAAACAGTTTTATTCCACTACAGTGTAGCATGATTTTCAAGAGTAGCAATCTATTTTAGCTACAGGTAAATGTTCCTTATGGGGCAGGTGGTCAGCTGAGTGGCCACAAGAGCTGTCGGTTCTACTAAGTATATGACACTCAGTAGATTTTTAAGGGAGATGTATGTCTGTATTATAACATACATGTAGTAACATAATTGCTTTCAATTTCACTAAAACAAATGTGATATTTACTTATTCATGAAAAATTAATAATGTTTATATTTTATTAAAATTAAATAAATTTTCAAGCATGTAGGCACCCACAGATCAGGGTGTACACCCTGGTACAGATGGAAATGACTTCAGTAATTGTCTTTTATTACTCAAGCTAGTTATAAACTTCAACAGTTTTTATGTATTGATTGTATATATGTAACTTTAAAAATAAATGACTCACCACTTGATAGTTTCATTCTCTGGTGGATAAATCAGAGTTTTTAGCGGCAATAAAGAAATGAAATTGATTTTAATAATTTTTGATGAAACTATTTTCATACATATATATGTCATCAACAAATTGGCGCAACATTGAAATCATGAGCGAAGATTGGTAGTCCAGCTACTTCATGGATAAACAAATGTTTGCGATTTAAAATTTTTTGCTAAGGGTGTTTTCCAGAATGCTCTTTTTCACTAAATTAATTTCTAACTCTTGGCCACTTCCAGTTATACTAGTGGTTGACTTTAACTTTGTTATTGAAAATTGAATTGCACAATTTTTAGGATGAATTCGTTTAAAACTCAAAAATATCCCAGATAATTTACAAGAAAAAATAGCCTTCAGTCTCAAATTTAGCTGATAGAATTTCGAAATTTTATGAACTAATAGTTGCAGTTGCATTGGAATCTTTTCCTATAAATTAAATTATCGCAGAAACTGACTAGAAATTAATCAAAATGAAAACGGTTACGAACACCCGGTAAAACATCAAAACGGCATTTACCCTATTGAAGTAACAAAAATTAGTGTCACTGCAAAATCAATGTAAATGGTATTGACGTTGGCCCATCATCTATTCATAAATGTGGACAATGTTGTGACCTATATTCAGTGCAAAATTATAAAATGGAATTTATTATTATTATTGATAAGCAAAATGACTTGTACAGAAATACTTTCCTTTTAATTACGTTTTAAAGACATTTTGTTGCAGAAATGCAGATTTTGTTCTCAACCCTAAAACCACAGAATTCCCTTACTCTATTTCTATAACATAGCAGAAATTTTTTTTCTCCATAGGAGATTTTTGGAGGTGAACAACTTTTTAAGAGTTTTGCTGTTTGTCGTAACGATGACAAATATATTACTATGAGTAAATTAATTTTATTTCAATATATTAACTATAAATTACCAGTTGATATAACAATTGCAGAAACCACAGATACTGACAAAAGCATACACGCAATGGCGTGGACGATCGTCTACAAATAAAAGTGTTAGAAACCAACGGTCATCCATGTCCCGCAGCCGCTAATCCCAATATTTTTTTAGAATTTTTTATGTTGTAATAATTTCTCAGTACATACCGAAAGATGCTGGTGTAGGATATTGGTTGTTTATTGGTTGAGAGGAATACCACAAGATTCACTTGTGGCTAATATATTTATATCTTTAACTTTTCGGTGAACGCTGGCAAAATTCTAGTTATTAAAAAAAGAATGTAATTCAATGACTTGAGAATAAATCTTTTAATAAAAAGTAGATTTGTAGACTTTCAGGTGCGATTTGTATCTATCTATTAATGAACGTTTTGTTTTCTGTTATGGTTTTGTTAAATACATCCGATACTAGACATATAAGTTTGATTGGCTCCTTTATCTGTTCCTAATAGATCCAACAGATTTTTCGAAATTTAGAGCTTATTAAAAACTGTAGGTAATTTTTCAAAATTTCAAATAATTATTTGTTGCAAAAAAAATGACAAAATCCTATTGAACCGGCAAATTAGTATATTAGGTGATGCACCTACAGATTCAAAAATAAATTTGCATGTAGGAATAACTCCCACTCGATAAAAACATCTGAATTTTTCTTACACATCAAGTTTCAGTGTCTATTGACACCGCGTTGTGAATGGAGTCACGCTGTAACGAAATTTGAAAGTGAAATGTCTGACAATTTATCATTTTCATATTCCACGAACATGAAAGAGTTGTCTCACCGATTTATCTGTTACGTCGTGACTTATTGAAAGATAATGCATTCACGAAAAATTCGGTCAAAGGGCCCTTATGTTTCATTGATCCCATTAAAGTCATGAGAGTAAATCTAAGAAAAACCATATCAATTATCCCTACACAGGGTTTTTCTAATGGATATGGCGGTGATTAATTACATCCCTAATGATAGGCAACCAAAAGAGACTGAATGCTATGGATATAGAGGCGGATGAACGCGCTTTCATTTGACAACATTAAGGCAGTGTTGTGCCATTTCTAGTGAACTATTTTTAGAACTTTTCTTTTATCTGTGTAATTTAGTAGCCTAGACGTTTTCCTAATATAAAATTTGCTAATCTTTCAAGGAATTTCATAAATATATCTTCAGTGTATTTAGTTGTACTATATGATTTAGTTATTGATACAGTAGACATTTTGGTGCATCACGTATTGGATAATTTTAATGGTTATATTATGTTTCTTTGGGTGTGAAAATTATTATTAATTCTAGGTGATTGGTTTTAATTGTTTGACCTTACATAATGACTTAACAACATTTCTTTGTGCTACAATTATTCTGTAAGTGGATGATGTCTTACCCACTACCAGTCAAGTTTCTTATTATATACGATAAAAAATACGCTTGGGTAGCACAAATTTTAAACTTATCCGAGTATCTAATGGTATACAAATTTCGGCAATCCGATGAAACCCCTTCAGGTGGGAGCCATACTCTCATCATTTTATACAAGGGCAATTTGTTAAGTCCGTGAAATTTTGAGTCTCACGCGCAGTAACTTTAAATGCTTTTGTGGAAAGTCATATATGACTAGTAGTCTCAGAACTACTCAGCCCGACCTAAAGGTGTTTGTAGTTGTTTGTTGAATACATCGAACTGAATACAAACTGGAACGTAGACCGAATCTCATGTAGTGAGGCAAAATGAAAATTTATGCAACTTACTATTCATTCGGATTTCTCTCTCATTATTACTTATGGCGTTTAATGATTGAACGGACAATTGAAATTAATTTTTTTTTATAATCTATATTACTCTTAATTTGTGTATGAAATTGATTTCTGATCGGTGACGTCTAAATAAACGTATTTAAAACATTTAATTTTACTTAAAAAAATATATTCCTGAATTAGATTTAAGTTAAGCATTTTTTGACCTTAATCAATCATTTTAATATTCTTCTATTTCCAAACATAAAAATCCTTTGTGATCTTTAACAATCAAAAAACTCATATATTATATTGGACATTTCATTTCCTTGACTGAAAGTTTTTATAGCCAAAAGCTATAAAATTAACAATAATTTTAAATGTTTGAGCTTAGTAATATTCACTGATCACAATGAAACACCACGCTACAAAATAAAACAAAATAGAAGATTTTTGTCGTCTAAATGTTATTTGTGGCATTTTATTGGTTATTTTTATGTTTTCTTGGGAATAACTCCACAATTGAAATAAAAAGCTGTATATTGAAAGAAAATACCAAACGTTTCAATGTCGATTCTGACTTCGTTGTCAATGGCTTTAAAATATGTATTGAAAATGGAAATTGCAAATTGAAAGTTTTCAAGGATTTATGCATTTTAAAAATTACCAAATACCATGCAAACACCATTAATAATAATGCTGTGTAATAATAATATAAAGACTCAGTGGGACATGAACAACACACGAACTGTACCATCAAACATCTTTCAACAAATGCAGAAAGCCGTCCTGTTAGGAACAACTTGGACGGTCAGGAAATTCATGGGATACTGCCGCCACGACTCCAACTACGGGCCTGAAAATCTGGCAAGGGCTCATACAGAGCTCAACCCTTTTGATATCTAGGATATCTGGGGTTTAGTGAATTTTCGTCTAAAGGCACCTATGCATGCCTTAGAGGGAGTGTGCTTACCATACATTGTATGGTCAAGTCGGAAATAATGCTGTGAAAGGAAACAAAAATACCTCAAACGTATGCGTTCTTTCTCTGTTGCCCCTGAGACAGCGATTTTAATGATATGAAACGGCAGTATCCATTCCAGTTTATATTTAGTTCAATGGATGAATATCAGTGTATTAGAAAGTATATTATTTATGAAGAATATGTTTCAAGTTCGAAGACCTCACAATGTTTAGTAGTTGTTTGGCAACCGTGCACGTTTTCAGTGATTTTGTGTACATCAGTAAAATATTTGGTAGAACAGTTTAAACGCCGCCTTACAAGCTGCCAAAACGAGCATCGCAATGCCCGACTAAATGAGGTGACGGTTCCAGAAATGGTAAAAAAAACTTGAGAAAACGGTACTGAATGAGCGTCTACTGAAAGTGCGCGGGCTAGTACACACAGTAGGCATTTCAAAAAGTGCCATACATCGCATATTATCTAAAAAATTTAACATGAGAAACCTGTGTGCATGATGTGTGCGGAGTTTGCACAAATTGGAGCAAAATCAAGTTTCTTGAAGATGTTTCAGTTGAGTGTTTAGCTAAGTTTCAGAACAACAAAGCAGAATTTTTGCGCCATGGATAAAACATGGGTCCATTACTTCACACCCGAGACAAAAGACGAAGCACAACTATGGACTGAAAAGCGGCTGCAAAGAAGACGAAGACTGTTCCATGTGTCATGGCGTCGGTTTTTTTGGGATTCGCCTGAGATAATTGTCATAGATTTCGAAAAAGCTACCTTATTACCATGTTTGAGCAAAAAAATCAAGCAAAAACGGTCGCATTTGGCTAATAATAAGAAAGTCTTTTTTTGTCAAAACAATGAACCTGCTTACAAACCCGTTATTGTCATGGCCAAAATTAATTAATAAAGTTTGAATCACTACCCAATCAGCGAGATTTATCACCCTCGGATTATTTTCTGTTCTCCTTGAAAAACTGTTCCAATGTTAATGCTTATTTTGAGCAGTACTAATTTTTTTCCAATTTTTTTGTGTTTTCTTTGTTATGTCGGATACCAGAATATTGTCATTGTTTGAGTAGTTGCGTCTGTTTGTCAGCTATTCAAACTAGACCTCGTGAATTTTAAATAAATCGGAAAAAGTGAATGTCGTAAGCGTTAAGTTTTGGCGCAAATACCATCACCGAAACCAAAGAAAGACCTGATAAATACTATATACTTGAGCTACAAACTATTACCTATCCAACATATTCTTCAGATTTACCTCCTGTGACTATTTATTGATTTCAAACGTAAAAGTGTTGCCGAGCGGTAAGGGATTTGGGTCGGATAAAACAAGTGCCTGTTTTGGGGGCATTGAAGAAACCTATTATTTGAAATGAATTAAGAAATTGGAAAAACGACTAAATACATCGAGCAAAAGCAGACCATGTTAAGAAACAAAGCGATTATTTTCCGAAAGAAAAATATTTTATTTAAAAATTCACCTAATTTTAAAGGTTATACTGACTCAATATTACAACAGTGGTTTTCACTAAGAGATTTCTAATTAGTTACAACAATAGTAATACATAATTTTTGTTTAAAAGTTGTTCGATATGTTCATCATTAATGTATGGCAGTAGTATACTGTTTTTGATGTTTCTTCACACATTAAAAAAATCGAAAGCTTAACATTTTGGCAAGTGTTTTATTTTAATAATAATTTTAAAAATAGTCCATATTGCGTTGTAACTGTAGAATATCAGTTTATCTCTTTTAAAAAAATGTTCAATTGTGAGTTATTTTGAAATCCGACAGTTTTACATAAGGTGCCTTTGAAAAGGCATGATGAGTGTTTATAGAAATGCCGAGATTGTTCTCCCATTAGGTACTCAGATAGAAAAGTTTAAAATCGACAAGTCAATGAGGGATCAGAGGGAGCCAAAGCCTCCTGAGATTTTGATATTCGGTACACTTTTCTAAATAATAATTCGTCTTTTTGAAAAACAAAAAACTTTTCTCAACAGTGCGGCGCCTATAAAGGGAAGGAAATAGTAATAAAAAATATAAATAAATTTTATCTGAAAAAAGAGTTGTGTTTTTGCTCACTGCCATCTTGTATCCATGCAAGTCAAAGTGTTATTCTCACTTTAAAATAAAAAAAGGGGCTATCTGTCCTCTCACGTAATAATTTTAGTTTAGGTGGGGTTTGTGTGGACTTTTCGTCTAGTTTATTAGTTTGCCCAATTGACACTGTGAGTTATAGCGTTAGTTATACCATGCCCAATCAAATTCAATTCTTATCTGACTATCTCAGTCATTTTAACTGTTCAGATTGTTATAATGACTGTTAACAGCATTAACATTGTTTAATATTTAACCATAATGGTATAAATAAGTAATCACTTTAAGTTTAATTTTTGCGTCTATTGTTTTTAGTTTTTTGTTAAGCAAAACAGTGCTAAGTTAATTACCTAAACATGTTATAAGGTTTGTTTTGATATTTTTCTTATTTTTTAAATTTATCTGGAAAACAATAATATGGCAAAATCTTTAAAGGAGTTGTAGATTACAAGGATGTGCAATTGATCACAAGTTTTGTTCTGCGATTAAGGTACAATTCCTGTAGAAATGAATATAGAATTTATAGTTTAATTCAAACTGTGATAAGCCTCATGACGTATCAAATTATTTATACTGTGGTCGTATATGTTCAACAAGAGTTAATATGTTTAAGATACAAAGAGAAAGAATACTTAACTACAAAAATAAAATAAACATAAGAAGATACCACCTTTCAGTTGTCTCTTAGTTTATTCTAAAAGTTTTGCTCATTGTTGATGATTGTGACACCAGAATAGGTATACACGGTGTCACTAAAGGTTACTAACTTTCTGAGATGTTTTTTATCCTAGGAATCACAGGACTTAAAGTCTCTGTGAGCTAGATTTTCCTGAAACTCCTGGATGTCGGAATTCTTTTCGCGTTAAAATAATAAAAAGGTTATTGGCGCTTTTCGAAATATTAGATTTTTTCGCAAAAAGTTAGGTTTGCTAATTTTTTGAATATTTAAAGTGAACATTAATACAAAAATATTTCTTTGCATGATGTAGAATGTTACTAAGTATTTGTATTGATAATAAAAAACCAATAAACAACCAACTATCTAATGTACGATTATTGTGTTGTGGATCCTCTCGGTGTCCTTCTCTGATACAGCACTAGCAGAAGGGCCGAAAAAAGGTTCGTGAGCTACGGCGCAGCAGTACGGCGCATTGGGCTCACAACTGTTACTCCTCGCTGATGCACACTCTATAGTGACGGCACCCGGAACTACGGATGCTGACACGATGACGTACTCACCGACAGAGCGACGTAGCTTCTTCAATTGAGTCAACTGCGGACTCCCGGCCGGCGCGGCGCAGCTATGACACGCATACACAAAAACACCGCATGCGGATGACTCATATTTTGTTCCTTGAACGATCAACTGATTAGCAATAAAACACTAAAATAGCTACAAAATGTGGATACAGAGTTTCGAGTTCCCAAAAACCCTTTACGGCTACAATTTAGAAACACTGTTTATAAGTGACTGACACTGAGTTAACTGAGTTTCTCACAGGCCGTGTTGAATTTAATTATTTTTTTTACATATTTGCTGAAAACCCAAAACATGTTTTTTTTTAATTTCGAAGACAGTGGTTGTACCAGTCAGTGTTTAGTTATCAAATCTCATTTAGAGTTCTTTCAAGAAACTTTCACTATGTTCTTCAAATATACATTTCTGTTGCAATATAATAAATAAGGTTATGTAGTTCCACAAAACTTGCATTTTCCTAGCAAGTTGGCATTTCTTCATAAAAAAATTAAATCACTCAGGCTTCCACTGGAAAATTTTGCAAAAATGAAAACTTAAAATAATATATCAGCATTTCTATCATTATCAGAACGGTCTTTTTCTAGAGTACCGATTGCATTTGATCACGAACAGCGAACAGACTTATTAAAGATAAATGCTACCAAACTTAATTTATTCTTGAACACTGCGTTTTCAATGAATTTTAAACTTTTTCTACAATTTAATAATTTACCTAAAGCCGACCCCTCACAATACCTTTGAAAGAATTGCTAATTTATTCATAACATAGGACAAATCGACATATTTCAAAGTCCAAAATAGATGTGCTATAATAAAAAAACTCATTTCACGATTGAACATTCTTAATTAAGAGGTGAGGAACATTACTTATGATGTTTCTGGTTGTCTTTAAGAGCAATCCTGCATGTGGTTACCAACGAATTTAATTATTTCCATCAAAATAATCTGCTAATGTATCTGTCAAAATCAGATTTTTGATGCTGAATGAATATTTCGGCTTCTTGTTCCACACTAGTAGGTTGAATGTTATTTTCTGTTTGTAATTTAGGTCTTCAGTTCGCTGTATAGGTACAGGACTTTTACAATTTTCACTTTAAAGAGGTGTATTTTTGGCAAAGTTTAAGCCTCTCAACACTTTTTAGTTCAGTACAATTATTAACTTCATAGTTACAATTGCAACCAAAATATTTAGAAAAGCTTTATGTTCTACCTATACTGATTACCATATAAAACTATCCTCTATCTTCATCTTCATTTATTTCCGATCATAACATTTGTAAAATTTGCAACATGAGAAGCATTTGGTAGCATCCACGTTTCCATGTGTGTCTAAGTAACAATAATGCAATACTATAGTAGGGGAGCGCGTACGATTTTTTGAAAATATGAAAAAAAAAAACAGTTATATGAAAATATTCGAACGCGTCAGTCACTTGTTGTGTATACTCGCAATGCCTTTCTGATAACCGAGAGATATTAATTTGTCGATTAATTAGTGGGGAGGTGATTGTGAAAAGGGGTAGAAAAAAAAAGTTATTTGAGCATGTCAGGTATACAGTGGAAATGTTAAGTGAACTCAAGAAAGTGTGCTATTCAAATATCTGATGATTTGGACGCTATTAAAAGTCATGACCTATTTTTAAAAATGTAAAACAAATTATGACCCTGAAATACTCGGGCGCTTCAGATTTTTATACAGATGGTTTAACTTGATGTCCTCAATGATAATCTGACAATTATATGGAGGAGTATTGTTAATCTGAGAATTTGATTTTTTTTTCAATTACTGGATGTAATAAAAACAATAATAATATATTTGTAATTTTATCATGTATTGATATGAAAGTACATAAAAATAAAATTAAAAATAAGTATCTTAATCTCCAAAGCAGTCATACATTTTTTAATGTTTCGGGTGTAAATTTTGAATTTTTTCACAAGTTTCTTCTCAACTATCTTCGATATATCAATCTACTACATACCATATCATGTACAGTTATGGTTTTGTAGAACTGTATCTACAACGGATATTTTATGTATTTCTTAAAATGCCGCACATCAGCCTAATAAAAGCTATTTATGTATCTATTATAGTTCCGGATGAGAGGTAAAACTGGCTAGGGACACTTACTTCACGAACTTGGAACTGAAATCCTTGAAGTACTTTCAGTTTCCACAACGTTAACATCAACGTATGGGTTAAATAGAAGTGTTAGGTTGAATCATTATCTTCAATCTGGTTTCAGAAATATTGTTCCATAATTACTAAAAGTATTGCAGTGCTCTTGCGCAGACGTAACCTCACTTAAACGGTTTGTAGATTTTTCTCGAGTAACTTGTCAAATACCTGATCAGCTATACATGTTACAGAAAAATGCTATAACTATAATAGTTGAGAATACAATCCGAAATTTGCAAGAAAAAATGAAAGAAATGATCTAGAAAAAATATAACTGCGTCAAAAATAAAGAAGGCGATGTGGTGCTGAACAAAAAAGAAATAACAATAACTTATGAAGCTTTCTATAAACAATACTCAATACCCAACACAAAACTCCCAATAGTGTCCCAAAAATATTAATCTAAAAATCAGAAAATATTGCCGAGATAGATGATAATGAAGTTATGCGAACTTTTGACGAATGTCAAAAAGAGAATGCAGATAACCTACTTCAAATAAATCAAAAGTGGGCTACTAATAATTATTTTCTGACATTTAAATTTAAATTAACATTTGCTTGTGTGATATTTGTATGATGTTCCCGATTTAGCATTTTTTCCTTTTTTTCCAAAAAAAAACTGCATGTTTAGGTTGAATCTACTTCAATGCAATACAATATGCAAATTAAATATATCGTATCAGAGAAATTAGCAGTCCTAATTAAAAGTTTTTTCGATTTTCAATAAACGATATATCTCACGTTTAGATAATTATCTGGTACCCCATCGCAATGTTCCTTAACAGCACACAAAAAAAATCATGGAAATCTCCAGATTTTTCTTATACCAACAGACAACTATTCAAACCTAATATGGAACTAATATCTACATTCTTATAGTAACAGCTGTTACGAAAAGATTTATCAATTACAATATGCCTCATTTATACCGAAATAAATAGGAACAATTAAGGAAGAAACAGTATATAACTATTCTAGTGTTAAGTAATTCTATTAAATAAATAATAAACACAGAGATCAAGTAAGTATATCAAATAGTTGCTTCATGAGGTCTACATTAGGCTGAAAAATGAGATATGCATATGAGATATATATTGACCTCAGCACCTTTAGGAAATTTAAAAGTACTCGTTGAAACCCTTACGTGCCTTAAAATATAGATATTCAGCCAATGCGACCTTCCGGTATTAACGTATAATAGAAAGATAATTGACAATTACTTAAAACGACATCAGAAAATTCAAAATATGTACTGATTAATTTTTGTACAAAATCCCTAATAATTTCCAAAGATCGGAAAGTATGCCAAAAATGAGATAGGATTTTGTCCAACATTGGACTGGATATGCTAATGATGCTAATGCTGATGTCGAATAATTAGTTTCTAAAGCTTTTTGAGTTGATGAGCATTATTAAACACGAATTTTTCTGTTCATTCTTTGGAATACATGAAAGTTGTTCAACAATACTTCAAGTAAAGACTTGCATTGAGATATTGATTCGATATTAGCATTAGCAGAATAAGCAGCTGAAGATGCTAGTTTTGGTGTTTTTTTTTTCTGATTTCATCAATCTTCTAAAGGAACTGGAAATACTGTCGATCATTTGGTATGTTGCAGATATTGACTCTATGAAGCTTAGGCGTTGAGTGCAGACAATAAAAAATCGGTGTTAGGGTACAAATTTCTCTATAAAAACATATTCTATAGGAACAGAAAAAAGGAATCATTTTCTCATAAGTCGGTGGTGAATGTACATCTTACTTGAAATTTGCTTTTTCTCGACGGTGTAGTAGATTGTCTTTCAGTCCACAATGAAGTTTTCGGCCAGCTCTGGTACTCAAGCTTTCATTCCCTACTACAACTGACAACAGTATCCAGGGGTAAAATTTTAACTGAGAATCTATTCCCACGTCCTCTGCGAAGTTTGTCCCGATCTTAGTTCGTAGAATCATCTCTACAAGCCGCAAGACTAAATATATTGTAACTTACACTATATTTGTTTCCCCCCTCTTAACATAAGAATTATAATCATTTAATCACATAAAACGTATAGAACATAGTACATTTTCAATGAAATTTGAAAATAATTTTTTGGATTATGCCTTGTTGTTTTCTTCATTCCTCTGAAAATCCCTTTATAGCAAATCCATAATTTAGTTAGTTGCGCGAACACTTTCGAGGAGTTGCTGCGAAACAAATTATCCACTTGGCTGTATTTCCAGTAGACTTCAAACATTTCCCGATTTCCTCTGTAGAAAAGCCAACGTCAGCGTAGCGTGTGAAGTAACCATTTATTTAGCTTCACACTTGTTAGGATCGTTATCGTTTATAATTACATTCTGGTTGTACATAGAGTATTTTCTTAGAATTTTATTAATTGTGCTTTTTCAGTGTTTGAATTCCCCTCCGCAAACTTAGATTAGATTAGTTTTGTATTAATATGTGTTTAATCTCATTTTTTTGATTTTGAAATACCCAAATTTTAAATAAGCTACATGTTACCATTTATTATGACCTGCTTAGTACCTCTTCAATATTTCGAACATAATTTCATAAATATCAACATATTGTTTTTTCATAAACTGTAATTTTCTTGATTTTTCTGTCGTGATTTATTGAATATTTGCTTCTGAACCTTTTATTTGTGGGAGTAGACACTTCGTAAATTGTTCAAGTTGAATAGGATCGTCGAGCAATAATTGAACCTGTTTATTGGAAAAATACGTGTCCTGATTGGCTAATAACAATCGAGGGGGTGGAGAATGCAAGTCTCATAGATGGCTTTGGTTTAGCGCGTCGTAGAGTAGGATACCATATTCTACTGACTTCTGATATATGACAATGAATAGAGTAATTCATATTCGATAATTCAGGTGTTCCTAATTTTTTATAGTAATGGAATACTTACCAAATATGGATATATAGTGAGCAATATTTTTCATTTTTGTGTGACCTCTTATCATATATCTTGCTGTATTTATAATAATGTTTGTGCCTTACTCGAATTATTAAAAAGTCATAATTTTCTAACGTTTTCTTCACTATATAAGATTTTGTTCTGTTGTAGTGTTTTACGATGACAAAACAGACAGAAAGTTCTTTCGGAAGAAACAATAACTGGGGGATAAGAATTAATAGTGGTGCGATTCATTCAGCTCTATTTTTTTCTTCAACAGAAGACTATAACTACTTTCTCTGAAATGTTTGAAAGCATTACATTTTTTAAATTAACCTACACTATTTGGTGTACAATACTCCATTTTCTTCTTACCATCTTTTTAACTTATTTCGTCGCGTTCGCCAAATTGGGATATACAAGAATTTAAAATATATATTTTATTGGTTTCAGAGATTAGGGACGTACCTAAGCGACATTCATTTTAAACTGCTCCAGCTTTCAAAAGTTTTATTACCAATCATTTTAAACATTTTCCTTATAAATAAAATCAGTACCATGACAATACCTATTTTTGAAAAGTAATGGTAGTAAATTAATTTTTACATGAAGATTTCCTGGTGTTTTATAATAATAAGAATTTTCTGATTATAATAATTTATTTTAAATTTAATTATAAAGCTATCTGTCTAAGTTTTATGTGCCCGCAATAATTGTGAAATTCAGATGACCACATATTCTAGTGAAATTTAAGAATATTATCAAAGGACTACAAGTGAATCAAATTAATTTTGGCTCTCTATCCTAGTTCCAATCTTATGACTTCCACTTAGTACTGAGGTTTCCTTCTTTCTGCCTCTGCGTTGGTTTATATTCAAAAATGAGTTTGGGTCACCTGTCGATGATGGTCAATCCTTTAACTATTCTCATCAGGCTTCAGGCTCATTTATTTGCAATTGCGTTTTTTGTCAGAATCAATTTTGCTTGAGCCCAGAATCATTGGTGTGACTTTGTACCGGTTAGAGATAAAATATGTTTAAAAATTAATTTGGAGAATTTAGTCATAACTCTTTAATATGGGTGTTGTTGCGTTGAACTCGGAAGATGTTGTTTATAAATTTAGAGATATCAAGTTAAATGACACAGTGAAAGAAAAATTAGGTAGAGTAGCCAATTTCTTCAATCACTGATTATTAATCACTGACAGTCATGAATTCCTATCCGTAAGTGTGAAGAAATCACAAACCGGGTGTGAAACAAAAATTGGAAAACAATCAAAAACAAAAGATGATAAATTCGGTCCGGTCAGAAAATAGTTATTAATTTAAGATGTTTTAGAAGCTGTTACTAACCACACACATTTTGTAGCTATATAACGCTTAAACTGAACATATAGTCTGATTTTTCATGGAATATCTATGTCGTACTCTGGTCTCACTTATCTCGTTTCACAGTGCTTGAACTGTAATTTCAATTAAATAATTATATATTTCTTTATGTTTGCTGGTAAGTAGATAATCACTCATTACTGAACAATATTTGTCTGAACACATACTAAGCATTTGCGTTTAAACAACAAGCAGCTTTTTTCTATGGAAAGAACTCTTAAGTTTAACACTGCAAACATAACAAAACACTTCTAGCAAAAACTTAATTAACTTAAATATAGATACCTGTTAATCAAAGAGACCAGAAAAGGACACACTGCTTTGCCTCAGCTTTTTTCTTTGCTTCGCTAACCTTCCCTTGTTCATATGTGTTTATAATATTTCTAACGTTTATTTATTCATTTTAGAGTAGTATTAGAACTCACGTTCCGTGATATGCAATTAGGACAAACTGCAAAATATCATAGTTGACACAAGAGACCAACGCATTCAAATGTAATTAATCTATTTAATACCAACATATAAACTTATTTGAAAAACAGTTTTTGAATTAGTTAATACTAACAAACTATTATAAAGATTTTTTAAAATTAATTACATACTTTAATGGGATTAAATAGGTAGCAAAGTTTGTTGTTGTATCCCAATGTTGCAAATAAATTTATTTCCATTGACTTTTCATTCTTGAAACAAATCCTATTCTAAATATAAAGCCACATTGATTCACATTCGTCATAACGAATACTCGTAAATTACCGCTGAGGTAATATTCTCGAAGTATTTCTTAAAATCTATATTTTCTGTTCTAGTTAAACAAACAACTATCATGTTAAGGAAGGAAATTAGGCATATCTAAAGTTTACAGGGCTTCAGACATTAACTGTTGATGTTGAAATTGATACAAAAATGATATGTTTAAACTGAAAATATTCTATGATCTATTCTTTTAATATGGTTTTAATAAAATTCATTGCTTGACAAGTCAGGTTTACATTTTAATTAAGATTGATACACAAAAAAACAGCTTTTGGTTGTATTGCTTTATGTTTTACAAATAGGGTTGAAAATTTGAAAAACTACCACTATTACTATTGCAAAGACTCATGCAGATTAAAGTTCAACAACGAGTTCTTAAGATAACCAATGAACTACACAAAGTAATATATTGTAACAATTGAATATCACTATGGAATTCTTATATTCATTAATTACAATCAAATTTTCAAACTAGTACACTGGAAATAATTAAAATTTACGGTTTTTAATGAAATTTATCATTAAATAATTAGCACCCTTTATGTGGTATACACATAGTTAGAAATATGAAACTTATATGTTCGATGGTAGAAACCCATAAATTTCAATGTACCTACCTTGATAATCCTTTTTTTTTCTATTACCGCTTTAAATTAATAATTAAAAAAATCCTTCTATTTTGGACAAACTCAAAAGAAAAAATTAAGGCAATGAAAGATCGATTAGGACTTTCTTTTACCTGTTTTTTATCCATGGTTTTCCGTGGTTAATACTCTTTTCGACATTTCGTATGTATATATGATTTATTTTATATGTTTATACATTGGTACTAATATAATATCTTTGGGTTTGTTGATGTGCGATGTAATGTTCACCCAACTAGGCGTTGTTAGAGAAACCCTGTATTTACTACGTCAGAGTTACACGTTAAAACTATTAAGTTAACATTACTTGTCGCAGAGACTTGAATATTTCTTTGACAGGTGAGATTAACCTCAAAATTTTAAACTGTAATTTCGAGGTAAGGTCACTAGCATGGAACGACTCCTGACTCGAAACCCTGTGCACTTGTTTCCCTGAAACTTACTAGATGTCGCACATAACATCTGACATAACTATATTGTGTTGTGTCATTTATATTACAGAACAAAATTTTCTCTATTAACTGCGATAAAGCTCATATTAAACGAAATCAAACTAATATTAACACAGCAATAAAGAAACTTTATATAGTATTTTTTATGGAATATTAATATAACTATACTATTTGTTCTAGAACGTTATTAGTAAATATAAAATAAAAACTAGCTCAGCAATTAGTTATAAAAGTTATGTAATAAAAATTCGTCTCTTTATATAATTCCTTTTGTATTTATGAAATATAATTTTTTCAAGCAATTCGTATTTGCTTAGTGAATATGGTAAACTAGTTGTGATTGAAAATTTTAAACAAAGTAGTACCTTGTCGTTTTTTTTTTAATGGAATGCTTGTTCTCTTGTGCATATTTTGTGGTCTGCTCCGAACAAAAAAAAGTTGTGCGTTGATTATCCAGTCGCATTAGCTTCTGGAGTCATGTGCCCAACGCATATTAGTCGAGAGTGCTGTCGAATGACCTGCTTTGTCTGTTCTGGCGACGGCCGGGCTGTTAGTCGGTTATACGATGAAAGATATCCGCTATAAATGGAATTCAGGAGACAAGAGCGTAGGCATAAGCAAAGAGGTGGAGCTGCCGCAATTCCGGGTGCTGGGACATAGACAGAGGCAGACAGTTATCGAGTTAACTACAGGTAACGAACATAGTGGCGTAACAATAAGTGACTGTTAACGTTGACTCCAAATTGAGGATTTTCCTGTAGATGAAAAATAGCAGAACTTAAATATTGCCTTTATGCGATAAATAATTCGGTTATTTCTGGCACCTTTCGCAGTTCTAAATTTTTTAGACTAATAGGTAGTCATGATAGAACATCGAACATCATAATATGTTTATATGTTAATATATATAATACTTAAAATATTGTTACGAATTACTGTAGGTTGCGAATTACACAACTTTATTCAACGATAAGAAATTTTAACTTCAAACTAGAAATTCAAATTCTTTTAATCTCAAATTAAATTTAGCTAAACGCGCTATTGAACTGAACACTCACTTCTGTCACGAAACACTGGTTTATATACTATTTGACGTTCAAGAATTTTCCAGATTGCTTCATGTCACTATCCTAGAAATCACTAGAGTTTTCCTGAACTGTCAATTAACGTTCGCTGACAGTGACAACTAGTTTGTATATACAGGTTTCCCCTCGGGAGCAGTTATAACTTCCACGTCCCCCCCTCCCAACCTTAGTTTTGATCCTTCCGATTTGATGCGTCATCACCACGATGAGGGGCCAGAAGATCCAGATAAACAACCTTTATCTTTGAGCTGCGTTGGATGTGTTCCACAGTATCATTTATCCTCTTGATACCTCGTAGGTACCATTCCATCACTGTCACCGTGACGACGACTTGCACTTCCCCCTTTGTGAATTGTACAACCAGATCTTACCGCCTTGCTGAAATTCGGTCGAATTGGCTTGTCATCCTGACAGTTGTAGCTGTCATGTGCTTCCTTGCCAATACCTGGTTAGCCAGTAATTTTCCCGTAATTGATCTGCAAAATAATTAATTTCCATAGTGGATTTACATGGCGTCCCAAAAGCCAGGTCAAAGGGAATTCTTATATCCTTTCCGACCAAAATATGCGCTAGTGTAAATCCGGTTGTGTCATGTACAGCAGATCTGTAACGAACAGGAACAAAATGTGCTCATCCCAATCACGTTACTGTCGACCACTTTAGAAATATGAAATTCTGGAGCCCTGTTAAATCTCTCTACCTGGCGGTCTGATTATCGGTGTAATGGCGCAGTTTTGGTTTTGTTAATGCCCACCTTTCGCAATACACTCGATTAAAAATTTCTGCCTTGGTCCGAATGAAGTTTCATTGTTACCCGAAATTGGCTAAACACCCGCTCTTACTAAAACCGTTGCTACATTAGTTACTTCTTGATTGGGAATAGCAAACCCTTCGGGCCACTTACTGAACTAATCACCACCAACAATGATATATCTGTTATCCTTCGTTGTTACTGGGAATGGTTCGGCTACGTCAATGGTAATTCCTTCAAAGGGACTGCCAACGTTGTATTGTTTCATTTTCCCAATAGATCGATTTCTCGGCTTCTTTGTAGCTGCACATACGTTGAATTTACTTACACCTGTAACTCTAAGATGTCGGGTACTTTTTTGTTTGGTACGAACAAATGAAATTTGGTTTCCTTTCTGTCGTTACTTCCTCAGATTCTGTTCAAAACGCCATTCTCCACTCGCAGAGAATCCTCTTGGAACCACAATGATTTTATAGTCATCTCTTGACTAGATATTTCTTTCCGTAGAGTTTTGTCCGCTCCTTCGGTCTTATTTGTCAGAATTGGTTTAATATCTGAGTATTCTAACTGGTCTTCTCCGCACTACCCTGTAGTCCAATCGTCATTTGGTTTGCCTCTAATTTGTTTAATGATTATGTCTTTTCTAGGTTTAATTTCTATACCATACCCGCAGCGCTGCTAATTATTGAAGTGATACCGGTAGTCTTTTTTTTTGGTTGCTCATTTAACAGAATTGACAATCTAACTCTACAATCTTCCTGAAAACTTCCGGTTCGTTCGCAGCAGAAATATTTTGCATTGGTAGCCCTGGTATCAGTTTTTAGAGTGGTATTTCTCAATAACTGCGTCATCTCAGGAAAAAACTTGTTAAATTTTGCTTTCATGCCAGTTCTGCCTTCTTTGCTTCCTTACTCAAATGAGATTGAAAATCTTATTGGTAATCTAAGTCTTCAAACTTTTTAAAAAATGTCCCCTTTTTCCGCTGAAGAAACAACGAATCTAAGCGGATAGACTGAGAGTCAGTCTTACCTACTGGATTCTCTAATACTTTCTTCATCTCAGATACGAACTCTGCAGTTATGGTTTTCTTGCAAAAACGAGTTTGTTATTACTTTTGCCGTAAACATACTCACAACAGCTTTAATTTTTAAAGCACGGAGAAGGGCGTCATTGCATTTTTTTATTACCACCTAGTTGCTGGAATTCACGATCTCTAATGATTTCAATAAAGCTTTAGCTTGCAAATTGTTCTCGAATCTCCTCAGGTGGCTCTGGATATCCTAGTATCACCAAATATTTAATCTCTGCTTCGAACTCTTGTAAGTTTTCCCCAGATTTCTGTGTTCGTTACTTAAATTGTACTTCATAAACTTGGTTACCATACCGTCGTTCAAGAACTGAAACTAATTTGTCACAATCTGCCTGCTGTTCGTCTGGAATACTCTAGAGTAATCCTAGTGCAGAGCCTCTTAGATAAAGTGCTGTAGCTTTCTTGTGATTATCTTATGCGTTGGTTAAAATGTCTTTTTGTACATTGCTCAGGAAGATTCGAAGGAGGGTGGTTTCACAACAGTGCCTTTGGTAACTACTGTGACTTGCTGTTTGCCCTTTATTAGTTCTTTCCTAATTTCTCAGATTCGTTTTGAATTGTGTGCAATTCAGATTGTACATCGCCAATTTCATTTTGTGCTGAGTGAATTTCATTATGCACTTTGTTTTCAATGTACTTAACTTTCAATTCAACATTCTCAACAGAATTTCTTCTATTTGAATTTCTTTCTTCAAACAAATAATTCTTGTTCTTTTAGTCTTTTCTCGTCTAATATTAACATATCTTGTTGGATTTTCATTTCTTCTTGCCTTTTCTCATTCAGCAATTAGAATTGTTTTTCAGATTTAGCACTAGCCTAAGTCAAGATCTTTCCGCCTTGCTTGTCCATTTTTTCCACCTTTATTTAAATGGCTCTAATTTGTACTCTGATTCTCCAATTAATGATACCTTTATTCAACAATGAAAACAAGTTTTAACTTCAAAATAAATGAAATTACAATCTGATGTTTAATGTCAAACTAAACTTAGTTCTTCCCGAACTACCAATTACCAATTGTTGACAGTGATATCTAGTTTGCATATGTAGAATCCTCCCTTGTCGAAGCGATTGAGGTGAGGAAACGGGAAAAATGGGAAACTTTCGTATGAACTTTTTATTGCGTCGTCCGATGTGCTATTGAATTATTGTTATATTATAGTTAATAATTAAACTATGCATTTTTTACACTACTCTTAAACGAGGGTGAAATGAAGTTGCAATGATAATATA
This sequence comes from Octodonta nipae, assembly GCA_034190945.1. Lineage (NCBI taxonomy): Eukaryota > Metazoa > Arthropoda > Insecta > Coleoptera > Chrysomelidae > Octodonta > Octodonta nipae. Next base: position 65,264,182 of record CM067223.1, read on the forward strand.
GAGAAATCATAATCATGAAGCTAAAATTTGGGAGTTGATATTTCATATCAGCAAAAAAATGATTATTGGAAAATTCACATTATTTACGTATATATATATATATATATATATATATATATATATATATATATATATATATATATATATCATATTTCATAATTTTTCCAAATAAAACTTAATCTAAGGAAAATCTAATTTTGGGTCAGCACCAATAGCCTAAATCATAGCAAATACTAAAACGATACATGTGCTTTTAGAATTTTCGTAATTATTAAATGCTTTGGTTAGCTATTTGATACAAGGAAACTTAATGAATAATAATAAGCAATATTCAGGGAAATTGTTAAAGTTGCATTGGCATAAATAAACAATATGCCTTGAATTACGCTGTTTTTATATAGATGTAAATTTGGAAGGGTCCACAAAATGTTTAAAAGCTTATCTGCAAGGCCAACTAATTGTAAAAAGTGAACATAATCATTTTTTTTTTGGCTTGCTTGATCTCCTCTAATTGTACATACACCCAGCGAATGAAAGCGGCTGCGGTTGCGTTTTTTTCTCTCTCATAAATACGCAGCTAGCACACTGGCTTGTGATTGCAGTCGGTTACACCATGCGAGATATACGATATAAGTGGAACGAAGGCCCCAATTCGGTCGGGGTCTCCAACGAAGTATCACTACCCCAGTTTAAGGTGCTTGGACACAGGCAGAGAGCTATGGAGATCAGCCTCACAACAGGTATCCCATTTGGGACATGGTAACATTCAATACATGTAGTGTCACAATTGCAATTTTTTTTATCCTTTAATCATTTATCCGACCAAACACTCTTCTGAAAAGTTATTATTGTATCATTTGTAAGTTTTATATTTAGCATTCATACACCTTACCGCAATATTTTATTACTACACACAATTTATAGTTTTTTAGTCATATTATGGAACTAAGAAAAAGAATTTTGTTTTATTTCTCTGGACAGCTAGAATATATATAAAAAATATTGCGCCTAATTTCAGTAACACTGCAAGTGTACAATTACATCCATAAAATTACCAATAGAGAAACCAACAATGTTATTTAAGATAAGGTAATTTAACAGAGGATGTCATTACCAATTAAATCGTTCAATTTATTATTAGTATTATACTTATGTCAACTATAGTAACAGCGGCAATAGTAGAGTTCAGTAGAACAACCAGAATTTGTACGGAACGTGATGGCGCTTACTTAGAAACATACTTTGTTCGTTGTTCATTCTTATTTGAATTTCTTTATAAAATTTAGTATTTTACTACACCTTGGACTACTCAGAATAATTTTTTTACTGCATTTTGCTCTAAAACTACACTTATGGATTGTTTTCTCTTTAGGCCGTTTTAGATTTTTTAAAGTTTTTGGCAACCCTAAACAATATTTGTCAAGTCTTATAATTTCAATAATTTATATATATATATATATATATATATATATATATATATATATATAATGTAATATGTTTTTTGTTATTATATCTATAATTCTATTTTCTGTGGCCACTCTTTGTAGTATAGTGTCATTTATGTCTCTATTCAGTCCAGTAAGTGGGGCCCTTCTTCGCCAGTAGTCCATTTCTGCTGCTTGCAGTCTTCCATGTCTTTGTTAACCACGCATATTTTCCATCCGTAAGTTACCCGTCTTATATATATTTTTTTGGTTTTTGTCTTCATTTGTTTATTCGAAATTATTGAATGTAAGATCTGAGTGGCTCATGTGGCTATTTTGTTTATTATATCCTTTTGATCTTTGCCATTATTCATTATTGCCTTAATAATTATATTCTTTCCGCATACTATGTTTTCATTTCTGATTCAATATCTGTTTCGACCTTTCGCATTCCCATATACTGTGCCTTTGTCATATTTAATTCAAGACCAACTTTGTGGAATTCCTCAAATAATTTTCTGACCATATAAGTTACATTCTTTTTGTCTTCAGCTAGTGGTTTGAAGAGCTTTAAAAATAATCCTCTTAGTATTATAGATATTTTGTTTTCTTTATTTATATGTTCAATACCTACGTTGTAATTGTTTTTAATGTCACTCTGATCAAGATGATCAAGGTACTTCCCTGATCAAAAGTTTTTTTTTGCACTACGGAGTCATAGCCTTTTTCAGAGCAAAATCCAGTTTGCTCTTCAATTTCAGGAGACTCCGTTTCTATTCCCATCGTTATTATGGCCCTAAACATTACTTTATTATTATTTACTATAGAAGGTATCAGCATAATGCCGATATAGTTATTACAGTCTTTCCGGTTCCCTTTCTTGGATATTGAACTTAAATGTCCTTGTCACCACTCGAATGGTACCTAATTTCGTTAAAAACATGGTATGCTGTCCGTACATATTCAAGTAACTCTACAGATATCCTTCCAGAGCCGGCATCTTGATGTTTCCTTGGTCCGTTATTTCTCTAACATTTTAACTATAGAATATTATTTCAATCGAACTCCCCTTTCTTAAGTGCTAGTTAAATGTAATATCGCATACATAGTACTTCGGGAAAATTATTTGTGAAACTACAATATACCTAAATTAATTTATTATACTCATTTGAAAATGCAGTCATGCAAGTCTCCCAAGTCTGGAATTGTTAAAATGAGTCAGGGTCTATGTTACTACGAAAAAATAATATCGAAATCCAATATTGCATAGGCAATAAGAACTCCAACTACTTGGATATAATGAAAATCAGCTTTGGAAGCAACTAGGGAGTTATAGATAAAGTCTAGTGCCATTTGGTTAAGATAACACTTTGATCAAAATGTCCTTTGAAGGCAGATCTCATGTTCACGCTTGCTTAGATGTGAAGTAATTGAGTTACTATCATGGGCGTACCGAGGGAGGGTACCGAGGGAGGAGCTGCCCTTCCCCATGGACCTCAAAAACCTGGTCTGACGCATTAAAACTTCCCAAAAAGTTGCTGACTTGCCCCGGAAAAAAATTGTGATTCGTTCCTCACTCTAGGACCATTTTCTTTTCTATTTGCCCCCTCTAGGATACATTTTGATTAGTTTTGCTCCTCTCGAAACCCACGCTAGGATAATGGTAACAGAGCTTAACGGCTCCATAGTCATATCATAAGTATAGTTAAAATGATTTTCATCATATTTCAGTGTTACAAAATCTATTAAATGTGTTTTAAACATGCGGTGTTCTAAGATTTTAACAGAATTTCATAGAGCAATACTTGAACTAGCTCAAATAATGAATGTGTTTTAATAAAAAACACCACTCCGCCATTTACACCGATGAATAACAGAATAATGAATTTTTATATTGTTCATAAATTCCACTTTTTGTTCGGGAAGTGTATACTTGCCAAGGTGGTTCGAGTAATAACACTGTGTTATCAATGTTTTACAAAATTTCTATCCTAACAAATCAAAAACGTACAAATAGTTAGTGAACCACTGATTGTACTTGACACTGCTTTTTCACACCTACCGCCACTACATTAAAATGCAACAAAAATTATTAAACGCAGGTTAACCAACATTAAAAATACTAAATAATTTTATAGGACTGCTACCAAGAAGATTGTAAGAAACTACACATTTTACATGGTATGCAAGTAAAATTTCAAGATTTCATAAAGTCTGCTAAAGTTATAAATTGTGCAAGTTTAATTATGTTGACAATTGGCATGTAATGAAACCCGATTTTGTCTATTAGATTATAAAATACAAAATGTCACGGCCTTAAATTTTACGGGCATGGTTCAAATTACATAATAATGCATAAATACCCATTGACAATTTTGTTGTATAAAAGTTAAATGAACAGCGGTAGAAAATACTTATTATCCTTAATACTAAAGAAGAGAGAATGCCTGTGCTAATGAAAATATAAATTCAGAATTCCAACAAAACTAGTGATTATTCTTGTGAATTGGTCTATAGGCTGAAGAAGAAATTCAAGAACGCATACATTTTTGTAAGTAAACAACCATAGTTCAGAAAGTACATTGACCTATGAAAAGCTTGTATTTTACATAGATTTTAAATATGAAAGACTAGAATGTGTGATGAACAGTTTTTTATTACTATCAAGCATAATTTGTTAATAAAGCGAAAGTGGAGAATGAATTTAAAGTATTTTCTTATAAAAAACATTATATTAGTAAATTGTTTTTTGGCCAACATTTCTCGGAAATATATTTTTTATATGATCATTTATAATTTCTGGCAATAATGTCTCTATAAGTTTTGGGTAAATGCAGTACAGAGTCCTTATTTTTCTTTCGAAAGGAGACCATATAACTTAATTATTTAAAATAATTAAACAATTAATGGGTGGGAAATATTTTTCAAAAATAAATTTACACAAATGAAATTAGCACATTCAGAGGCTTAACGAAGAAAAAGCATGTTTTATCTTCAAGTTTTGATTGCACAATACCTCTTCCCGTGACTTAAATTCGAATGCTTTAATCTTCTGTCGAATAGCTAATTAGCAAAGGATCAATATATTTTTTAAGATTATTTTCTGAGTTATTAAAAACACTCAATCAACACAGGGAAGTGCAAGTTCCAAAGTTGAGGATAACACAAAAATAAATAGATTGTATTTTAAATCAATCAGATAAAGAGGTCTTACATATTCAAATTTAGTTAATAACTCCAGCGGTGCTAGAGAAATGTCTGAATATACACCACTTTAACAATTTCATAAATATTTCAAGATTATAAATGATTTTGTTGCCACAAAAGTTCATAAAAGAAGTTTTATTTACCAGCCTTCTTCTTTAGTCTCTTTCTATACATAGTACTTCCTTATTCTTTGAAAATCTTTTTTATCTTGGGCCTCTTGAATCCACTTCAATAGGACATTTTATATATTTAGTCCATCGCACTGAGGGGTGGACATTGGAACTTTCCAAGACCGCTTTTAGTTCCATTTCTGAACTAGGAAATTATTCTGTGATTTTTAAATGTTATGCACAACATTTGGCACTCCACTGTACTTTATGAGACTGTAAGTTTGCTCATCCAGGATCCACGTTAAAGCTGGGTTAGTCTGAACTAGAACATTCCACTAACCGAATACTCTAGAACACAGGTGCATCGATTTAATTTTATTTTGGTGTCCTGGTTAACTTCACAAATACAGCTCAGGTTAGTCTTCTTCTCCTACTCTATTAAAATTTTATCATATGTCCGAATCTGACATAATTGTCCACTTTTACGGATTTGTTACACAAGAATTTTGTCCTTGTTAGATTCGTTTTTATCTAACAGCGGAAAATAATATACAGACCAGCTAATGTTAATTAAATTGTTATGAATTACGAAGCAAAACATGTTCCAAAGAGTACTCATCATCAGACCTTTTTAATTAGGAGCGTTATAGCTTCACATGTCTTTTTACAATTTCTGATTAGGTATATGCTCTATTTATTTCAACAAATACAAGATAAAAGCAGCATTTTAATATGACACACGTTATTTGTCTTCTCTATAAAATGCTAATGCACCAATGAAGTATTTATCAAAATTGTTGGACATTATTACTAGAAGTGGTATGGAACAATTAATTTCTGAGAAAATTTCATATACTTCATATACCTGAACTTTTAACTTTAGTGCAACATAACAGCGTTAGTGTAACCTACAAATTCCGCTTCAAAAATTATATTTAAGCGGATCTAGAGATTTTAATATTTTACTGCCTTAAATTTTCGACATTTTCAGCATTTTTAACTAAAAATTTATGCAAGTTCAATGCAACCATTAATAAATTATTGAATAATTTTTCAGAAGAGTTTTAAAATAAAATCGCGTCATTGTTCAAAATATCATTTCTCTATTAGTAATGAGCTCTCATCAATTTTGTTTCAATAGCTGCATGTCCATAAAGTCTGTGCATTCTTTTCTATTTTAGTTATTATTCTAATTAATTAACATTTATATTCAAGACGTCCCAAATGTGAGGCTGTGTTCCCTCTGGAATCGCATGGCAAACTGTTAAATACGTAATATTTTTCTTATGACTGAATATACCCATTTATCAATGAGTTCCATACCAGATTTACAAAACATGGTTTACAACTAAATTTTGAAATGGGCATTCCATTCATAAGAATTATGTTTTGACAACAAAATGCTTTATATTGTTAATTAGTTCTAGAATAATATTGCCTTTAATTAACAGTATGTATTTTTTATTTTCTACAGGAAACTACTCACGATTAGCTTGTGAAATTCAATTCGTTCGTTCTATGGGCTACTACCTTATCCAAATTTATATCCCATCCGGCCTTATTGTCATCATTTCCTGGGTAAGTATTATACCTTGAATTGTATTTCTTCAGATGGTACTGTTTGTATCTGGATTTATAATTGTGCTGAGGAAAACAAAATTTACTTCAGAATGTTTTTTGTAATACACAGCAATTGTAGAGTTTGCCTGCAGCTAAAATGTTCTTTCACTTGCTGGAGGATTACTGTTACATTAACATTTATTTCGTGTGTGATGTTTGGTATTAAAACATTCAGAGTGATGGAAACTTTACTTTTTAAATATCTTCATCAGGGAGTCAAATCCAAACGCCTGGTTAGCGCCATACTCCTTCTGAGAATAAATCCTGAAGAGCAGCTAACAATTCATTTGTCACTAGAGAAATGCCTCCGTTTTTCTGAAAAATTTTAAATTAGCTAAATGCTAAACACAAAATTGTTTACAAAAGGTTTTCAGATACAAGATGGCAATAATTTTCTGATTTACTATTTCAATTGCAAAATACAAACTATCTTTGCTTTTGTCTTTATTTATTAAAAATTTAAATATAATAAGCTGTTCAAAAATAATTGGCACTCATCTTTCTCCTATTATAATACCCCATCAACTAAGTCTTTCTACTGGTGGTGAGGTTCATTAAGTGGTGTTGTATTGATTGATACTAGCATCCTCTGCGTTAAGAACTCTAGTTGAACACCAGCTGAATCCTGATCAGTTCGCAAGAGTTCAACTATTGTTGGCTAGGGATTTTGTTGACCCGATAGAAAATTTTCACAATTTTACTACCAAAAACGCTATAATAAGTTTTAACAATTTGCATACTTGGGTCTACGAAATCTACATTTTATAGGCAGCGCCCAATTTAGATATCAATTATAGATTAGCATATGGACTGGCAATATTGATACTGAAATAATAATAATAGCTAGTAGGTATACGGAATAAGCTTACCTGCGAGTTATATTTAAACTTTATTAGGTCGACTAGAGTTTGAATTTATAAAAGCGAGCTATATCACCAAACTTGGGAATTTGGATACGCTGATTACAGATTCAAGATCAGCTAACCTGTATTATATCAGAGTCAAGGTCATCTCAAGTTCAAACTATGAAAAAACTGTTATAAAATGTGAAATAGCTGGTGCATAGGTTTTTAAGGTCGCCGAATGCGAATATCGAGTTCACTTAAGCCTACAAAGTTACTTAAAGGTCATTTCAAAGCCAAACTGGCAATGATTAAGCGCTGCTCTGAATAAAACTTTTTACGAAGAACAGTACCACTCGAGGCACTTTACGAAAAATCACGACTCATTAAGCTCTTGTGAATAGCAGCACAACTCCTGCATCCAAGATGCATTTTCACCAGAGTCAAATAAAAAATTAGAAGTTAATAAAAATATACATGAACCAGGATTGCTAAGAATGAGAGTATACTGACGCAGGTCAACATCTGAACTAATGGGGAACACGGCATGCCTTATAGTGTTTTTCGGATCGCTGAATTCGATGAGAGGGTCGGTTGACCTTCATCACGTCAGGTTCAAGCGCATTTGAAGGTCAAATCGAGAGGGTTTTTGTAGAATTCTCTCGATTTGACCTTCAAACGACCTCTGGAAAAAAAAAACACAAGGTCAAACTAACTATGGATTCGAACTCAGGGACCTCAAAAACATAAGCAAGATTTTTTTAAATTTTTTGGTAGACCTCTCTAGATTTGACCTTCAAATGACCTTGAAATAACCTCTGGGAAAAAGCCCAAGGTCAAACAAACTACGGATTCGGACTCAGAGACCTCAAAAAAGTTAGCATGAAGTTTTTCACATTTTTTGGTAGAACTCTCGATTTGACCTTCAAATTATCTTCAAGTGACCTCTGACAAAAAGCGCAGTCAAACAAACTACAGATTCGGACTCACAGACCTTAAGAACATAAGCAACAATTTTTTCAGATTTTTTGGTTGAATTCTCTCGATTTGACCTTCAAATGCCCTTGACTCTGACGTGATGAAGCTCAACCGACCCTCTCATCGTATTCAGCGACCCAAAAAACCCTTAGTACCCCATACGGCATGCCGTGTTCCGGTTTAGATCAAATGTTGACCTGTGTTATCAACTGTGGATTAACTACCCACCCATAAATGCTAATGGTGGGGATGAAAATAACGAAGAAGCAATCCCTGGCTATTATTTTACGTGGCAATTTCAGTGTTTTATTTGCTACGGGAAGCAGATTTTGCAATTGTTGTTCTAATAACTTAAAGAGTAGACTAAAGAGGACGCTTATGATTTGCATGACGAAAAACGTAGAAGCAAATGTCACTTAACATAAAAAAGAGGTAAGGCCCATACATTTTTTGTATTTATTATCAACGGTTTTGTGAATAACAAAAAAACAACAGTTTTGTTTGGGCCCTTTTAAGTTTCATTCACAGCAGAATTTTTGAACCTTATTTTAGGAACACCCTGAATATGGATTGGAAACGATGACCTTGACAAGGAATACTACAGAAGAATAATATGTAGCCCAAAGAGCGATGGAACAGGCCATGCTGGGAATCACTCTGAGAGACAAGATACGAAATGGCCACAGTCGCAATAAAATGAAAGTAGCAAGCGTCATAAGTCATGTAACGAGGCTCAAATGGCAATGGGTCGGGCATGTGGCAAGAGAAATATCGGTGTGAAAAACTAGAATATCAAAAGACGGAAACGAATGAAAATTTTTCCAGCAGTGGACCAATCAAAGCTGAGAATGAAAAGGACAGAAAATACAATTACATCGTTACTATTTAAAAATTCCTATAATCATTGGTTCAAACTAAGTATTTTGTAGCAAGATGAAGTCTTTGGTCTTGAAATTTGTCACTAATCAGAATACAGACGATTTTTATAAGACTTATTCATAGTAGGTTTCTATGTATGCAGAGGAATATCTATGTCAAATTTGAAGTCTATCGTGCTTCTTGTTTCAGGGATCTGATGATATACCAAAATGAAAGGCATATATCTGTTTACTATCTAGATAGTAACCGGCATATTTTCAATTATTTTCAGGTTAGTTTTTGGTTAAATAGAAACGCAACTCCTGCCCGTGTAGCCCTGGGAGTCACCACCGTGTTAACTATGACCACCCTAATGTCTTCTACGAATGCCGCACTACCCAAAATCTCGTACGTCAAATCGATTGACGTTTACTTAGGGACCTGTTTCGTTATGGTCTTCGCTAGTTTATTAGGTAAGTATGTCTTTTGTTATTATATTAACAAAAACATATAATTAAATTACCACTGATATAAAATGCATAACCAGTGCAAATGGAATTTTAACAGGATTCTTAACCTTGGAAAAAGTTACCAATGGTTGAACAATTTGTTCACAGGTAAATTTTTCTTCTTGTACAATATTTAACTCTTTTAACTCTCAACTCAACATTTCTTAATCTCATATTTTCTAATATTTTCTGAGCTAAGTGAGTTATGGTACTGAAGGGCCGCTGCACTTGGTTTTTTATATAACCCCTTATAGACCGAGTAATCTGAATTTTCTGAGTCCTGCCTACTGGAATACTGAAAGGTTCTATGAGGTACTTACAATTCATGGAAAAAAAATTGATTTTTCCAAAACAACAAAAAGTAGATGCTGCGACCATTTTCTGAGTACTGCCATGTTAATAAAACGATAGGTTACCATCGATTTTACCAAGATTTTTTTGGCATGAGAGTAGCAATGGGTTTAAGGGTTGAAATTGATATATAAACAAGTAAGAAAAATTATTTATTTTTGAATAATTTTGAATCCTGCCAACTAAATTATTCAAAAACATATTTATATCGAAATCACCAAAAAAAATGGCATGACGCCTGCTAGACACATTTCTGGAAAGCAGAATAAAGATGGAAAATTTCCGCACAGTTTTCCCAGTAAAATTCATTTATTCCCTAGGGGTCGTCATGCCAATTGTTTTTTTTTTGGTCATTTCGATATAAATATGTTTCATTAATTTAGTTGGTAGGACTCAGAAAGTCATTAAAAAATATATAATTTTTTACATGTTTATATATTGATTTCAATTATTACCCTCCTGCCAAAAAAAATTCTAGGTTAAATCGATGGTAACCTATTGTTTTATTAATATGATAGTACTCAGAAAATCGTCGCAGCACCTACTTTTTTTTAATTGGAAAATCTAATTTTCAGAGGAAAATCTCCTAAGAAACTCTAGGATTTTTCCATGAATTATAAGTACCTCAAAGAATCTTTCAGTGCTCCAGAAAGCAGAACTCAGGAAATGGTGGTTGAAATTCTAATTCAGATCTCTCGGTCTATTAAGTTAAAATATCTAAAAGGAAGCTTATTTATGCCAAACTACCGTTAAGTTGAAATGTTACGAAATGACGAATTTCTACTGTAAATTGAGATATCCTCATAATTGAAGACTTTTTAGAATTACCAAACTTATCAACTTTCCCTGTCTCTTTCAGTATACAACAAATTGCTTTAAAAACAGTTTTTGAAGAGTTTGACAATAGAATCAACATTTAAGGTGTTTTTGCCAATTCAAAAAATTCACATGTATAGTTATGAAAAATTAAAAAGAAATTTTACAGTAGGATAAAAATTGATCCTACTAAGCGTCAGTAAGAAATTGCATAAAGTATTTGTATAATTATTGACTGCTTGATCCCAATAATCGACTATTGCCATTCTTGAGTTATAATATGAGGATTCGAAGTTGAGGTACAACAATTTTGTTTTTCTTTGCTGGATACCAAACTTTGACTTTTGTCAAACAGATTACGATGGTGACAATTTCTTTTCCTTTGGGGGTATGAGTGAAAACCTAAAAACATGCATAGTCCTTTTCTGAAGGATAGTTGTGACATTTTTGATTTTTATATTTTCTTTGCAAATAACACCACATATACTTGAAAGTTTGTATATGTGGTGTTATTCCCAAAGAACCCAGAGAATATTAAAATATTCATACTCCATTGAAATGTTACGTTTTTGGGGCATAACGTACAAATGTCAGATCACCTGATGTTATTTTTGGTCAAGTGGGCTTTAGTCTTAAGTTAAATACAAGTTTGTGGGGTCGCGACCCTTGTCCCGCGGCTGCCGTCTTGTATTAACGACTCCGAGTGGTTTTTACGCTATATAGGGTTACTATTTATCACACAACAAACATTTTTTGTTGCAAATTAATTACTCATTAGCAATGTTATTATTGTCGTTATATTTTTTTGTGGTAATTAAAAAAAATATAGCATTTTGACTAAGAGGTTTTCTAAGAATAATTTTCAACAATTTCCATTACAAACTTTTGCAAATTTTATTTATTTATTACGGTACGCGATGCGAATCTAAAACTATATTCTAGTACTACTAAGTTTACATTTTTTGTAAGAAAGATTTTAATGATTGCCATTGCAATGTTGTTCACAAATATTTATAAACTTTTCTGCCCACAAGAAACCTTTTAAAATTATTGGTTTTTACCATAATATTTTGGAGAATCCTTAGTATGCCAAAGAGACTGAAGTAACCGATTTCCCAAAATACAGCTTCCGATATTAAACTCTAACGGCATCTTTGACAATGAAGCAGCATCATTTTCAAAACCATTCAGCTCGATTTCTTGCTTCTGCTCGACAACGTAAGTTTTCACTCTTTTCGCGTTTTGACAAACAAAATAATTTTTAGACGCCAGATGTAAAGACCGAGATCTAGGATTTTCGGGGAAACTAGCACACAGAGGTACCGAATCTGCAGCCGTCCCGTGTAATTGCTGTTCTCCCGAAACAATATATATATATATATATATATATATATATATATATATATATATATATTCTGCTACGAGACGAACCGACCTGAAAAGGGCAGATGTGACTCTGCCGAAACGTCGTCATTTTACCATCGATCTCGGCAGGGAACAATTATCAACTACGCGGATGAATTCCCGGAAACCACCTAAAACATTTAGTGCCCGCGAAAACTTAAAAACAAATATATATATATATATATATATATATATATATATATATATATATATTGTCTTGCGTACAAAAAAAATGACACATCGAATGAGTAAACACTAAATACACAAAATTCTAAATAGCTCTTACAAAACCAAAATCTTGTCCAGAAAACTCAAAATACTTTTCACAATTAAATATGTCTGTCCATCTTGAAACACGTAACAAAACTGAAAGAATACTTTGTAGGATGATGCGCCAAAGCATGGTTTTACAATTTTCTGTGGGAAAAATAGTTTGCTCAATATAGCCTAACAAACATTCGGATTCATTTTTACAAGATGGCGGTCGGGGAAAAAGGTTGCCACTCCACATACTTGGAATTAATTTTACACTAACCTTTTCTTAACCTCAAAAAAAATTAAATTGCATTCTCCGACTTTTGCAACCACAGATGTAACTTTTCAATGAACTTTTGTTTTCTACTCTAAATACATTTAACCTAGAACTACCTACTGACATTATCAAAAACTTTAGTACCACACACTACGCAAATTTTATTTTGCATTACTATGACAACAATATTTTTCTTCTTAGTCTTTCCTTAGTGGGTCATTAAAAATTGAAAAAAGAAATAATTAAAAAAAAACTAAAATCGAATAATCACATTCAAATATTTATTTAAATATAAAAACAAAACAAGTGTTTTATAGATTTAGAAAAACATCATGTCGTTACAACGAAGGTAGGCAATTTTGTGTGTTTTTTTGCACGTTGATGTTTTTTAATTTATTTATCTTCAAAACAACAATAATTTTTTCGAAGACTTCTTCATTTTGTATCGTGATCAACTTTATGTGTATGCAAACGTATGCTATCAGGAAGTGTGAAGAAAAAGTGACATTTTTTTAGTGAGGCATTTGAAATATACATTGAATAATATTTTGCTTTCTGGCAACTATAACTACTGTTGGCACTTTATTTATCAGTCTAATTAATTCATTTGCTAGTTGAAAGGGATAATTAATGGTGCGTGTCCTTTTATGACTGTTGTATTTAAATTAACATTTAAATAAAAAGTTTGCAATTAATTCTGTTTGGAAATTCTGTGTTATGAACAAATAAACGGAAGTTCTACGGAAAACAAAATTATGTTGGTCCTATCATAAAATATTACAGTAGTCATTTTAAATATTAAATGAACGCAATTTCTCTATGAAGCATATCTTTCCAACATCCGGTTTCCAGGTTTAACCAATTTTGGAATTCTCCGTTGATTAGTTTGTTTATTGTTTATTTGGTTAAAACCTATTTATTGAAAATATATCAGCAATTCATGTTTTGTATATGATACCTAAATTACAAGTGGAATTGAATGTCTTACTTTTTACTGATGTCTGATCAAATATATAGTAAAATTTTTCTTTGGCGTATATTCTGTTAAACTGGCTGAATTACAAAGAACAATAGCTATATAACATACTATTTTATCTGTTGTTCCTCATGTAACAAATTGTTCCACCAGCAACAATTATGGAAAATGATGGCGTAGTAGAAAGCTGCCCACACTCGGAATGTACAACCAATATGCCACAAAATAATTGAAAAAAATTGTGAATAGGAGTAAAAAATATCAAGCGACAACAGTACTCTTTAAAGATGTGAAAGAAAACTGTCAGGAAAAGAAAAAAGCGCATCTGGAATATGTGGCAAACAGGTCACCGAGATCATATGAAAATTAAGAGAGAATAAGCAAACAATTAAGCTTAATCAGAATTACCAAAAATAAAATGACAGACACAAGAAAATACAGGGTGTAAAGATTACATTAACACTCCACCAACAGAACTAGAAGCACAGGAAATCACAACCGAGAAAGAGACCAGAATAAGCAAACAGGAAGTCGAAGAAGTACAATGAAAATTGAAAAACAGAAAGGCTACAGGCATGAATGAATTATCAAAGGAGGTACTATAATACCGTGGGACAGAGATGAGAAAAGAATTTACACAGTTCATTAATAAACTTCTAAGACAAAAAAATCCCTAAAGAAAGAACGAAGCCTACTATTTTTGCTATTCAAAAAAGCGGACAGAAAATTACCGGGAATCTATGGAGGAATCAATCGCCAAAAAACACAAAAATTCTAACCGAATTAATAAACCACAAATTATCACTGCGTCATCCAGTGATAATTTTTGGAAGCGGAAGATTTTGCACAGATGCTGTATTCGTAAGGACATAAATAACAGAGAAAGTATCAGAATATAATCAAGGGGCGTTTATCTGCCTAATTATCCTAGGAAAAACTTTCAACAGGGTCACACGAAAGAAGATGAATCATCATGACTTGAAGTTGGATACATGAACAGCACAATATAATCCAGAATAGATGACCAACTAACAGAGGAGCGGAAGCAAGCACATGTATAAAACAGGGAGATTCATTGAGCCCCAAACTCTTCAATTTCATAATGATGACATAATAAATGCCATAAAGAAAGGGGTAAATGTTATAAAATGAGAAGCAAAGAATAAAAATCCTTTGCTGTGCGGAAGTCATTATCATACATGGAGGCGAAAATGATTTACAACGATTGGTCCACAAGTTCAACACAGTAACAAGAAATGTTAAATATAGTAATCTCAGTTGAGAAGACGAAAAGACTTATCATTAGCAAAGAACCTATTAGATGTTAAATATAGATTAAAGGCATCAGCATAAAACATGATATAGAAGGCAACTATCTGGAAGTCACATTAACCAGCTGCGGAGATAAAAGCCAAATACAGAAAGTCAATAGAGCAGCGGATTGTCTATATAACACAATATGGAGAAAGGCTAGCCTTAAATAAATTATCCCTGAATATAGATAAAACAGTTTACCACATTCCATTGATGCTCATATAAACGGAAAAAACGTTCGTAAGGTGAATGAGTTCAAATATTTAGGTGTCATTTATGATCTAAAATGGGACAAATACATTGAATACATTATAAAAAAAAACAAATATTTAGTATTTATTTTTTATAAAATATCCAGATATATGGATAGTGAAACATTGACAATGGTTTCTTACGCTCTGTTCCATAGTATAATCAATTATGACAATATAACATGGGTTGGAGCCTATGACAATATTCTTAACCTGCTGCAACGGTTACAAAAGAGTTTTAAAAATTGTAGAATAACCTTTCCAACAAAAACCCACTACATTTCATAAAATTCCAAAACTAGTTGAAACAGTCTACAGTTGCCGAAAATGAAAAAGAACTAGCGGGAGCAGAAGTCTTATCACGGCCATTAAATTGTTTAATGACCGCCCAAGTGAGTTCAAAACACTTAGGGAAAAACAGAGAAAATGGCAATTAAATTACTGGATTCTGAACAACGTTTCATGATTTTCATGGTTTTCGTTTCAGTAAATATCAACCAAGAGTATTAACAGTATAAGTATCATATTAATATAAGTATAATATAAATATAATACATATAATATAACTACAATATAAATTTAAATCAATAAAAATAAGATAAATATTTGAGTACTTATTTTATTTTTTAAAAATTTCCGATTTAGTTAGCATTTAATATTATTAGCTTTTAGTTTTAAGAATATTAATTAGCAGTTGTATCTCATTCCTACGCACATGCAACCAGATTGCCTCTGTAGGTGCAGTAAATTTTAATTCTAATTTTTTTATATTAGCATATTACTCTTTTCCAAATAAAATAAATATATTACAAGGGAAACTAAGACAATGATATACAAAGGTACCTGAAACTTCAAAAAGAAGGATGCTAGAGTCGACAGGAAAGGAAAAGAGGAATTGAATATAGCATAGAAAAACAACTCAATCAAGGAACAGACAGAACTGCCTAGAGAAATATAGAAGAAAAAGAAAAAATGAGTTCTTTATCCCCCCGACTTGACCATACAATGAATTGGCAGCACTGTCCCTCTAAGACTCGCATGGCGTGCATTTAGGGAAAAACTAAACCCCAGATATCCTAAATTTCAGGCCCCTGGTTGGTGTCGCACAGTGGTTTAGGTTATATGGGAACGCGGAAATAATTCAGTAACTTCAAATTTAAACTTGGTAATTATTTTGCAAATGTCAAATTTTGATATGACATTTTTTCTTATGGAACATTATCTATATTAATTTATATTTGCAAATAATATTATTTTCTGACTTCAAATATATGTCATTGGAGGTTCTTGGGATTCTCGTGTGTATTGTTTGGTTGTCTTAGAAAATAAATTTCGATTAAATCTTACTAGATCTTCAGAATAACCGATGTTATCAGTCAATAAGCGTAGTACATACATTGTGTAGTACCCTTAGAAATACGATGTCTCATAACTGGCTAAATGCTCTTTGTGTGCTTAGTATTGAAACAAATATATTCTATCAATGCCAGACTTTAATAAAAGGGTCGACGAATATTTTAATTAATAAAAAATAAATGCAGTATTAGCAAAGCTATAGTTTGATATGATGGATCTGTAAATCCCAATATTTGACCAGTAAAGTGCACCACCAGTTTCATAACCCACCAGCCGCCTCTGGCCCCAGAACAGCTTGTAGTTGTTATTTTCTAAAACAGATTGTGGTGTGTATACATAGTATGGCATTCTTACCGACTGCGATAGGTCAAGTTTCAGTTCTAGTTCTTAGTGTAGTATTTTTGTCACAGCATCGTGTTGTTCTTTGTATTCAGTTGCAGCGAACGCTTGACAACCTCCTGTGATATTCTGGATAGATTCAGATGTTTGGCAACAATATCTGTATATGTCATTGTTTGTAGACGGGTCTTTATCGATGTACTTTAGATAGTTCTTAGTTGAAATTAGTTGATCTGGGTTTGTCAATAAATACCCCTCCGTTTCAGTAAACTTATTACCAGAGATTAACCAATAGTTCGACGCTGAACTGTCGACATTATCTTGGTTGACGTCATTTATATGTGTTCAAGGAGCAGTTTCTGATCAGTTGACTGGTGGTGTAATTCGACTTGTTGTTCTGTCAGTCGTAGTGGTGTTGAGTCATCAACCGGGCATATGACTCTGTGTAGATCAGAGAATTCTGGAAATCACTACGCAAATTAGAAATTCGATCTAGTAGTTTGCTTATATCGACCAATCCTCTCCCTCCTTCATACTGTGTCAAAGTTGTACGTTTGACAAAGCTCTTTGGATAGTGATTTTCAGCTTTTGTTAGAAAATAGAACTCGAACTTTCCGTTGTAATTGCGCAATGTAAGTCTTGCACCAATTAACGATACTGAAAGAGTAATTGAGCACTTAGCACGCGTGGCTGTTAATAGCCTGAAACAGATTTTTACTGTTAAGTTTGGTTTTCAACAGTCGTCTTACCATTCTATAGAATTCTGTTGTTAGGTTCTTTTTCATGGTGGAGTGATCAATACGTTGACCCTACTTTAATCCAAGGTGTTCTTCATTATTTTTGAGTATGTTGAGCAGATATCAACAGTTTAGCAGACTAACTAACTAATTAATAATTATATCAATTGCGAGTGTGACTCCTATACTAAGAGTTCCGAACCACTTTTGTGGTTTCTCATAATTGAGGTACATTATATTATTTTTTTATGTTTAATTGACCACCTAAAATTAACCTTATGATTTTGCTAGACATATGATAACAAGAGTCATCTGTGAATATTTTCCTTATCATTTGTTAAATTATATTAGAACTGTAGAATTCATATTTTTGTACTTAAAACAAGTCATTTAATTTGCTTCTTACTTAATTTACTAACTTCTTCCCTAAAATTAATATTAGGAAGTTCACTTATGTTTTCTAAATTTTAATGCTAGTATTTTCGAACTTAGGGGAAATTGCTATTTGCATTATTATCTTTATAACCATACGTATCTGATATATTACATGATGGGTTGTATTCATTTTTGATTGAAATTGTATACGCCTTATGTTTGTCAAAATTTTATGCCCAGTTGTGTCGGTGACAAGTAAGGAAATTATGGATTTTCACAGAATTCCCGCAAAAATCAGAATTTGTGTATTTACGTTATGCACACAGTATTTTCAGTAGTATCGGATAAAACAGATGATGATTAAAAGACATATGTAATTGGGATGCAATAAGAGCAACTATTGTGTATACAGAACCCCAAAAGTTGTATTTCTACAATGGGTAAGGAGCTTTGTGGTGAGAGCTGTCGGTTATACTTGAAAAGTAAAACTCTGTTCCACTAATGGCAGGACATGTGATTAAATCGTATTCAAAAATTTGTCTCTATAAAATGTCTGCTGATATCTTATATTCTATATTTGTATATAAAATTTAAAATTAGTGTAAATATAATTTTGCAGATTTCTCATTTACTTAATGCGTTCATTATGTTTTTTCAGAATATGCCACTGTCGGTTACATGGCGAAGCGAATACAAATGCGAAAAAATAGATTTCTGGCAATTCAGAAAATTGCCGAACAGAAAAAGCTCAATGTAGATGGTGGTCCTGATGATCATGCACCTAAACAAACAGTGAGTAGTCGTCTAATTGGAAATTTTAGATTTAAGTTTAATATAAATGTTTATCATCTATATAGTTATATATTTTGAAAATATTGAAAGTATTAACAATAACGTGTGCATTGAATAAAGTAAACAGTTAACTTCGATCAACTATTCGTCATTCTACATAATTTCTAACCTCACTATGGTAAGATTGAGGGTGTGTAAAGTACTTAACACTTCCATTTCCTAAAGTTAGCAAATATTGAAGAAATTAAAATATTATACCTTAACAGTTGTATATTAATATTTTTCTGAGATATTTTGAATTCCACAGAAACTCCTATTAGTTAAAATATTCAGTGCAGAGAAACAAATGTCAAAAATGTCATAAAAAATGAAACGCCGAAAAATAAATAACATGGAAACGATATTATCCAAATTATTTTATTATTATGTGTATATTCTCAAACCTAATAGAATCCCTGTAGATAGAAACCTGTTACTTACTAAATTTCGGTAAAGATTAAAATTCAGGCTTCAAGGGTTGGTGTATGTAAGGGTTTCCAAAGTAGAAAACAAAATGGCAATATATTGATAATACTTAGACAATGAATAAGAGGGGCAAAATAGGACACAACAACGAAGAAATTGCAAGGGAGATAGATACCATATTGTCAAAATTCGAAAGTTTAAGGATTTATTATAACTTTCATAGAAGTATTTATTCACTTAAAAAAGAGAAAATAATGTCAAAATGACTAATAAAACTTATAAAGAACACAAGGATAATAGGAAGAGACTATAAGGTATAAAATGGGAACATCAGAAAATTATTAAAATAAATATAAAATACTAAGGGGCAATGAGATGAACAAATATATGAAAACTATAGCTAGACATAAAAAAAATGAGCAAAAAGGAGTTAATAAAATTGAGCACTTCGAATCCAGGGCATCTAAATGTATAATGAATAGAAATTGAAAAGAAAAAGGTTATATTTCTATAATTTTAATTTCTCTGTTATTTCATTTTTCGACTTTGACTTAAAATGGTGCCTACTGATCTTTACTAATACAATCATAAATATAGGTTAGTTAATACCTGAACATTATTACATGTTTAAAATACATAAAATGCGAACAAATGATTATGGAGATAAATTTTAAATATGTACTATGAACGCATGTTTTTAAAATGAGAAACTCATTATTTTGCACAAACTTATTTATTAATATTTTTCAGTTAAAAAAGGAATTCGTAATAAATTTTTTATTTAATATTATTATTTTGAAACAATTAAATGTTATAGTTCTATCATTAAAAAAATAAAGTCTGCTGGAAACGAGAAAAAAGTGTTCAACAATGCACAAACAAAATTATAACCATCTGCAATTTGTTCGTTAACCAGATAACGAACGTATTCTAATTTCAGAACCGCAACAGTGGCAATATGTGAATAGAAGCTGAAACTCATTAAATCAATAAATCTTCATTCAGGTGAAAGTACAGCGGAGAAAGGTTAACCGAATCATGAGCAACAAAAGACAATTAAAAATAAAATTCAGCAGGATGATCGATAACTCAAGCTAAGCAATTTGCGATTTAAAACTGTATGTGTGGATAGATCCGGTGAAAATTGACACACTGATTTTTTCCAATATTAATTCTATGCCTTTAAATAAAATTAAAAGAAACTTTTTAAAAACAAGCTTTTATTACTTGTTAATAAAAAGAACTAAAAAGTTAAAAACAATATAAATATGATAAGAAAAATACCATTACATTGGTACTGACATTGCAACCTTTAACGGTAATTAACCTTCTTCGTCTACGTCACAATAATTCCACATCCTGCATACCTAATTATATATTTTCATAAACCCTAATACTTGACACTTTGTATTAAATCTTTGCGTTTTTATCACAGACCAAATTTTTTTATAAATTAAAGCCTGTTACATTTCAAAAGAAACGTATTGTTTCATTAAATTGTAATATGCTTTTATTTATAAAAAATTGGGTCTATGATAAAAACTCAAGGATTTAATACAAAGTGTGAAGTTTAAAGGTTAATAAAACATTTAAAAAAATATATACAACCGACTTCCACCTAACTAAAAAGCTAAAAATAATTATAACTAAATACAACTCTAGCAAATAAATAACACATTCAATATTGTTGGGTACCTATCCCAGGAAGTAAAAAATGTAAACATTAAAAGGTGCTCATTCTGTACAAATTACTTACATACCAATCTAGTATATTTCCGAAATCGGTGCCAAGCAAATCTAAAATCCTTCGTTGCGTACTTATCTACTAATTTATCAAACTTGATTGTTGCTTGGCACAGACTTCAAAAATATACTACATTGGTAGGTAATTAATTTGTACAGAATGAGCACCTTTTAATGTTTACATTTTCTACTTCCTGGGTAGGTATTTAATAACATTGAATGTGTTATTTATTTGCTAGAGTTGTATTTAGTTATAATTATTTTTAGCTTTTTAGTTATAGGTGGAAGTCGGTAATATTTTTTTAACGTTTTATTTTCAACTTTTTAGTTTTTTTGAACTCAGGTAATTTTCATCCTTTAATTGTTATTTTGTATCTATAACCTTAATAGACAGGACCAGGTAATATCGAAAGCCTTAAAATTACACAATGAAACATTTTAATTTAAATTGACAAGTAAATGTTTACAAAAAAAAATATACTAGTACCCGTTGACTTAATAAGCCCACAATATATTTATGCCTTATGGACCATGCTATGTAACCATTTTTCAACTTTTTTGACAACTCTGTTTAACTATAGATAATTCCAGTCCACCATATGTAAGAACCATCGTGTACATACGACTGCCCACGGACAAGCATAAATTTGTTAGCTGCCTTCTGTAAACTATAGAACGGAGTAGAATCCATCCCATATTTACGGAGTCAAATCCGTCCTATATTTCAACCATAGTATATAACTCCCTGTGGGCTACCCCATAAATTATATCATTTTAAACATTTTATATTATCGCCTTGTGTAACATTAATTCCCCTCCATAATTTATGAAACTTCTTATGGGCTATAAAATAAATAATTTTTCAATCACACTGTATAAATATAATTCAACTCCACCATATATTTCAACCATCTGGTATGATTTGTTTACGTCCACATCATATAACAGTTTTTTAATCACCCTATATAATTTTAATTTCACATTTTTTCCAACATTTCTATACCACCAAACATCCACTCTACCCTATATTCTAACCATCCTGTATATACGGGTGCCTATGGACCATTATCATTCTACTCTGTCCTATATTTCAATCTTCATATAAATGCAACTCCTTCTATCACTTTACTTTGTGATTTTGTTTGCTATAACTATACACCCTGTGCATAGCTATCACTTTACTTTGTGCCTGCTCTTTGGAAGTCGGTTAATAAAAAACATTTAAAAAACTATAACCGACTTCCACCTATATCTAAAAAGCTAAAAATAATTATACAATACAACTGTAGCAAATATATAACACATTTAATGTTGTTAGGTACCTACCCAGGAAGTAAAAAAAGTAAACATTAAAAGGTGCTCATTCTGTACAAATTAATTACCTACCAATTTAGTATATTTTGAAGTCGAAGCCAAGCAAATAATCCAAAGTCCTTCATTGCGTACTTTTCTACTACTTCATCAAACTTGATTGTTGCTTGGCACCGACTTCAAAAATACACTAGATTGATAGGTAATTAATTTGTACAAAATGAGCACTTTTTAATGTTTACATTTTTTTCTTCCTGAGTAGGTACCTTACAACATTGAATGTGTATTTATTTGCTAGAGTTGTATTTTGTTATAATTATTTTTAGCTTTTTAGTCATAGGTGGAAGTCGGTTATATTTTCTTTAAAAAATGTTTTATTTTCAACTTTTTAGTTTTTTTGAACTCAGATAGTTTTCATTCTTTATTTTTTATGTTGTATGTATATTAAAACAGAACCAGGTAACATCGAAAGCCTCAACATTACACAATGATACATTTTCATTTAAATTGACAGGTAAATGTTTACGAACAAAATGTACTAGTACGCGTTGACTTAATAAGCCCAAAATATATTTATGCCTTATGGACCACGCCATGTAACCTTTTTTCGACTTTTTTTGACAACTGTGTATACCTATAGATAAATCCACTCCGTTAGCTGCCTTCTGTAAACTATAGGATGGAGTAGAATCCATCCCATATTTACGGAGTCAAATTCGTCCTATATTTCAACCATAGTATATAACTTCTTGTGGGCTACCCCATAAATTATTTCATTTTTAATATTTTATGCAACTTCTCATGAGCTATAATAGAAATATTTTTTTAATCACCATATATAATTTTAATTTCACATTTTTTCCAATATTTTTATACCACCTAACGTCCAGTCCACCCTATATTCCAACCATCCTGTATATACGGCTGCCTATGAACCACTATCATTCTACTCCGTACTATATTTCAATCATCATATAAATGCAACTCCTTCTATCACTTTACTTTGTGATTTTCTTTGCTATAACTAAACATCGTGTGTATAAACGCACCAAATAATAGCAGTATAAATTTTGACATGTGTTCTCACTGAATTTTTTATGAGGCCGGGAGAATGTGACAACCGTCTTCCCAAAATGGAAAAAATTGCATTTAAATAGGTATTTGCCTGGTATAAAAACAAAACGAACTTCGTACTCATTGATTTAAGGAGCCGAAAATACTATGCTTTACTACTTATATGCTTGAGATGTAAATAGCAAATTTTCAAATTCGCAATTAAAACTTCCAGTGCCTAAAATTACCGCACCATTACGTTGGAATTAAAATATTTATGAGGGAATATCCGTTATGCCATTTCGATGAGATTTTTATAAGAATTTTGGAATTTTCGGCGATTTTCTGCAAAACTGCAAGTTGCACGTCGCAGAAAAGTATATGAGATCACCTAGGGATCTTCCTTAATAAATTAAACGTTAAAAAACTATACACTTCCATAAGGAGTTATCGAAAAATCGACTAAAATATTAGGGATATTGGTCGATTTCCATGCACGCATGTGTTCATTCACAAATTTCATCACTTTGCCAATAGAATTCTTTTCCAAAATTTGAAGTTTCACCAATCCGGATATATACTTTATTAAACAAGACCATACTCATTCAAAACGGTTCACCACAGGAGACGAAATCAAGTAACATACATACAAAAAAAGTAAAAAAAAATACGTGACGAATTAATAACCTCCTCCTTTTTGGAAGTCGGTTAAATTTTTAACTTTTTAGTATTTTTGATGCGAGATTTTCCTTTATGTAGCCCGTAGTGCGTTCACAATGTGTTGTTTTAAGCACTTAAAGCTGTATGTATTTTATATTATAATATCTATACATATAAGTTAGTTATGTAATTACTGGTTAGTTGTTTGTAACATTTCTCATTCTATCGATTTCATTTAATATGTTAATATTACAAGGTTTCATCGAAGTCAACTTGGAACATTCTTCATTCAACTGTGTCGTGATTAAATTTAACAGGGTACTGAACTGATTTAGGCTGTATAATGTAAAAGTGTACGCAAACCGATCGTGTGTCGCTATCGTATAGTTGAGAACGTCTGTAATATGGCCATTTAGTTTCAGTAATGTGGCGTATCGCTCCATTCACAAGTCCCTTAACAAACTTAACGTTAGACCTCAACATGACTTTCTGGTTGCTTTGGAAGACGTCCTGTTTTGTTAATGTCCGACTGCATTATATTATTAATATCAATCTGTTCATTATTGTATGTTCCATTAATTAATTGATCTTGGATTGTTATTTTGAACATTTATCTATTTTTTTCCTCTCAAAATGTTCGAGAACGGCTACATTATGTTTTGAACAAGGGATTATTAGTTACCAACCAATTCAAAGCCTCGAACACATTATCGCGAGACACTGAAAACTTACCAGTAATATTTAAATTCTCCAGATGCTCAGTAGCAATCTCTATTCCACAGTTATTTACAGATCTACGCCATATATGTGGCAGTTCTTCAGATACTTCGAAAAGATTTTGGGCACAAAGTACTGCTTGGCCACAAAATCCATATTGTCCAAATAAGCCGTTAAATTTGACAATTGATAAAAAATGTGCTATTCGAGAAAGAAGGCGCTTCTCAATTTGCGACAATCATAGTAAAACGTCAGGTATAAAAGCCCAGGTTCCATACTATTCCAAGATGCCTTAGAAGGAGATAAGGACGTGCTGTTATTACTTACGTGATTGTTACATCCGTAATACAGTATCAAATCTTCCTTATTTTTTTTATATTTGTTCACTTGGTCACTTGATGGGGCTAACATCCATTCTAGCAAATATTATACACTTTATCGCAAAAGGTATTTATTGGCTTATTAAACTACTCAACGTTCATTCTCTGCTGTTATAATACGTTCCTCTGCCGTTTGTGTTAACTGACTTGCTTGCCTGAGCATTTTGTTCCTTTCGATTCTCGCCAAGTGTTCTTCTTATAATTGATTTTTCTTCTCTCTTGTGTACGTATTCAAACGTTATTCATCGAGGTGATTAATTTTCCTTTCTCTTTTACATATGTATTCTATCTATATCTCAATTATTGGTGCATTGTTCTAACGATTCGTTTTCTCTTTGTTTAGCTACAGTTAAATTATTTTTTTCCAAGCGTTCATTAACAATCTTCTCCTGTTTCTTCAATTTCGCCTTCTCCAAACATCTCTTTCGTTGTGTAGTAGTTTCTTTTTTATTCATTTCGTCCCCACGAGTATAGGACAAGAACGGTCAATCCCCCAGAGGTCCATTGTAGGTGGATAAGATCAACAAGGTTCGCCGTGATATCCTGAGGCGCAACGTTAGCGATATGAAATGTTTACAGACCCTCATACCATTCAGCCTTCGGCAAGTGCTCACCTTGGCATTGAGTCAACCATCTAATCAATGACAGAATCCACATTCATAACAAACATTCACCAAACAACCTCTACTCACCACCCATCAAAAACGATTCATCCATGAAGACGAATCAAACTCGATGCGGTTGTATCGCTTAATTACTGGCCTTTGGCCACCTTCCATCATTGGACCCTGGTTACCATCTAGCACCAAAAGACTCATTAAGACGAATCAAACGAATTTAAACTCGATGGGTTTATATCGATTATATCCATCATTGCACTCTGGTTACCATCCAGTCCCAAAGTAATCAACATGGCGAATCATACGAGCCCAAACTCGATGGGGTTATGTCGTTTGTTTGTCGCGTTCCTATGGCCATCTTCCAGCTCCATCATCAGACCCTAGCACCAAAGTACTCGCCAAGGCGGATTAAACGAGTCCAAACCAGAGTTCCTATAGTCACCTTTCGGTTCGATCATCAAATCAGCTTTACGTCATAACAATGTTGCATTGTCACCCGATTTTCACACGCATGCAAAATTTCAGCTCAATCGGTAACCGGGAAGTGGATCAAAATTAACTGATTTTGTGTCATTTAACTACAGAGCTCCTATGGCTACCTTCAGATTCCATAATCAGATCAGTTCCATGTGATAATATTTTTGTCAATTTCAGCTCATTTTTTTAAACATACTGGTGATTTAATTACGGGTTCGGTTTTAAGTGAAACACAACAAAATAACTATATTGCTGATAGTAAAATGTAGTAAGTGGATATTTGCTACTTAGCCTTTATATCACAGTAATAATTTTAACAGTTTCTGTACAGGAACCTATCTTTGGTTGACTAATTTGTAATGATGAGCTTAAATAGTGTTTCACAACTAATAAGTTTCCTTAGATCGAAAGTCACGCATGTCATATGGCCACAACTTCGAAGTAACGGAGTTTCCTCACCAAATTATTTAGCAGATCCATATAAATTTATATTGATGTATGGCACCAGTTAAATTTACTTATTTACTTAATAATGGCCAATTTAATACTTAATTTTATATTTTTTCAGAGAATACATAACAAAAAGAATAGTGGTATTGGAACTCAAGAAAAATAATTTTTGTCCTCCCCTTAAGTGCCAGTATTAAAGATATAAACTCGTAACTGTACTGGATGTTGGAAATCGTATCATCTGTACTGGGAAACGGCGTTGCACACAGAACGACTACGACTCCGATTTGGAATCTCTGTGAGCAGTAACCTTGGTTGTATTAATTAAAAAGTATATAAAGGCCAAATCTGGATTAATATCTTTAAAATTAATTAATTACAATTTTCATACAGATCACCTGTTCAGTCTTCTTATAGTGCATTTTTGCTGAGAAATATCTGCAAAAATGGTGATTGCATAGATAAAGAGGAGGTATTGCACCACTTTTCAGTTTCCATTTCTTTTGAGATAACCTCAAAATATTTTCTTTCAAACAATAATGTCGTTTTCAAAATAACTTGAACATATTTTTGCTGTTTTAAAAATGTCTTTACCAGAACAACATTTCTATAAGACCAAAAAGTCTTGACAACAAAAAATACGCTTTAGTAGAAAAACTAAAAGGCAGTCAGTTTATATTAGAGCTAGAAAGTAAAGCGTGGGTGCTTGAATTGGCAACTATTTATAAGAGGAGAGTTATGCAAATATAGTGAAATGCACCACACGGCTCCTGTTCATGACTAAAGCGTGTCTCATAACAAGTACCTTGACCGAGCTCACTCCACTTAATTGGCATTTCTTCTACAATTCAAGATATATGCAACTTCATATGAAAAACCCATCCAAACATTTTTTTTCTAACATTTTTTAATCACGTACAATTCCACTCGATAATTCCAACAACCCTGTTTGTAACCGTTTTGGCCATTCTATTTTGTTCCCAAATTCTTTCATTATATTATAATATTTTGAAACACTAGATACATATTTTAAATCATACATAATTTCACACCACCATACGACTTGTCTAATATGGCCACCTATTGTATTTTTTTGCCATCATGTATTAATTCCAGACATCCATCCTATATTGCAACCACCCTGTAAAGGCAAATGCTAATAAGCTACACTATAGGTAAAACATTCTATTAACATTTTTTTAGTATTCGGAATTTCCAGGCTTTTTTTCTAATCAATGGCTATATTTTAACCGTATCCTGCATTCATTTACCCTATCAACCAAGAACCATAATGAATAATTATTTTCCTTAGCATCAAATTAACATGATTTCAATCTTGCCTACCGTGCAATTTTTACATAGACATAATTTTCTTTTATGTTCCCAACATACAAACACAATTTTTATTGAAAGAATTTTAAAAAACTTTCACTCTCAAATAGGTCACCAAATTTATTAAAAGAATTTTTACAACAGTAGTTTCACTCCTACGTAGGTAATCACCCTATATTGCCCAGAAAAAAATAATTTTTTTAATAATTTAATTTCTAGTAAAACGATTTTTCCCAAAGATAAGACCCTCACTTATCGATTACTATCCATCGAAACTGTCATTGGGAAAATTTCCTCAAAATCGTTAGCTTTTTCCAGAACTTAATATATACAAACATTGCTCGTATTATAGTATTAGATTTATAAGTTTACTTCATGCTTGCTAACTTTCCATTTCATTGCAGTTCTATTTTCACATGGACATTCAACTTAAAGAATTGTATTGTCATCGGCCCTGACACGTGTATTTTTCAACTTAATTGGACTTCTTTACGATGGTGAAAATTACGTTGTAAGTTTCCGTTACATAGAGATACATACATACATACACATCGACTTAATAAAAGCGTATTAATGACTATTCGGAAGTCAATGGGAACCATAATGAATAATTATTTTCCTTAGGATCAAGTACATATTGGATGAGATACTTTACTCACTTGAAACGTACTTTCATTTCATAGACCTTTTATTTTTCAAAATTTAGTTAATGCCATTAGGCACATATTTTCACGTGGAATAAATATTACTCCTATTCCAATTTATCAGTTTCTGAGAAATCTTCGAGTCTGCTGATATTTTGTCGGAAAATATTGCCAAAAAATACCATTCATGAACTACGTTTTATGTATTCATTACATTTGGTGTTTACCAAGATCACGAAGACATGATGCCCTATAGCCACAATATTCTATATTATTTGCGCCGTATGATTGCTCTAAAAATATGACATTATATGATTAACGGTATAATGCTGTCCTAGCCACAACAATTAGTAGGGATAATTTACTCAAAATTAAAACAGTTTAAGAACTGTGTGCAATCATTATTGTCTTTTAACTTGACTTTTAAATTTGAAATGATATTTATTTCGTCCTTACTTTAACATTTTTGGACTTCTCTAATATGTATTTATTTCGAATTTTTGCACATATTTGTAGACTTAATTTTTTATTTGGACCACTTTGTATAAATATAACTCTAATTCACGCTGAACCACCCTGTTAAATTATAATTAAACTATATTTCGGACGCCCTGATAATTTTTTATCCACCTTGTATAAGTATAAATTCTCGCCACCCTATTAACTGTTTCTAACCTGTTTCAATCATCCTGTATTCCTGTAAGTTTTCTTCGCCCATTTTTCAAGTTTTTCATACATGCAACTGCTCATGGTCTACCCTAACAAAATTTTTGTAACTTTTGAACTAACTTCTATATTCATAATTTTACTATATCATTTACTTCATCCACTCTGTATATGCCACTGCTTCTAACATTTTAAGAACTCTTCTCTACAACTATAATTGTACTCAGTCCTATAATGCAAATATCTTAAGTGCTTATGTTTATATAACAAATTTTTGATTTAGCTTGTATAAATGTATGTAATTCTACAACACCCTTATTTCAACCACCTTGTACACGAAACTACTTATTTTCCACACTATATAATCTTTTTGAAACACCTTGTATAAATTTAGTTATAGTGCCACCTTATATTTTAACCATATTTTATTTGCAACTGCTTGTAACATTTTTTGAACTATTCTGTATAACTGTAATTGTACTCCGCCCCATAATTCAAATGTCGTAACAGCTTATGCTCATTTGACAATTTTTTAATATTTTTTGATCCACTCTGTATAACTATACTTGTACGCCCGACACACACACACAAACACATGCAAACATATAACTGTTTTTTGTATAGAAAAGATGCCGACATAATAATTTCTCGTTTCTATGCACTAACTGAATATTTTCTGCCATTTCATTACTTTTATGATATATCTTGACATTTTAGACAGAAAATTGTTATTTACTGATTGATATTTACTGTTTTTTTCACATATTTTACCGATTTTCTGAAAAACGTTATCTTTTATGTTATAGAAAAATATACGGAATCAAGCTGAAATATATTTCCGTAGAATAGAATTTAAAATATTCAAATTGTTGAGCCATTTTAGAGAAAACAGTGAGGATTCATTGAAGTGTAGTCCCTTAATAACTGTTTTTTTGGAAAATCGTAAATCTCAAGTTATGCAAAATTATATGGTAACTTTCCGTAATTTGCCTGAAAATAATGTAGTTTAAATCATCAAAATGTCTTAAATTATTTTGAATCATCACTGAGCACACATAAAAAAATTGCCGACGAACTTATAACCTCCTCCTTTTTGGAACTCGGTTCTGTCTAATGTGGAATTCATACTATTTGTAGTTTTCATACCCCTGGAAATCCTTGTGTGGACCAATCCGGGCATGTCGCTTGAATGGCATTGCTTGATGATGATTGGTTTCTGAGGATGCGCTGCGTTAATGGCTCAAAAAGTGCTTCCCACATGTTTTTTATTTGGAGACTGGGTTCCCTAATAGTAATAACTTGAAATTATGAAATAGGTTTCTTCAAATGCTCCTTATCAATGTTGCTTGTGAACCACCTTGGCCTGGTCCAATGAGTGATGTGATATACGGTCCATGTGTGATTTACTAATCCAGTTTTGTTAGTTCCGCTCTTTGAACAGCCTTATGGTGCACTCTAACCCTGGTATCCAAAGAGTGTGACTCTCCATGTAGAAACATTCACATCGGTAAGGTAACCTATACCTGCAATTTTGTGTACTAGAAGGAACATCAGGGGCTATATACAAGATAAGATTAATAAAGTTGAGAGTATAATTAGAGAATGTAACTCTCTCCTTTGGAAAAAACCTATAAGTGGAGAAACAATAAATCCTGTATACAAGAGGCATACATAGATCTGATGACTGGAATGTTAGCAAGAAGAAAATAGGTATTAGCAACGGATTTGAACTTTTTTAGATGCAGCTGTGACAGATCAAGAATGGAGCGGATTTGGAACGAAAGTATTATAAGGAAAACTTAACTTTGTTAGGACATGTGAAGAGAGAAAACAAAAGATGGCTCCCATAAGAATTAGAACAGATACCTTTGTACGAAATCTGGAAGGATCTATAAAGTCAATTCTATACAAAACTCACAACGCTTGTTTTCTTGTTCGTTTCACGTCTCAAAAGTAATTTGGGCTCATGAGTTATTTCGGAACATTCCATGAAGTTTTTAATTTGTTCCTTTGTCGAAACATAACATTGCAGTACTGTTTAGCAGTTAATCTTACAAAATCTAGACCGTATGGGGATGATTGTCCTCCATTCGAAATCTGTTTTCGTATTTGTGAATATAGGGTGAACTAAGGATACAAGTAATTTATTATGAATAGTATTCAAATTTTATAGAGAATAGGATACTTCTTAGTGGGGACATTTGTTCCAGGAGGTACGCTTCAAGGTTCACGATCCCAAAGCGCACAGCAAAGGTGGGACATTAGAAAGCACAGTAAATGGTGGAAGGGGTGGAGACAGGGGCGGCCCAGACGAAGAAGCGTCTGCGCCAATTCCACAGCACATTATTCATCCAAATAAGGTAGGCTATTTAAACTTTATGCACATAAGCACATCAGTTATAGAGAACTTTCATAGCCTTCAAATTAGATAGTAGCGTTCATGGTGGTGAGAATTAGCATTTCATTTGTGAGTCAATGAAACTTTTATACTGGGCGCAATGTAAAATAGACAATTTAATTTTTAGATATTATTCTTAGATTATATTAAGATAAAAGTAATTTTATAACTTATAAAACTAAAATTTAAACAATAAAAGTAGGTTGCTTCCTCTTTACTTATTTAAAAATATTTTTTTTGTAATATGCTAACACACAGTACATATGAACTATATCAAGGTGTCCCAAAAGACCAATGTATATTTGATCTCGGATGATGTTGTAGACAAAAATTAAGCCGTGCTATTTATCGAATCCAGTACTTTCTACCAGTACCTTTATCAGCCAATACCTAACTCTATAATTTTTAAAAATTTGGTTTTAAAAGGGTCTGTAGATCTCCCAAAGTAACACTCGGTTTTAAACAATATTATTTCTAAAGCTGTGGTACCTAAAATTTATAATAACTCTAAATATGGATAATATATTTTAAGTTCTGGTAGCATAGTGTCTTGTATTTGTTTGTGTATTAATGTAAAAAAAAGCATCGTGAAAAAGTCTAGAATCTCTAGAAATTCGTGGAAAATTCTCTGTAAAAACTTTCAAGATTAACATTTTTGTGATTATATTATGTTTTGGATGATTATTTGATGGTACAGTTCAAACAAGTTGATTCATGATTTAAGTCCCAAAAAAAATTTCAGTAATATGCTCAAATGTTACAAGTTCATTAATTATCATATTTATTCAGTTTTTATTTATATTTATTAGAATCTGCGTACTTCGAGATAAAAATAAATACAATGTATTGATTTTTTCCATTGTTGCCGTCGTTCTAAAAACTTACAACACAATATCCTTTCTCACCAGATTATAACTGTTATATTATGTAAAAACACTTGCTAATGAGTTTGTATCATAATGCATGTTGGTTGCTTCGATGGCCTTCCCATTGAACATTTAACCAGCCACGATTTCTATGATTGTACAAGTAATGGACGGAAATGTGCGATCAGCATCAATTGAACCCAACTTTTTTCCAGTAGATCTTCCAATACTTCCACGACAGCCACACTAGAGCACTATACCAGCTTTCTAACATGCAAATGTTTGCCTTAAATACTAATGAATCACTTCATGTAAAAAAGGAGAGTGCACCGTAGGGACTATCATAAATTTTGTTAACATTTAATAACTTTCCCTACTCATCTAACTTTTAAACGTGTCACTGTTCTTTCATATTAATCGGAAGTTCTGCATAATGCATGTTTGCAAACACTTTGTTCTCACACATGAACGTATAAAATGACCGAAAGAGGCGCCATCAGTTTTTATGCAGTTTTTTCTATATAGCGTGTTTAAGATTTAAATATTTCTGATGTTTCAGGATATCAACAAACTATACGGTATCACACCATCCGATATTGACAAATACTCTCGGATCGTATTCCCCGTGTGCTTCGTGTGCTTCAATCTGATGTACTGGATAATCTACTTACACATTTCAGACGTGGTCGCGGATGACCTCGTGCTTTTGGAGGAGGATAAGTAAACCTTCTAGTGTGATATCGTGATAGATTTCAATTATACGCATCACAACTACATTTCATTTTTAATCTCGCACCTACAAGAGTATTATCTTGTTAGAATTATGACTGAATACGTAGATTAATTTGTAAGCGAGATTATACTGTTGCAACATCTATTATTAAAGAATACTAGTTTAATATTATTATAAGCTTCATTAAATAATTGAAATCTAGTTGGAGTTGCCAATGAAATCTGTCTTGTCACAAGTGATGAGTGATAACTCTGAACACTTACCAAGTTTTGTACTGAAACTAGACTAGAGTGGATCCATTTCCAAAATTCATCAACGACCATTCGTACCGTAGTTATGTTGCGCAGCTTTCAGGAACTAGAAGCTTCTAATATACAATATGACTCCGAAAGATGGAGGTGACCATACGAAGATACCGAAATGTTATTTTCAGCAAATATTTTGCATTCCAAATATTTTATTTAACTACGCATAATAATTAATTTAAGAATTTTAATTTACATATTGGTGATTTCAATTTGTCCTCTATACATCGGTCACATCTCGTTTGGTCAATTCCACGAATCTTGATACCTCAGTGGGCTGTGCTTTTGTCATCGTTTCCGTTTTTAACGGTTACAAAATTTAAATACTGAGAATAATCTTGTTGTTCGGAGCTTCTATTTCTACGACGAGACGTGTAAATAGTTTTCTTATGTCTCATAGTAAACTCGTCGTCGTCCTCATCCCCAAAATCTGACTTTCACCTATCAGTGAAATGCAAAATATGTGTCGCAAGATGGAAAAATATTATTCTCGAAAGTATTATTATTTATCACATCTTCGACATGTATTTTCCCATCCTTCCATTTTCTCGTTATCGTTTCATTGTTATAATTTGTATTTGATAAATTGTATATCAGATTTTGTTAATAAATTCAATAAATATTTAATTGCCTCACAGATTAGATTCAATTAGATATAGTCCAGAATAGAGTTGTTAAATATTATTGCATTTTTTCTGTTGTAATATAGGTATATTAAAAAATTTATTGCTGCACATTAAATTACATTTTACATCATCCTCATTGGCAGCTTCTTTCAGATAACTGCCTGCAGTACATCACTTCTGAAAGTTCGGGGGTAACTTTATTTTGACGAATCGGACAACATTTTTATTTGCCAAATTGTTTGGCATGTTTTGAAATACACAACCGCAACTCAAATTGATTTTATTATGTCCTAAAAGTATCATGGATTTTCAATTTGTGAGATAATAGTTTGAGAAAATCGACCAAAGAGTTCTGGACAAAATAATAGACAAATTTGTAATAAAAAAATTGTTGCAATCTACTGGTCATATTGTCGGACAATTATCGTTGGTCGTTGAAAAGTTTTCACTGTCAGTAAAATGCCTTTTTCATGACAATACCAAGTGATTGTTTTTCTATTATTGAAATGAGCTATTAAATAAAGTGAAACAATTGTACGACATTTTATATGCAGTATTACTGAAAAAAATGAGGAAAAATGTGTTTGAAATTTAATCAGTTCCGAAAAATTTAACTTACGTGGTCTAAGTTCCTAGTACTCTAAACACTATTTCCTGAAACTGATACCACAAAAGAATACGCTCAGATTTTCACGATTACAGTATTTTGTTGAGCTATTCTATTTAAGTTGACCCAGTTGTGTCACCTTAAGACAACCTTTGCCTGATTTTTGTCTTAGGTAAAACGGTATTTTCAATTTTCTAATTTTCTATCAAAATTTTCAGAACCTATTAAAGCCATAATGGAAGTAGGGACGGTGTGATAATCACAGAAAATCTAGTAAAGGCAACTTCTAATAGTATTGCAAATTTTTGCATCTTTCTAATCCAATTCTGACAATTTAATCGGACGTACGAAAAAAGAAATCATAAATAATATCAGTGATTTTGTTATAGTAATCTGTTACTTTCGATTAACCATGGAAAGATGAAACCTTAATGTAACAATAAAATAAGACTTTTTTAATATATTGTAAACAAAATTGTGGATTTGAAATAAAATTCTCAATTTGGAAATTTGGAATAAAACAGGATGTGTAAAATTACACTACTATCATGGAAGTTATAAAATAGTTTACAGGCAAATAAATCACAATATCGTAAATATCTCTAAAACTCAAAGAATTAGAAGTATGAAACCTTTATCAAACGCGTATTAATTTTGTTGACGAATTTAAAAATTCACTAATATACTTGGTGTTGCATTTAAAATAAGCAATTTGTTATCTACCTCTTAAATTTCCAGAGGGCGTTGGTGGTTGACACTAATGTCGTTAAATAAAGTACCCTCAAATACTTCCAGATGCTAAATTTCCGGTAAATACATAGTGTACTTGGTCTATTTTCATGACACACTGTGAATGTAGATTCATAAACAATTATGAACAATTTATGATAGTGTAAAAATAATATGGACCATAAAACTTGTATTATGAAATTCAATTTTTGGCAGATAAAAATTATGGAAAAACGAACGAATCTATAAAATAACTCTTTTGAAAACCTTAGATTTTTTCGAATTCTTTATTTTAAATATTGAAAAAGTTATCACAAAATCCCATGTTAAACCGGGAAAGCGTTAAATATCTTTAGATAATACTTTTTATGCCATAAAAAATTATAGGATTTTTTTTAAATAATAATTTCTCGGTAAAGATTTCAAAATTACTTTGTTCTCGAAATTTTGGGGAGGCAAGTGCCCCACCCTTTCCATCCCTGTAGAATCCACTCAGTAGTTAAGGTAAAATGCAAGGTGATGGTCACATAGTTTTAAGTAATAGAAAATTTTCCCAATAAAATACTTGATCGACTCGTCAATCTGAAGCTTCCACGAACTTTCATACGCATGGTAATAAATTATCAAAACAGCAAACTGATATATTTGAATAAGAAATAATATAGGTAATTTAAACTTGTTTTTTTAAGATCAGATAAATAATAATTCACTTGCAAAATCACCATTTTTGGTCAAAATTTATAATTTGTACCTATATTTCAACCACATATTTTATATTATCGTTACTGGACTGTTTTCAGAGACTTTATTTAGCGCCCATGTAAATAAAAACGTTCCTGTTTTATACTCCTCGCACACAGTCCAATGAAAAATTTGCAATTAGTATAGTCAGCACGAACACACGATAAACCACTCAGACCCAAACGAAGAATGTTTGTTAGCAATTATTTCATGTTATTCAAAATTGTATACCTCGTACAAAGCCTATTATTATTTTTGTATTTCTCATCAAAGTGATTTATCATAGCGAAAGTTTTATTTCGTTGTCGCATTAGTTTATCTTTTAGCAGATTGTTTCGGACACGGTTGAGTTGTTTGAATTTATATTTGTAATTTATTAATTGATTTTAAATTTTACAGTTCGAGAGTTGGAGCTGATTGAAGTAGCTAAGTTACATGGTTCTTGAGTATTGTGTTGGTTATTTCGACTGTTCAAAAAGTTTAAATTTCGGAGCGTGGAACATTATTACCAACATCCGGAACATTTTCATACCTTTCAAAAAAAAGCTGTCGCCATAACTGTATATTTATAATTGGAACTATTATAGCATTGCACAGAGAGGTCCTAAAGTAAGTGAAAGAAGAGGTCAATTTTTATAAAATCAGCAAAATTGAGTTGTATCAACTAAATTTTGCTGATACCCTCTAATATATTACGTTTTTGAGAGCAGCTTTGTCTTAATAATTTCTGACAGTTCTCAATCTTATTAATATTCTGTAGTCATATCCTTCTTACATTTTTGTATATAGTATATATATTTTTCACCTTTGTTTTGGAATCTATAAACGGAGGATTTTATTAAAAGAATATCTGATACGTGTCGAAATGGCATTTAAATTTATTTTTAGTAAAAACACTGGAGTTCTATATCCAAGCACTACTGTCAATTATAATTTTTTGTTTATTTTCTTCAGTCAGCTCAGCGAGTCAACAGAAATACATAAGTGCCTAAAGAATCTGTTTCAAATTTCAGGAAAAAAGCAGGTTCGTTTGAAATGAAAACAATATTAAGAATAAACTTTACTACCAACTTTGATGAGATGTAACAAAGAGATAGTACACCAGTTAATAGAGATTTTTAAGGAACATTAAATTTAGCAGCAAACCGCTTACATCATCAGTTAAGTAATCGTTTATGAGTCATAGCTGATAGAATTTTAACAGCAAACTAGTGAAAGTAAATTAAAAACCCGGAAAAAATATCTTTTTTTTCGTTTTTTGTTGCTTGTAATGTTAAAAATGATGACCCGATCGTGAGTGTACACAAATCAGAGGTTTTTTAACACGGGAAAAATTCATAACTTTGTTACAAAATAAGCTGGAACGTTAATCTTGATCCTGGTTATAGCTTAGGACATTAATATTGACTGGGGTCAATATCGATGTTGTCTGATAAGCAAATCGTACAGAATAACAATTTAAATAAACTATGAAAATATTGTGCAAAATGTACCGTATTAACCAAGATGTTTCGATTGGGATACACAATATACACTTGTAAAGCACATAAAATGCACTTCATTTTGTATACCTTGAATTTTTGTTGCAATGTAGTAATAATGCTTCTGTGTATTGGCTTAAACAAGGTATACATACTTACCCTCAGATATTTTGACAGTGGCGGATCCAGTCAGTGGAAAAACGTATTTTAAGTAATAACACTAGCAGGGTAACCTTTAACCTAAAAACTCAATGGAAACTAGATAGAAAAATAAATGAAAACGGTATGACATTTAGAGAAAGGTACAAATAATGATAGAATTCAGCATAATTTTCATCTTATGACTAAGGCAAGATCGAGATTGCGTTCTCAGTCTCGGATTCGGTCATTATCGGTCAACAATCAGACTAGGCTGACTTCTCGGTCTGGTTCTCGGCAAACAACGACTATCGGCCATGCTAAAGGTAGACAAACTAGTTGATTTTAGAGCTTATTGCTCCCCCTATCGAGATTTGGATCAACACAATACTGCAGATTGGCTCAACGACAAAAAACGCCAGGCGGCCAGGATAATACATGTCATATTTGATTTCTTTTAGGAACAGAAACATATGTTAAAACTGGAGGAAAGTAGTTGAACATTTTGACAGAAGTGTACAAACTCGAATGATTTTACAAAGCCACTTTACATATTTCCTGGGACTTTCCTGTTGGTCAGTGGTAATATAGTTAAAATTGTTGTTTAAATGACAATGATGAAAGCAAACAACAAAGTCACTCTAAGAAAACGAAATGTAATTTGCTAGTTGCACTCAATCAGCGGTTTTTTTTCGTTAAAATTTTTTCAATGCTTAATTTCAACAGCACTAATTAATCCAAGCTTAAGAGTAAATACCATACTGGCAATGAAATTAATTTAACCAAGCACAAAATTATTGAAACAAGTATACCATTTATTAACTGCTCACGATTCAGCTGAAGAGAAACAGACTGATAACTAAATAGCGAAATATACTCAAATATTTAAAAAAAACTTCTTAATATTGACATTCATCTCTATGTAAATCTTTGAGACTTACAGCTATTAAATTCCTGTCAGCACCACCAACAAACGTCTTCAACGAAGAATTGTATAGTAGG
The DNA here is from genome assembly GCA_034190945.1 of Octodonta nipae. NCBI lineage: Eukaryota > Metazoa > Arthropoda > Insecta > Coleoptera > Chrysomelidae > Octodonta > Octodonta nipae. The sequence continues at coordinate 65,303,117 of CM067223.1, forward strand.
ATTAGACAATTATCTGGTGAAAATAGGCATTATTTGAAAGGACACTGCTGAACAATTAATTTTGTCCTATAATGTAGTTCTGTGCAATTTTTATTAATAAATTGCAATTGCATTGTTGTTAATAAAACATGAAAATATAACCAGTTTTATATTAATTTGAGATATACTAACAAAATATTTTGTGTTGTGTCGGTTCGGCCGGGACTAAACACCAGGTTGGGTCGGCAATTAATTGTAACCCCTCCTCAAATAAATCTTAGATCCACTCATGGGCTTTGACAGCAAATGTCATTCCTTCGCTGACTGTGTGTTACATATTCGTACTTTTAATGCAACATTGAGAGCGATTTTAAATGAATTTCCCGGCATTATAACTAGAATCCAGGATAGACAAATTGAAGTGCTTTTTTTTTCATTTATAAACATTCAAAGTATCTTTAACATTATCCGATCAGTGAATTCTGGTTTATAGGGTGCTCATTGCAAAATATCTCTGTAAATTATTTAAATTGAAATATGTATTTATCAACATTCAAGAGAACTGATTAATTCAGAAGATTCATCACAAAAGTTGGAAGAGGATAATCAATTAATATTTGCAAATGGAACAATAAGTGAGAGGATAATTAAACTTTGAGTAGACACAGGTTCAGAGTCAATCAAGTGGGAATGGGATAAAAAATTATAATCAAAAATAAATATATTAACGGCCAATAATAGGAAAATGTATAAGGTAATTAAAGAAGCTACCATAGGAATGTAATTTGGGAAGAAGAAGTTTGAATTGGAATTTTTGGTGATAGATGTGGGTTGTACTCTGAAGGCGTTATAGGAATGGATTTGTTAAAGTCGAATTCAGGGTACATAGTAATGGAAAACGAATGCGAAAAAGAAAAAGATGTAGATAGGCAAGTGTAAAAAAATATGGCTATGACTAATGAAAAAGCAGAGAAAATGAAGAGGTAAATTGAAAAGAAAAAGGTGTGTGAAGAAAGAATATCGAAGAAGAAAATAGACTGCCCTGAAAAATTAAAAAATGAAGTTATGAATATTTTCCATAAATATAAATTACTCATTTCCAGTGTAATAAATACTCCCACAAAATAGAACCGAAAAACATAAATAATTTTAAAAAAGTTTACAGTTCCAAATAAATATCGGGAACAAGTACAGGAAGAAATAAACAAAATGTTAGAAGCTGATATTATGGAATGATCTGGTTCCAGATATATATACCCTGTAATGATAGTGCAGGAAAATAATGGTTATTTGAGGATTTGTTAAATGCAAGAAATAAAAAAGAATAACGGGTACGAAAATTTTCACATAATGACACCTAAAACATACTTTTGGCTAATTCGATTTGAATAATCATCCAGGGATTTTACGGGACTCCAAGTTGATGGAGTATTTTTATAGATTTATAGTAGATCTATTCAGTATTCAGATTGTGATCTACTGGTTAAAACACTACACCAGATTTTAGACAGGTGTGAATTTACATAATATTGATGATATACTATTTTTTTTCTCATAATATTTATGGCAGTTCAGTAATTTATTTGGTATATAAACTGAACTTACATAACGTAGAAATGGATCCTGAAAGACTTCACCTAATTCAAGATTATAAATGACCAAAAAAGTTGAGGTAAATAAGAGGGTTTCTTGGAAACAAATATCATTTTTGAAAAATATCTACTTTTTGGCAGTTTTTTTAACCTTTCTCAATAACAAAAAAGGTAAAATCAGGGCTTATAAACACTCAGTAAGAAGGATTTCTATTTTTTTACAACAATTTCATAGATGAGATGATGATCACTTATAAACTAATAATAGAAGAAACCCATATTTTTGACTGTTTTTATTATTTACTTCTACGAATTTGTTCATAAAATCTATCTTCTTCTATTCTCTATCAACTGTTACTGTGATGGTATAAGCGAATTTCTGTTAAATGGCCCAAAATAACATCAATTTTGCTCTATAGACTGGTGTATAGAGCAATGAACTGAGTTCAGTAATACTCTGTATGATAGATTATGCAAATTGTTGTGATACCGACTATCGAAAACTTAAGCAAAAAACTACCTATATGTACCCTTACCTGATCTTGACTTGATTTTGAATAATATGTAATATGATTTTAATTTTCCTTCAGGGATCCACCCAACAATTATGTAAACCGTTGGTGATTACCCAACGGTTGAAACGAAATTCTAAAATGTAATATAAATATTATGTAATAAAATTATATATACCAAATAGGTAGGTACACGCGCTCGTAGCAAAAGGATACCTAGTGACACTGACTGTAAATATTGTTTAGAGCCACAAGATATTGAAGAAAAAAAAAGAAATATTACGTAAGTTAAATTGCGAGCACGTCAGACCAAGTATTGTTTAAAACTGTTCCATTCAGTTTTAAATAACAGCAATGAATAATTCCGTTAACGGTTTCCCAAAAGGGAATTAAAAAATTTCAATCACAACTTATGGCATTGAACGATAAAATTTATTTTACCTGAATTTTCTTCAAAAACTTAAAGACTCAATTGTTAACATTTTCAAACATAGATATTCTTACACAATAACGACTAGGTATTGAAATACTCATCTTCCTTTACCTCAGGTTAGTGTTAGCTTAGGCGTCCTTTAAGAACGACACTTTTTTTAAGGATTTTGTAATATTTGCCTTAACATGAGAACTGACCTATATAACAGAAATATTAAACCTATATTGTACTAAACAATTTGAAGCCAACTGTTATTTTTAATTTGGCTGTTCATTAGGAAATTTTCAGCTCAAGTTATTCCTGTAGCAGATAAGTATTTAAAATTTTAAATTGGGAATAAAATGTAGTAAGTCAATTTCGAAAATGTTTCCTTTACTGGTTGTCTGTACAGAAACTCTTTCTCGCACATATCCAAGAAAAAGATATCTCCAATAAGGTCAACCAGTATATAAATAGTAGTAATGTGTATATTGTGTGTTACATATCTCTGTTTGAAAGTCCAAATCTGGAATCACTATCATTCGCTTTGTATTCTTAAATACTGGATTTGATACAAATCCTCTTGTTTGTCAACAAATTTTCTGAGTGACAAGTTGCCAATTGGCGATATTTGGACTTGATATAAAGAGAACTATTTGGTTGCTCTTCTAGCAATAGATTGTTTAATTAATTTTCTTGTAGCAACAAGTTCTTTGTTGTCTATCTATCATATGGCTGCCAGTGCTGATTATTAGGTGGTTGGTCGCATTAGATTTGTGCACATATCTTCTGGAAATGTTAAATTGTGATTGTGTAAGTTTTGCCTTACTTACTTTCCTGATAGTTCATTTATAGTTTTATTATACAATCTTCTGGAGATTGATTTTGAAGTAGACGTTCTTCGATAATGTTGATTTCGTTTTGCCTTTTGCTCTATCATATAAGTACTTTACAAGACCTCACATTATTTTATTTATATTCCAGCCACAAAGGATGGCTGGAATTGGTCATATATCTATTAATATTTGCAGGTTTTCGATAAGTGGTGATACTTATTGTGCTGTTTGTTCTATCTATCTTCATTGTGAATTTTACTGTGTCTACTATCTTGACTATAGCTTGATCCAGGAATGAGAGCACTTTTTTATGTCATACTCCGAAAATACAAAAATATCTACTATGGATTTCCATCTAATCTTGGTATAATTGCCTGTCTACATCTTTCTTCAAAATATGTCATAAATATATTAATAAATGTAGCTCCTAAATAAGACCCCCATGGCAATATCGAATTCTTTGTCAATTTTCACTTTCTGTCCAAATATTTGTAATGAAGAATTTCTCGAAACTGCCCTAGTACAGTTTGATCGTCATTTTTAATTTCAAATGTTTACCTGTTGAGAGAAAAATCTGAGACGAGAAAGCCCTAAATTCCTAATGAAAGTGCAAAATAATCAAAGACCTCCCCAGGAATCTTACTTACAATTATGGGTTTAGTAATAAGACTTATGTTCAAATTTATAAAAATTCTTAATTTTACAAAACGTTTTAAAAATAAGAAAGAAACGTGTTACATGAGAAGTATTATCGGTGTTCCAATTGTCTTCTCTGTGTCTCGAAATATTCGTTTCACTACTATGGAAGAATACCAACAGAGGTTTCTCAAAAGTTACAAACCGCAGATAATGTCTCTTGAAATTTCCAAGGTCTCTTAAAACAATAGTGCTTATTTTATTTTCTTCAAGAATATTTTCAATTATTCATATTTGCTAAAGAATTTCAATCTAGCATTTAAGAATATTTTATATTTCTTTCATTTTTCAGTTATGCTATTAACATTTCTGAAATATTTAAAATAATCTAAATTTTCGGTTACGTTATCTTTCTTGCCAATAATTATAACGGTTACAGAAATAAAATAGCTACAGTCAAAACATACGATGAAAGTGGTTTACTAACTGAATAAAACTAAAAAAAAAAATTTAAACGAATACGAATATCTATTATTCATACTGTAATTATGAAAGTACTTTTAAAGAAAAATGTTTATAATGTTGGCATCATTGCGTTATGAACCCAATTTCATAAAACTAGTTAGAAATTTTTACTCTGGAAACCAGTGTTGCTAACACAATGACTAAAGTAAAATTATGTTTCTCGATTTCACTAATCCTATTTATTGAAATGTTCAATGCCATATGATTTAGTGATTGAAATGTTTTCGAAAATGTGACGCGCTCTCGAAAAAAATAAGATTTTCTTAGTTCGTACACCGTACGTCACTCCAGTGTTTAATAATTTTAGGCACTTAGCACAGAGCAAGATTCTGGAGCAATTTGCAGAATAAAGTAAAAAAACTTCCTTACGAATAACACCGCTGTAATCTGCACCCTCTAACGGCGAGCATACCGATAACTGACGTCAGCCCATGACGAATTACCTTCTGGAAATGTGAGAATTGTTGGCGACTGTCAAACCATTTTAATACAACTAATTGTTTTCGATACTATCATTGCCATATGAGTTTAATTATTTCTATAATTAATTCGTTCTTTTTAGGCGTCCATCGAAATTTTGCAAATTTATCACAAGAGGCAGCACTTGCAGTAGGGATAAACGTTATACCTTCTCAACTTAAAGGGTTTTTCAACAGGCGTCCAAGATTTGAGGTTTAGTAAAACATGATTTTCTGTAGCAAAGAATTGCCATGTTTATTGATTTATAATCTATACATTCAGGAATTAGGTATGAAACAAAATGTCTTGTCTAATTTCGGTCCAAATGTGTTAATTCACAAGGCCGTGGCGGCCAATTCTGAGCTCCAAGCTGGAAAATGACACGAGTAGGAGCAAACTCTTAAAAGAAAGTGAATGTTTTATGAGCGGTAAGACATTTCACACTATCTTACTGAACTTTTTGTCATCAAGAGCTATATGTTCCATTTAAGGCAAAAAAACTACGTATCTTATCACGGTAACGTTCTCCATACGCCGTTAATGCATTAACTTTCTCATCTTGGAAGAAATAAGTCCCAATAATACCTTGAGACCAAAATGCAAATCAAACAGTAGTAGTAGATCTAAATCTTTAGTAAGAATACGCTGGAGAGGTGTTGTTGCAATGTTTAAATCTTGTGGTCAATGACAAATTGAGATCTCTAGACTTTTGGCCACACTCTCGTGAACTGTCGGGACCAGTAGTTTCGAATTCTTCGAATATTCTTTTCACATCAGATGGATTAAGCTCATGCTGGGCCCCGATTCTTGAAACTATTCGACGACTGTACCACAAGATTTCGGACGTATGTCGAATGAAATCTGACATAAATGAAGTTTACTATATGGGTTAAACTTCATTTACCTCATCTTTTCATGCGACTTACGTCGAATGTCGTATAGTAAGGCTGCTGAATGGTTCGACAATCGGGACCCTGTCGAATGGTTCGAGAATCGGGCCCATGAAGATCGTATATTGGACACACTCTACAAATTGTGGCAATCAAACTTTCGCCATATTGATAACAATAATAGTTTAGTAACTTTGCAAGAAAAATCCAAAAATACAGTTATTTCTTGTGTCGATTTGTGCGCGCCAGTGCGTATTTAGAAACAAAAACGATGGCCAAGAAGTTGCTCAATCTCTAAAAATAACCCGGTAGTAGTTAAAATTAACAACTAAGAAAATCAGAGAAGGATATAGCAAATGATAGAATAAAGCGCTCAAAACAAAAAATACTACGAAGAAGAAGAGGAAGGGAATAAATGGCAAAATTTAAAACAAAACGTTGTGAAAGCTGGCGGTAAAATAATGGAAATTACTCTGGACAACCAAGTTAAATAATATCAGATTTATTGGAGAAATAATGCCTGAAACAAATGAATGTACACATCACACAATAACATAAGTAACTGAGATGGAACATATAAAATCCAGCTGTAAATCAAATATTATTGCAACAGTTTTTTTATTGTACCAACAAAAGTTGCACAAGTTATAAAATGTGATTTTGCAGCAAGTCAAGACCTTACTCAAGCATACATGAGATGTTTATAGTTATAGTAACGAAAATCATTAAAAATTATGTTTATATTCAGTAAATTTATACAGCGTGATTAAGAAATGTTATCATGAAATTCCCAATGGCCTAGGATGCATAAACTTAATACTGTCAGCTAATAATGCGCCAATCATAACTAATAATTAAATGAAACCGATAAATATTAGAACAACATCTGGTTCATGCCTGCTTTATTAAATGAGAGCTATCGAAACCAGACGGGGCGAGTTTATTGCTGACCAATCAAGGCTAGGTTTAAATCAGGTTTGCACCTCCAAGTGCTCAAAGACCAGTTACTTCGAAACTAATAATAACTATTCGAAACGGTTGGATGCAAAAAAAATGAGAGGTTGAAAACACAAAGCCCCATCAAATATATATATGACAAAGCCATAGAATCTGTTTCAAGGCTATTATTTTGAATTGGAGTAGACAAGTGATGAATTAAATTGAGATGGAAGGATCCTAATATAAACGTATAAGAACTAAGTATCTTTAAATTTGGGATGATATGAATAATCACAGGCACTTCAATGAAAAAATTGTATTTGCCTTGAAAACATGTAGGACAGCCCCCTTTATTATTAGAAGTGAATGAATGAAGTCCAAGAGAAGGTGCAGCAAGAGGTAGATAAAGTGCTACCACCAGAGGTTCAGATGTCCTAAAGCGAACTCGTTGAAATGAATGCAGACGACATGAGATCAGGATTTAAAGAGAAATGTATATCAGTATTATGTTCAGCGGAGATAAAAAGTAATCCTCTCAATAATGGCTAATATAATAAAAAGTAAAAAGAATATGTGCAGAGAAACAAATAGAAATAATTCCAAAAAACAGAACTTACTAACAATAAACTCCTACACATAAAAATCAAGCGAGAATGATTAACAAAATTTCCAAATATATGAAGCAATGACCTCAGTGCTGGGATAACAGTTAGAGATACTGAGGGAGCGAATATTTCTAAGAAACGGTACACACATTTTCCAAATATCCGGGTTTTTAGGATCACCCAAAACAACTACAGCGGACCTTAGTTCCACAGTTAAATCCCTCAAATCATTTTCAGTGCATTCTCTTGTTGGCTGTCGATGCAAAGGTCGCTGTGCCTCCAATTAATAGAGGTAGATCTTGTTTTGGCTTTGCTTAAAACTGTTTTCCAATACCGACACCAACCCATTAGATCACCTAGGTACTAATTTCTGATACAAAATGACTATGCCAATTCAAAATTAAGGCAAATTTGACATATGTGAAATTTTAATGATAAAGTTATGGAGGCTACAGACGATATAGTATACAATAGCAATCACGGTTGAATAAAATGAATATCTAATCAAGAGCAAAGCAGAATAGTTCTATTCTAGTTTGACAGTCAATATTGTTGTTAATAACGTCCATCAAGAAGACTTACCTACATATGTAAAACCTCTTAATTTTTAAATCCAGTATGGCTGATCTAACCTTTGTTACAGATATATAATGATCGTTCTAATAATGATCAATGTCCGATTGATTCTAAGTAAAAGTACTTATCAATTTTAAAATTGTTTGACAGTACTGGCATTCACCACATTTTCGTATACCGACGTAACATTCGGAGCCAGAGCTTGCTATTGTCAGTGACGGCGGGCTCGTTGGGGACGGGGTTCGCTAAAGACCCAACGCGACGGCGATACGTATCAAAAAATTTTGGGACTTCTGCGGGCCCCCATCCGCACTGCGAGCGACTATTGCTCACTATTAAATATTCTAAATGATAAGAAAAAAAGTTATATGTAACATATTTGAAACATTCCACTAATTTATTAAACTACGCATAACGTAGGTATATACTGTTTGGCGTTTTTATTTAAATAAAGAATTATATAAATTTTAATGTTCTTCTTATTTCATAAATGTGTACAAAAACTTTAATTCTTCATTGCGTTAATTTTTATTTCATTTTTTCATCATAACTAGTTGGGGTTGCAATCCAGTGGCACTTTGAATCAAGGTGGATAAATGCGGCGTCAATGCAAAGCCAGCTGGAGCTACTTTCCAAAGAATTTTTTTTAATTACAGTGTTTTTACAATAAAAAAGTATATAACGTTGTTTCCTTCAGCGCTGTCTCTGATGAGCACTCTTTTATTTTAACCCGGGGATTTCCCGAAATTGCTTGCAGGACTACGGAAATTCTCCTAAATTGTGCGCAGCGCTAGGTTTCCAAATATGTACATAACATCCGAAACATTGTAGTTGTATTTTTTGTTTGGTGGGGTTCTGTAAGGGCGCATTTTGATCATTATTGTAATTATAAATTTATATAATACTATAACGATTAATACAGTGACAAATATTATGATATTTAGTTTTTATCATGGGTGATAATGAAAAAAAAAAGAAAGAAAAGAGACCAACCAGAAAAAGCATTTCACTGGAAACTAAAATTCAAGTGATTAGATGATTAGATTCTGGTGAACGTCAATCTCACATTAGTGCTGCAATGAATTTGGCAACTTCAACAATAAGGACAATTCTTAAGAATAAAGAAACAATACTGTCTTCGGTAACTGCAACTACGTCAAGCTCTGGAACTACAATTATCCGTTCTAGAAATAACATTTTAGAGAAAATGGAAAAATGACTGTCTAAATGGATTGACGACGAAATTGAACGCAATATGCCATTAAGATAATTTATCACAGTGGAACATGCTAGAAGAATTTTTAATTACATTAGTCGAGGATGGTTTAATAAATTTAAACATCGAAATAATCTTCAAAACATAAATATCACAGGAGAAGCAGCAAGTGCTGAATTCCTAGCAACAATAATTGAACAAGGAAACTATCCTCTACAATTGGTTTTTAATGTTGAGGAAACATGCCTGTTTTGGAAATGAATTCCAAAACGAACATTTCTATCCCGTGAAGAGAAACGAGCACCAGGACTTAAAGCTGCAACAGATCGCTTAACATTTCTACTGGGTGGTAACGCGAGCGAAGATTTCAAATTAAAACCACTACTAGTTTACCACTCCAAAAACCAAAGAGCGATGAAAGGGATATCTAAACCAACTTTACCCGTAATTTGAGAGTCTATTGAGAAATTATGGATAACTATGAAAATTTTCCAAGATTGGTTCACTGAACATTTCTGCTCGTCTATTACACGTTATTGCGAAATTAAAAAACTTAAACAAAGAGCGCTACTATTAATTAATAATGCTCCAAGCCACCCAACAAATTTCTCAGACTTAACAACATGCATTGAGAAGAGAAGCAATCAGTAAGAGAATTTTGGAAAAAGGACAATATTGTTGTATAATCCGTGGGTTCAATTAAAATTTTAAAAAAAAACTAATATTTACTCTCACGTTTTAAAAACTTTTATTTACATCAACAGCTGATTCGAATATCACAAATATAATACAATATAAGCTCTTCGTCACATTAACTAACAGCTCTTTTTAAAATCAGCATCGAAAACTAGCGTACAATCCATTATTAATTCTACCTTTCGAGATCAATTTTTTTGTCATAAAATCGATCGATGTCGTACTGGAATGAAACCAGGGCCGGCTTAGGGAAATTTCTTTACAACATCATGAATGCTGTAGAAAACATCAACCTTCTTGGAATGAGAACAGAAAGATCTTTGAAAGGAATATGGAAGAACATTTGGCCTTATTTAAGTACGAGCGAACGAATTGAACACTGTATCGATATGGATGAAATAATGGAAGAAATAGTGGAATTAGTGAAACAAACCGTAAATGTAGAAGACCTCGAAGAAATACTTCAAGAAACAGTATCTAGTCTTTCTAATGATGAGTTAAAAAATTAACTGAACAAGAAGAAAACAAAAATATCGATAGTAGTGATTTCGAAGAAGAGCAAAACGAACATTCGATGGCATTTGTAAGAAGGAGTTTGACCACTATAACTGAAATTATGACCAATTTGTTGAAAATGATCCAAATTTTGACAGAAGTTCAAAAGCTTTATACACTTATCAATAATGTCTAAAAGCACGCAAAAGGAAAACGCAAACTACATTAGATGCCTTCTTGATAAAAATGCAGAAAATTTATAAGTATATTTGTTTATATTGTTTTTATTTTTATAAGAAGTAAATGTTTGGTTTTATTTTTATTTAAAAAAAAACATAATTATTAAATTTAATCCCTAATCAATGAATGATAAAAGTGCAAGGTAGGGTAAGTAGTTTTAGCCCCCAAAGCTAACTCTACAACACCAGCGATACTTTATAGCTGGAGTAATTCTACCACAGCGACGTAGTAAGTTAAAAATCTGTACAAAGTTTGAAGAAAGATCCTAGTTAAAAATCGCATTTTACATAATTTAGAGATAATAAAATTGAGATGGGCTTCTCAGGTCATTGTAGGATCAACGTAAATCCCCAAGAGCTGCACTGATGCTGGAGTGAAGTTGCAATGTAAAGTTAATGGTCTGGGTCTTTCTATTGTTGAGACTATTGGCTAAAAAAGCCCAATGTCACGCTGTTTAAATTGAATCCTCCATAATATTGGGTCTGAAGGTTGAAAGTGCAGTAACGTTATGGTATTATCAGTAAGCCGGATTGTAAGTAAATTCAATATATTCAATAGTTTGGCAAGTCATTTCTGTGTATGAAGAATAACGAAGGACCCAGCACATAGCCCTCAGGCACACCATTCGAATCAACGACTACTGATTTTCAAAAAGGACATACTGTTGCCTAGCTTCTAAATCGGACTGGACATGAATAATACTGTTCTTGTCTAATTTACAGTGAGATTGTTTTGTTTATAAAGAATTTCAAAATTATACATTCGAATGCCTTTGCAAAGTCCAGGAATGTAGCATATGCCTTATGCTTATTTTCAATAATGACTACTTATCTACATTTCTTTGACATATTAGGTTGTAGTTGTAAGTTATTTTTGGTGTCATTTATGTACCCTAATAGTAAGTAATAGTTTCAAGTATTTTCATTAATTATCACAATACAAGCACAAATCATCTTAATGTTATTGATGGTTTTATCTACTTAATTAAAGACCTGAAAATTTACCCAGCTCCCGAAAAGATTGCTCTACACTGGTTGCTTTGAGAGTCATCAAACAAGAATGATTTAGTGACTTTCATAGTGTTATTTCTATCTTCAATATCTTATAATAAACTTTTCAGATCCCGTTTCTTTTCGTTTCATGAAACTTTCTCACACTTTAGTGCAATATCCAGTTATTCTTCAATCTTATTCAATGTGAGATGCACTCTCAGTGAATTCGCCTCATCACATTCTACTTTCAGTAGATGCTCTTCTGCTGCTGCCCTTCTTTGCTGTGAAAAGACTTGTTTGGCTGAGACTGGTTTGCTGTTTTTAGCTGACTTCGAATCCACAGCGCTGTATCCGGGGCCAGATACCGGTTACAGCAAGTCCCAAAATGTGCTGGATCCAGTTGGATTTCTGGATCCAGTATCAATCCAAAATCACTAGCCTTTCCTTTTCTGCTGAACAAACGCCTCTGCCATATTTTCTCATCTTATCTGACCTTAAGAACTAATACAGTTTCCAACTGGTCTCTTTACATCATCACTCCAACTTGTAAGCCGTCATTGCCTGCTTATACCTTTCAGCTCTTGGTCTTAATTGTATAATTTTTTGGTCCACTGGTTATCTGTCAAATGTATAATAATTTCGATTGCGTCCCTAATCCCAATGTGGGACGGTTCCATTAGGGATTTGGTCAATCTTTATAACTAGTTTCTTGAAGCTCCTAATAGTCATAATCAGTGTCTCTCTGCTAGTATAGCAAGGATGCATTGCTCAAATACCCAGCTCTCAAAGCACATTGGAAAATTGGGTTGAAGCACTAATTTTGATTTTCCAAAAAGTGCGAGGTTATTCCTATTCTGCTTCGATACCGTAAGATTGGCAAACATACTTGTTCTAGGTTTTTGTTATTTAGTTTGATGGAATTACTTTCTGCTAGATGTGTTATACTGGGTTTTCTAAATATTTATTTCCAAACCTGATATTGCAGATATTCCACTTATATTTGGTAGCAAACTAGTAACCAAATGAACAATTTAGAAGAGAGTGCTTCTCCTGGTCTGAGCTCTCTCTCGACATTAAATACCCAGTATATTTGCTGTCAGTTATTTTAACGTTAGCTGTTGATGTATTTTGAAACAGATGAACAAATTCGATTGAACCTACACAACTGAGGAGAAAAAGATGCAGAAAATTCAATATTTGTGCGAACAAAATTAAAAATTAAGTTTAATTGAGTCAGGTAATAGTGTTAATACAATATCTTTACACTCTTTAATTATTATATATTACATTAAAATATAATCGTCACAGTTTTATCAGTTTTTAGATTACTTATTTCAACTTTTACTGGATTTCTTCAAAAAATTTTCCAAATTAACACATTTTAAAGGTGTAGCTCCAAAAAACTCCCTACTGAATTTCAGAGATGCCATATTTGTCGTCCAAGTGTTTAATATCGGGTCGTATTCTTCGACAGAATTGAGATATCCTGAGCCAGTACTGCCTCCTATAGCATAAATGGTGTTGTTCAGTGCAACCAATTCATGTCGACCCCTAATCAAAACATAATGCAAACATTAACAAATTTGAAAATTTGAATATTGTAGGATTTTGTACAATTTTAAATTTTTCGAATTCATAGAATGCTTTTGAGAGGATTGTATTTATATTGTCAAGATGAATATATAGGTGATTTTAATGAAACCGAGAATCCTTATCAATAGACATACCTATCTAGGTTGTCCAAATAGTTTTAGTCTAAGATCCTAAATCGACCTTCACCGAACTGATATTTTATAATAAATTTAGAATATTAGAAAATATATTATAAATGTATTGGTTAAAAAAATCCTGGACAGACTATTTTTAATTATTTCCTAAAAAATGAATTTTTATAAATGTTTCACCATCAAGGTAATAAGAAAGTTATATCATGACTAAAAGTATATAAAGTATAGAATATGTAGCCGTTGGGTTACCTATTATTTTCCCGAACGAACTACTGGGTTGGCAGGTATAAACAAGTATGTCGAGGCCAGTTACTTTCAATTGATTGGATAATAAAAAAAATCTTGGGAACAAGTTGATATAGGGTTGTCTGCAAAAAATTCGGTCCTAATAGGGGCTTGCGAATTTTAAAAATTTCCATTTTAACAATAGTGGAAATGTTGGACAATGAGATATGAGGTAAGTAGGTATACCGTGTAATAATAAAGGTCCCAAAATCGCAGTCGCACGTGCGCATAATGACAGCGATAGACAGTGAGCGTTATTTTGGAGTAGCTAAATAATATTATAGATGATTTTTTAAAACCAACACGTTTTATAGGAGATCAAACTCCTTTGGATATCCATGACATTATCGAAATGGAAGAAATTAAGGAAGAATGTAATGAATCAGATGAATTCAAAAATCACACTATATTTCTGATGAATCAGATATTGAATAGAAAATATTTATTAAAATTTATTTTTCGTTTATATTATTTTTGCATTTTTGCTGTTCTGTAATAAAATGTTTAAACGTAATACAAAATCTTTTTTGTTATTTTTTAATTAGAATTTTCGGCTCTCTACTTTGTTTCTGCCATCAGGTGCGACTGCAATGTTGGGTCCTTTATTATTACACGGATCTCTCTGCTTCCACCCGCGTTAAAATTTAAATTTTTAAAAACAAACCTCAATTAGGGCCGATTTTTTTGCAGACAACCCTTTATCAATGTGTTCCCAAGAAAACTGGACTTATGTTGGTATAAAATGTTTCCTATTATCCAATCAAGCGAAATTAACTTGCATGGACATACCTGTTTATACCTGCCAACCCAGTAGACCGTCCAGGTGAATAATAAGCAACCCAACGGCTGCAAATTCTATACGTTTTATACTCTTAGTCAAGATGATCTTGATGATACAATATTTAATTAAAAATCTTTTTCTTTTAATAGTCAGTCCAGAATTTTTGTTGCCAATTTTAATGTATTTTCCAATATAGTAAATTTATTAGTTCTATTCTATTATCAGTTCGGTGAATGTTGATCTATGTTCGGATCTCCTACTCTTTCCGGAAACATGATTAAAATTGCTGAAATGAGGCAGACTCAATAGAGCTAAACCCAACTTCGAAGCATCTAGTGCTAGACGAGTTCATTAGGGTAACCGTCAGGATAAAGTGATCGAGAAGCAAGACTAAATGTCACTCTAAATTTATTCATTTATTTCATAAATACAAAAATGTTTTCAAATAATACGATTAGTGATTAACGACTCCAGACTTGTAGGTGAAAAGTTTCAACAATTTATAGAGTATAAAAAATATGTTTATGAAGACAGATCATACTTCAAACGTTTCCACAATAAACAAAGATTATTGTAATCAGGAAGACTGACAGGTTAATGATAATGTATAGCAGGGCTTCCCAACCAGGGGGGGGACACGCGTAGAGAGATGTCAAGGGGGGCGTAAGACGTTTGCATTTTTGGAATAAAAATAAATATAATGGGAACATTAAACATCACAATATCACATTCATTTACAGTCGATGTCTTGGAATTACCAGAAGAAGTTCAGAAAGAATTTCTAGAAATAAAGGCTGATTCTACCACGACATATGACTTCCATCTGTTGACATTGGAGAAATTTTGTATCAAATGATTTCTGGTTAATTCGATAGTTGCCTCTCTTGCTTTGCGAATATTATTCCTTTTTCTTCAACTTATTTATGTGAGACAGGTTTTCCAGCTCTGGTTTTAATTAAAGGTAAGCAGCATAATCGTCTGCCTGTCGATAGCAACTTGATGATAGCTCTGGCAAAAACTGAACCTAGAATCAACCAATTAGTACTCAACCAACTAGTACAGAGCATGCAACCTCAAGTTTGTTATTAGTACTCTATATATTTTATTTGACGTTAAATTGGTTTCAAGTTTTTTTATACCTAACTTACAATCAAAAGAAAGTAAAGTTATTGAAATTATTAATGTGTGATTTATGTAAGAAAAAAAGACAAAAAAAAAACGATTGGAAACCCAGATGTAGAGATTTCTTTCTCCCAGAAAATCTGTTATACGACTTTCTTCAGAGGCCAACCAGTAATAAAGGCAATTTTTGGAGATTGCCTTACAACACTGTCTTTGTTACAAATATTGAATATTTATTTGTTACAGAAAAGGGGTAAGGAGGGAAAATCTTATATAATAATACGTGAATAACAAAACTCATTACCCCGTTTTAGGTGTTTATTGTTTGCGAAGGGTAATTAAACGAGTATCATTCGAAAGGATATGTAAACAAAGCTTATATTTCTTTTAAAGCCCATAAAACAAAGATACATTATTGCAAAGGATCAACTGATACGACTCCCTCTCTTCAAGTAATTCAAGCCAATAATTATATTTGACCTTTCGGTCAATAACAATGAAGAAGTAAAATATGAATATATCGATTTTGTTTACTCAATCCCCAAGGATATATCAGCTCCATTTTTTCTGTTGATTTACGCCGTTACTGATGACTGCAACCAATATGATAGTGTCCAGAATTTGGGGAAATTTTTCGCATATACATAAGAATTCTGATGAAAACTTTTACTCTAACACTAAATATCCAGAGATTTTAAACATAATTAATAAAAAACTATGAGCATGTAATATTATGTTCATACTCACTTATGTGCAATTTTGTTAATGAGAGCAGATGCTAATATTGTTGACTGGAATGAACAATTGTTGTTGTCATCTAGATTTGCAATATCATTCGAAATTTGCAACTTAGCTATATTACATGTACAAATGGAATAGAATAAGAATTAGTAATAAAATAAAACCAACTATTTTGAAGTTTTATTTGACATAACCACATAGAATACTTCTATTGCCATTGTCAACTAAAACATTGGCAAAATCATTCGAAAATTACCATATGTGCTTTTGGCATTTATTGTATTAACAAAAAGATCATTAACAATTCCTCTCATTAGAAATTTAAAGAAAGGGGAAGTATTAGTTAATGGAACAGAAATGCTTGTGAAGTGTCTACATAATATTACTCTTGACTGAGAAGTTTTAACTGGAATTTTATGAAGTAGCGAGTATTCATTCCGCATATACCGGGTAATTCAAACGAGCCTCCTTGAATATCTTGGTTATTTTCAAAACTATTGCAATAAGAAAAAACATGATGATTTTTGTTTTGATGGGGAAATTTTTTTATGTAAATTAGCGCTTGTGCGCATTCAACATAAACAGGCCAATTCAATGACCTTGAGATTTGATATAGGGAAAATAGGTGTTGTCGTATATCATTTGAAAGCCCTTTTACGAACTATACCGTCGTAATGAAATATTTTATTGTAATTTCTATACATGTAGTAATAAAAGTGTATTAAAAAAAAGGACTTTACATTACAATACAATGTCTCTAAAGCAAATGTTCAAAATGTCTTCCATTGACTTCCATACAATACTAGAACCTTGACTGAAAGCCGTCTCTTACATGGCTCAGCATAGTCGTTGACATAGTTCGTCCAAATTCTCAGACTGACTCAAAAATTTTGGATTTAACATGTCCCCACAAAAAAAATCTAAAGGGTTCAGATCAGGTGATCGGGCAGGTCATTCTATAGGACCTCTTCTTCCAATCCAGCGACCAGGGTATTCCAAATCAAGGTATTGACGAACTGGTGCGGCGTAGTGAGGTGAAGCTCCATCCTGTTGGAAATACAATTGCTCTTCATGTAGTAGAGGATCATTTTCAAATTTTTCTATTATCAATGTATTAATTTCAGTTTCCAATATATTGTGATAAATTTCACCATTTAAATTATCAGGAATAAACAGGGGTCCAATTAGATGATTTCCCAAAATTCCTGCCCAAATGTTTAGTTTTACCGGATATTAATTATGGGCTTCTCGAAATAAATTTGGATTTGTATTGCTCCAAAATCTACAGTTATGTTGATTAACCTCCCCTTGAAGTGAATTCGGATTTTCGATCATACTCTTGCCTTCGATCCCAGTCATCCTCATTCAATTCATGAAGTATTTTAATTTTGTACGGATGGAATTTGTACTTATGCAAAATTCGAAAAACGGTAGTTTTGCTAATACCGGAAGCTGCAGAGATTTGCTGGACAGACTGCGTATTTGGAATAAGTTGGACATGGCCCAATGTAGCCACAGCTACCCCTTCATCATTTACAGTTCCAATGGTACCTCTTTTTTATTCATTACTGAGCCCGTCTCAACAAATTTAAAAATCAACTCCAGTACGTATTTTTGATGAACGTAACGTTCGGAATGGTTTTGGTTATAAACCCTTGCAGCAGATCGAGCACAATTTTGATTATGGTAATAAAGACTTACCAGCTCGACGCGTTCTTGCAATGTATATATCATTATTATCGTTTAAATTTTCAACAAATCAATAAAGTAATTGTTTTCTGAATGATACTTGTGGCATATTTTTCAATGTCTAAGTGCTTCTTGGGAAATAACACCACAGTTTAAAGAAAATTGCTGTATATTCCAAACGTTTCGGGGTCTAGATCAGACCCAGTTGTCAATGGTTAAGAAACTACGGATTAAAAAGGCATAATTTCTTCCTTAATCATCGGCAACCAAGAACGACTGAATTCTACGGAGGTAGTAGCGATACAATCGTTTTCATTTAACAAAATTAAAGCAGACTCATTTAGATTTCTTTTGGTGTTGTGTTCTTCTTTGTGTAATATAATTGAATTTTGAAACTGTAGTTTGTGACCAAGGTCCCAAGCATGTTCACAAATTTTGGAATTGTCGTTTTTTTTTGTAATTTTTGTATTCGTTTATTCGAACATTCAGAGGTCTAGAGGTTTCTCCAATATAGAATTTATTACATTCACACGGGATTTTATAAATGCAATTTTTTGTATTTTGAGTTGTGTTATTTGGTTTGGTTTTTGATATAACTGATTTTAGTGTATTTTTTGTCTTAAATGATGTCCTGGTATTATATTTGTTTCCCACTCTTTTTAGTCTTTCTGATAGACCCTGTATGTATGGTATAGTTATTGTATTAATGTGATTATCTTGGGAGTCAGTGTTGCTTGGTGAAGTTTGATGTTGGTTGTTAGGGATTGTTTGGTATTCCATTTTGTTTAACTCGTTATTAATAATTTATTTGGGTAATGATTAGCAGAAAGTACATTTTTTATAAAAGTTTTTTCTTCATTGAATGTATTGATATTAGAACAATTGGTTTTTGCTTTGTCATATAGAGATTTAATGATACCTCTTTTTTACTGAAGTTGGATGATTAGAGTTAAAGTTGAGATACCTGTTAGTATGAGTTGTTTTTCTATCAGAAAGACTAAAAAGAGTGGGAAAGAAATATAATATCAAAACATCATTTAAGACAAGAAATACACTAAAATCAGTTATATCAAAAACCAAACAAAATAACACAACTCAAAATACAAAAAATTGCATTATAAAATCCCGTGTGAATGTAATAAATTCTATATTGGAGAAACCTCTAGACCTCTGAATGTTCGAATAAACGAACACAAAAATTACATAAAAAAACGACAATTTGAAAAATCCAAAATTTGTGAACATGCTTGGGACCTTGGTCATAAAATACAGTTTCAAAATTCAATTATATTACACAAAGAAGAACACAACACCAAAAGAAAACTAAAAGAGGTTTAATTTTGTTAAATGAAAACGATTGTATCGCTACTACCTCCGTAGAATTCAGTCGTTCCTGGTTGCCGATGATTAAGGAAGAAATTGCTAATGGTCATGTCCTTGTGAACAACCCAATATCGGGATAGATCATAAGCTTTTTCCTAGGTTTTCCCTTATGATTTTAATGGGATCACTGAATCATCAAAGTTCTTTGGTCGCATTTTTGGCGAATGCATCTTATAACAAAGTCGCACCTAGGAGCGCCACATAAAATTCTGAAGATCTCCCTTTCAAATTCTTCCAATTTGAAAGGAACTTTATGATTATATGATCTTTAGAAATTTTTGTGCTACCCTGTATATTACAAATAAAATTCTCTTAGTTACGTCAAAAATCAAATAATACACATTGTCAAATATTTTAATTTACATATTAGAATTGTGCTTTTTTAATCCGTAGTTCTTAACCATTGACAACGGGGTCTGATCTAGACACCGAAACGTTTGGAATATACAGTAATTTTCTTTAAACTGTGGTGTTATTTCCCAAGAAGCACTTAGAAAATAAAGTAATAACATGAGAGATAAATATACAATGTTTCAAATGATTGAATAAAGGTCAGAACAGATAAACAAACTTGCTGTAAATATCAGAAAAAAATAATGTAAAATAAATGAATGTTTACATTTAATGTTTTTCTTTCATTTTGTGTTATTACAAGGTGTGGCATTGAAATAGGATGGTTTAAGAGAGCACTATAAAAGACCTCCTTATCAATACTTTTCCATGCGGTAAAAACTTTTAATTTAATAATCCGGTTTTACTACTCAGTCTGTTAGGTTTTCTGTTACATGAACAGGAATTGCAATAAAAAAATTTAATATCACTGTATAGGGCTTTCAAATGATATACAACACCTTTTTTCCCTTTCTCAAATCTCAAGGTCATTAAATTGGCCTGTTTATGTTGAATGCGCGTAAGCGCTAATTCATCTCCAAAAATTTTCTCCTAGAAACAAAAATTCGTCCTATTTTTTCTTATTGCAATAGTTTTGAAAATAACCAAGAAACTCAAGATGACTCGTTTGAGATGGAATACCCTGTATATTTTTGACTTATTCCTGCGTTTGCAATTGCAATTCATAAGATAGGCTTGGAAAAAGGATTCAGGCCTTGTTACCTGCTTGTGCGTCTCTGGGAGAATTAAGAGGACAAGAACCCTGATTGACTGTACCTCAAGAAGATATACGTCGCTTGGTGGCAAGTATGCCAAGAAGAATGGAGGCTGAAAAAGGTTCCATTTGGAATTAAGTAATTAAGGTTTTCATTTGGTTGGTTTCTAATTTTGTAATGTGTATAATCCTTGATTTCATTAAGTATATTTCCACAAAGATTTTTCCTTTAGTTTGAGCTGCTAGATAAGTCACTAAAATTTGTTTTATAATGTAGAATATTTTTCCTCATTTTGCTAAATGGATCAGTAAACTTGGCTCAAAAACAAAACAAAATCGACTTTTAATCTAGTGAATGTTTTAAGGTGCCCGATTTTAATGCCCGTAGCTGTATATTTTGGGGTCTCAGAATCCGAATGCAAGGAACATCTGCTTGCATCATGTCAGGGTTAAGTTCACTTCAAGGTTAAAATGAATTAAACTCACTAATGTGGGAACAACAATCATCGGTTTTTGAGGTACCTAAATCAGAGTCCGTGACGCAATTGAATAAACATATAGGTCACTTAAGATCAAAACATGTAAAAACAAAAGAAAGGTACCGAAAAGATATAAATCCTCAAACGTGATGGGAGGTCCCCGGTTTCTAATTCAGCAAACCCAAAAACTAACGATATGTTGGTTCAATTCATTTTGACCTCGAAAGAACCTTTAACAACTTCCGACAACCTTCGCTTTTTAGGATTTTCAATATTTTTTTGACTGCTGAAGGATGGTGTACCATTTTTAACCCCAGATTTATTTTCACAAAAACGTTAACATATAAGAAGTGAATTTCAAGGAAGAGTTTTCTTTTCCATAAACGTTCGTCAAATTCAAATAGGGTTTTAGCACCTCAAGAATATTCTGAACTTTATTCTGATAACTAAGTGGCGATAGAAGAATCTGAATATGGAATTCGTGTTTCGGAGGTCAAAAGAGATTAAAGTATATTAGTAAGGAACAAAATAATTGTATATCTGTGAAATTGTAATTACTTTACTCAGAATTATGAAACCGCCCGAAATTTATTCCTGAGACTTTTAGGAAATTCATTCGAAACCACTATTCAAATTTATATATATATATATTAAATATTATATGTTATGATTTCATCATTCGTTATGTATGTAATATGTTAGGAATGCAATTTTCCAGAAAATGTTGTTAAGATTGTATCGTATGCTAAAGAATTTGAAAGATATTTATTAGAATGAAATAAGTGCTGTCCAATTCTAATTATAAATATATGCTTTACTTTTACCAATCCAAACAACATTGAATACGTTACTGATTCTATGCAAATTATATCTTTACTAGTTTTTTCCAGATCAATATTGGTTTCAATCCTTTACTTTTGTCTATAGTAAAGTTTGAAAAGATAACATTTCACCTACCTTTTATTATTCATATCCGCAATAGGCTCCCAGGAGTTTCTTGTCAAATTATACTTTTCACCTGTGCAACTTAAAATACCGTTAACATAACCTGCACAAAAACCGAATAACTTGTTATATGTTATGTACATAAGGGTAGAATTTAGAATAATATTTTTATTGAATTATGTTTTTATACCTTTGAATTATAAATAACTAACTAATAATAAATAATACTGTCACACTTAACATCATATATGATATGAAAAATCACATAAAAAGCGTACACAAAGCAATCATAACAGTGGTCAAAATGAAAACTAGATGGAAAAGTGAATTCAAGAACAATAGTGTTAATAAAGCAAAGAAGAAGAGTAGCAAACAAAAACACAACAGAATATAAAAATGCCAACAAGGAACTATGCATGGAAATCTAAATAAGAACAGGAAAAAAAACACAGTATATATATATAATATAATATAAATATATATATATATATATATATATATATATATATATATATATATATATATATATATATATATATATATATATATATAATTAAATTCGAAAAGATTGTTGAGAAGGTCTTGGATTATTTTGTCTATTCATTAGGGTCTTCTCTCCTCAGATTTTTTTTCTGTAACAGATAAGTATTTGAAAATTGTTAAAGGAGAACCAAGTGTAGTAAGGCAATTTTGTAAAATTGCGCGGATCACTGGTTGTTCGTACAGAAATTCTTCGATAATCAAATTGACAAATATTTTAATTTACATCTTAGAATTGTGCCCCTTTTTTATCCGTAGTTTCTTAACCATTGACAACGAGGTCTGATCTAGACCCCGAAACGTTTGGAATATACAGCAATTTTCTTTAAACTGTGGTGTTGTTTCCCAATAAGTACTTAGACATTGAAAAACATGCCACAAGTATCATTCAGAAAACAATTAAAAAGCATTATTACCACCAGAAATGATATACTAGTAAGTTTCTATATAGATAGTCTTGTTACAAATTATAAGAAATAAATTCTTTATTCCAATTCAAAATTTACAATAAACACAATATTCACTGCAAATCCTACAAAGGTACACAAACATTCACAGAATTATGGAACTAGCCGAACTCGGCTTAAAAGAAAGGAGGCTGAACAACCGAAGTGAAAACTCCTTAGGAAATATTCTTCTCTTCTCTCATTATCTCATTCTCTCTATTTTTCTTTCTTTGTGTCACACTTAGTAATAGATATAAATATCAGATAAATTAAAATAATTGTGACTATTTTGTTACGACTCAAGTATTAATCCTAATTTAATTCTGAATTTAAATACATCTGTAAAGAAATATATATTTAGATATTGAGTAAGTATATGTAAATAGTTTTGTTCAGCTAAATAAGTACTAGAAGACAAGATACCAAAGCTCCCAGCTAACATCATTACAAACACATAACATGTATACAAAATAGTAAATTATATACCTATATATTCAACGGTAGTAACAATTTAAAATGTTTAGGTTCTTATTCTATGTTATATTGAAATTATTCATTATATGTGAATTTTGAAAATAGTACATAAAATTAATTAATAATAATATTAATTAAAAACTTCAGTTGAATCTATGGGGGAAGGTCATACTTATAAATACCTTGGATTAAAGCCGGCTCAACATACTCAACTTGACAATGAAAAAGGACCTAACAGCAGAGTTTTATAGAAGCGTAAGACGAGTGTTGAAAACCAAACTAAACAGTAAAAATCTGTTTCAGGATATTGACACATATGCATGTTCAGTGCTCAGTTACTCTTTCGGTATAGTTAATTGGCGCAAGACTGACATTGAACAATTACAACGAAAAGTTCTACTAACAAAACTTCAAAATCACCATCCAAAGAGCTCTGTCGAACGGACAACTTTGCCACGGTATGCAGGAGAAAGAGGATTGGCAGATCTAAGCAAACTATTAGATCAACAAATTTTGCGTAATGATTTCCAGAATTTTCTGATCTAGACAGAGTCATGTGCCAGGTTGGTGACTCAACACCACTGCGACTGACACAACAACACATCCAATTACACCATCAGACCACTGATCAGAAACTGCTGAAATGGAAAGAGAAGCCCCTTCATGGAAGACATATAAATGACGTCAATCAAGATTATGTCGACAGTACAGCGTCGAACTACTGGTTGATCTCTGGTCATATGTTTCCTGAAACGGGAGGCTTTATATTCGTAATCCAAGATCAAGTAATTCCAACTAAGAACTGTCTAAAGTACATCGTTAAAGACTATTAACAACGACATATGCAGGTACGGTTGCCAAACACCTGAATCTACCCAGCATATCACAGGAGGTTGTCAAGCGTTCGCTGTAACTGAATACAAAGAACGACACGATGGTGTCGCAAAAATACTGCACCAGGAACTAGCACTGAAACTTGAACTTTCAAAGTCGGTGAGATTATCATACTATATATACAAACCAGAATCTGTTTTAGAAAATAACAACTACAAGCTATAATGGGACCGCACGATATTGACTGATCGGACTGTTGCTCACAATAGACCAGATATAGTTTTGGTAGATAAAGTCGCTCGGAAAACAACTTCAGTTGACAATTAATTAATACTAGCAACAATAATATAAATATCAAGCAGAAAATAACCGAATATAGGGATTTGGAATTTCAAATAAAATCTCAGTGGGACATGAACAACACACGAACTGTACCAACTGTTATGTCAACGACTGGACTAGTCCCAAAACATTTATAAAACAAATTAAACTACCTCGGTCCGGACCAACATCTTTACCAACAAATGCAAAAAGCCGTCCTGTTAGGAACAGTCCGGACGGTCAGGAAGTTTATGGGAAACTGCCGCCACGACGGGCCTGAAAACCTGGCAAGGGCTCCCACAGAGCTAAACCCTTTTAATACAGGATATCTGAGGTTTAGTGAATTTTTCCCTAAAGACACGCTATGCGTGCTGCCGTACATTATATGGTCAAGTCGGGATTAAAAAAAGTATAATTGTTCTTGATTTCGAACTCAAGAACTTTGGATTTGCAGCTGTGGGCTTTAAACTTTGACCACTTGTCTTTTAATTCAATTATGGTTTCAGAGTATATAAAAGTTTCGGCTGTATGAAATATATTGAGTTGCAAACGTACTTTGTTTATTACGATAACAAAACGATGTAAACAAAAGACATGTTTTGCTTAATGTGTATCCTTCTATAAGTCTATATTCGTTGATAATTTGAAAATTGAATACCAAGTTACCTTTTTTAGTGGTATTTTTTTTTATTTCTGACGTATATCAATCCTCCAATTTAATGTATCACCAAGAGAGAATTGGAGTGTTTATTAGAACGAAATGCAAATTTTGTGCAGGTTTTGTATACTACTTGTATACTAACACACCACTGATACCAACCAAACGTAAAGTGAAAATTATGAACATATGTCCCGGATGCATCGGCCAAATTAAATGTTTGGGAAATAAATACAGATACAAAACCATTTAAGGCAACTCATATTTCCAAAAATTGTATGTACTATATTGCATGTGACCACACATATACACCGGTGAAACTTCAAGAGCTTTATAAGCAGTGAAGAAGAACACTAACATAACATTTCCAGAAGACATGTAGACAAATAAAATTTAGTCAAACATGTGTTAACAAAGTGGAAATCGAGACATGTTTGAAAGTAGAAAGTAAATAATTGGGAATCCCAATATGAAAATATTAAGTGACCACATTACAAACAACAAAACAAATTAGTCAAAAAAATATCTAGGACATGAGATCTTCGTTGGATACCACAATCCAACATACGAAATTGGACGTAGAATACAATTCATCTGACAGCTTTTGGAAAATTCACAATAAGCTAAATTAACATCAAGAATATAGAAGTCATGCAACAATACATCGCAAGATTAATTTTAAAATTAATATTAGAATTGACCATTCCAGACAAAACCATAAAAGAGCCATCAGACACCGGGATGGTTACGTAGCCAGAATGATAGATAACCGACAAACAAAAAGACTTATAGACTAGAAGTCAAGATTAGCAACATATGAGTGGCTTTTATAAATCGACATGGTATGAGAAATGATGATCACGTAATATTTTTATTTACTTACCTCCTGTACAATACAATTCCCCCTTCAGCACAGCTGATCCGTACCCTTGCCTGGCTGATGACATAGAAGGTATCTGGTCCCACCTACCTATCCTTGGATCAAACCTGATAATCAAAATAGTATATTCAAGGCATGTATATCTTAGCAATTGTGAATAAATATTATTAACACGCTATATACATTGTTGGTATTTGTCCGTTGTAGTGAGTTTTTTCTAGGCCAACCACACTCTTTCTCTTTCTGGACTGTGACGGAAACTTACCCGTCATGTTGATTTGTTTAATATTAACTTAAGATAACACAGCTAAAGTCTATATATTCCTTTTCGATACGAAGGGAATGTCCTTTTCGTATCGCAATAGCTTTTCGCATTTCTTATGCAGTATGTCTCAGTCAATTAGTTATAATACTCGCAACAGCAATGACATATAAAGTACAAAACAAAGTCACTATCTGTTTCTCGTTTGTGCGTATAATTTTTCTAAACTACGCAACAGAATTTCATGTCGTTTTCACTATCATTTATAGAAATATGTAAACCCTTTCAAATTATCAGGAATCATGATTTTTTAGAACCAGAAAAATTATTAGAGATCATTCTTGGGTCACCTGAGGAGCCTTTTTCAAACTTACTCAAAGTTAGATGTTATAGATATTTGGGACAAAATGCAGAAAATAAACTTCTTCAACATCGAACGAAATTTTTAGGTAACCATGAATTTGTAGCAGACGTTCAATGTTAGAATAAATTGAAATGCATACCTTTTACCACACAAATTCATCAAACAGATAATTTTACGTTCAAATATTATGTTGAGAGAGTTTATTTCACAACGTTGCATCTGAAGTGTAATTCTGAAGCTGGTAGACAATGTCACTCTTCCTCGAAGTTTCCTTGGACTTCCATAGTTTTGAACCATTGATCTCAAAACTTTTCAATAGCTTTGGATCTGTTATCGTCATCAGGTGAATGATGGGAAAGTCAGAATATCCCTCGTATTTATACCGCTAATCGGACATACTCATCGGGTCGCTTAATCCCTTGTCTCGTCCAATATGCGTTATCATACCTAGCGATTGGTTATCGGTGCGTAGCGGCAGTGGCTCAAGAAGAAGTCCCTCCAAACGTTTTTAATTTGGACGCTGGACTCGCTGATTCTCATTAGAGATTTTGTATGCCGTCTCTATATATTTTATCTTTTATAACAGTGCTCTTCCTTGTGAATTATCCTTGCCTGTTATTGGGTTCAGTCAATGGGTGATTAGCTAAACCAGACTTTGAGTACTATGATGTGCTCCTTAACCCTGGTGTCCAATGGTCGCTTAGTCTCCCCAATGTACAGATTGTCACATTCACAGGGTATGCTGTATATACAGTTTTTTGGTACTGCAGGATTATCTGCCATTGGGTAGTCCATAAAGATGTGGTGGTTTGCTGTGATGTGGCGTCAATTTGCTCATTGTTTCGGATGGAATACATTCAACATCATCTCTGAGAGTGTTGCAAGTGTTCCGTTCTATTTTGACTGTTGGATCAGTTGGCAATGGCTTATATTTCCCCTTCGAGGATACATCGTCTATTTTCCTGTTATATTCCTTTCTGTCCATCAGTATGGTTGGAATAGTATGTCAGCTGGTAGAATGATGATTTGTCGTCCTTCAATGCTTTTATGGTCCTGCTTTCGGATTCGTTGATGTTTTGTTTGATGTGCCGTGTTTTCTCTACTGCCATTCTGACCTTGTATCGAAATTCCTCTAGTTGCGATGTCTCCTGCAGTACCAAAAGACTGTATATACAGAATACCCTGTGAATGTGGCAATCTCTACATAAGCAGACTAAGCGACCACTGGACACCAGAGTTAAGGAGCACTCCATAGCTACTCAAAGGAAGGAGCTAACAAATTGTGGATTAGCTAATCACGCATGGATCGAACACCATAACGTCAACTGCGGGGAAGGGCTATTCACAAGGAAGAGCATTGGTATAAAAGAAAATTCATAGAGACGGTAGACATAATCTCTAATGAGAATGTAATCAGTGAGACCAGGGTCCAAATTAAAAACGTTTGGAGACCTCTTCTTAAGCCACTGCCGCTAAACATCATCTACAACCTATCGCCAGGTACGGCGAAACTGATTGGACGAGACAGGGGATTAAGCGACCCAATGAGAATGACCGGTTAAGGGGATAAATACGAGAGATCATCTGAATTTCCCATCATTCACTTGATGACGATAGCAGATCCAAAGCTATTTAAACGTTTTGAAATCAATCATCTCAAAAGGATGGTAGTCAAAGGCAACTTCGAGGTTACGTCTGAAGTTTTCAGACAAAAGCATTTTATTTATAAATATGTCTGTACAGTATCTTCTAGTTCTAAACCAGTTCCCGTTATCAAGGACAACGAAGACAAACACTAAGAAAGTTTTTCTTAGTCTTTGCCTTAATTCCCAATCAATCAGTTTCTGATTTTGACCCTAAAATGAAATTTTGAAATACATTTCTCAAATGTAGTAATATTCAACAAGAAATCATAAACACAAAGCGATGCCACAATAACTATTCAGAACACAAACGTCCGTACAGAGTTTTTTTTACATCTAAAGAATTAGGAGTTGTGGATACTATAAAAATGTATCTTATACCTTTCAACTTGACAGGCTTTGTGCGCAAGACAATATGTGGTTTCCAAGATAAAAACCGTCATAGTTGTGTTTTTGTGAAGAGACAGTAATATAATAAAGCCGAATGGTTAAATACCGTCTGCTAGGCTAAGGAGTTTAGCCCGCAAAGGCTAAAACAATCCCTGTGGGACTGAACATCTTTGCCTGGTCAAGGGAAGGCCAAGGACAGAACAGTATATGCCGGGCTGCTATCTTGCATACATCTTTTATGTTATAACAATTTCCAAAAAACATTATTATAGCTTTAACAGTACTTTAAACACCAATTTGTAAATAAATACATTTATAATTAAATGATAAGAGCTAACATGATTTACCTAACTGTAAACTTGGAAATATATGCTAATTAGTCAGTTACTTTACCTGTACTATTATTTATGAGTAACTAACAGTGTCTAACCCAGAGAAATGTTGAATTTTAGCTGATATATTAACCGTAATTAAAATAGTCATATTCAGTGTATGAACAGAAAATTAAATCGAAAAGTTGGTTATGCGTTGGAAAGCTTTAAACCTAGTTTTATATTATTTAGCTAAGATGACGTATGCCAGATGGTTTATAATCAACATAAGAAGAGTTTCCATTTCAAGAATATCCAAAAAAATTGAAACACCGCGCTTGACTGAAGTTATCTTAAGAATAATTTATATTTAAAGAAGAACCGAGTTCAGCTGACTTGAAATAAAAATAATTCAAAATTTTAACAAATCCTTCTCTCCCTTTTTCTCCCTCTCTCTTTCCCCCTCTCTAATTTTTATTCTTTGTCTATATTTTCCAAATAGATTTTAACTGTTTAACTTATTTGATTACTTGGACCACTTTCTGTAAATGTAACTCTAATTCACTCTATATTGCATCCATACTGTATATGGTTCTGTGTATTGGTCACTTCTATATAACTTATTATATTGGTCTATCATTTTCTGAATCACCCCGTACCACTATAATTCAATTCAACACAATATTACAACGCTCCTGATATCTTTAAAACCACCCATATATCTAATCTATCTATTCCATTTATGCAACTGCCCATGGTCTATCCTATATAACCACATTCACCTTTTTGAACCACATTTCGACTATAATTTTACTCTACAATTTATTTCAACCACCCGGTATATGCCACTGCTTCTAATTTTTTTGAACCTATGTTTATAATTATACCCCGTCCTACGTTCTATAATTCAAATATCCTAACTGCTTATGC
This sequence comes from Octodonta nipae, assembly GCA_034190945.1. NCBI lineage: Eukaryota > Metazoa > Arthropoda > Insecta > Coleoptera > Chrysomelidae > Octodonta > Octodonta nipae. The sequence continues at coordinate 65,333,027 of CM067223.1, forward strand.
TTATGTAACATTTTTTTGATAAACTCTTCCAAACTATGCAACTTTTTTAAACCGTCGAGTTAACTGTAATTCTACTTATATTTCAACAATCCTGTATATTCAACTTCTTCTGACAATTTTGAAAGGATTTTGGTTAACTGTAATTATTTTCTGTCATATAACGCAAATATCCACTCTGTATAACTATAGTTTTGCTCCACTCTTATTTCAACAAACTTGTATACGCAAATACTTATGTACCACCCAATAGAATATTTTTAGAACCACCCTGTACAACTAATTCAATTCCAACTTATATTTCAACCATCTTATGTATACAACTGCTTATGTACCACCTAATTTCACATGCACGCACGCACACACCTACAACCGTATATCATATAGAAGAGTCGCCGACAAAATAAATTTTCGTTTCATTAAACTATTTTTTTTTATTTCAAACGAACCAAAATGAAAATGAGTACAAACACCCTGTACGATATACTTTCATGCCAAATCTTGACATTTATACTAAATATGTATGATAAAAATTTGACATTTACCACCATGTTTACAATTTTTGTGCACATATTTTTCCGATTTTCAGAAAAATGTTATGTGTTACGTTATAGCAAAATATATGGGATCAAGATCTTTATAGAATACAATGTATAATATTCAAATTGCGTGAGCAGTTTTAGAGAAAAGAGTAAAGATTCATTGAAAATCGCTAAAATCTAATCCCTTATTTACGTTTTTTCTGATTTTCTAGAAAACCGCAAATCTCATGTTATAGACAATTATATGGGACCTTTCTGTAATGTTTCTTAATATAATGCAGTTTAAATCATCACAATTGCCCAAGCTATTTTTTGATAATCGCTGGACATACATAAAAAAAAATTGCATATGAATTGATAACCTCCTCCTTTTTGGAAGTTGGTTAAAAAACACTGAGAAGGTGTAATAGGTTAATTTAAAAATCTCTTTTTTAAATTAACTAATGTATGATTATGGGGTATCTGCCACCCCAGGGGCCTGTTTCATAATCATTATGCTAATATTATTAGAAAAAAAAATACAAGTTACAAGTTACTAAATACTTGCACTTGTAGTTTCCGTTTCATACTTAAACCTTTTTACGTCAAGTAGTAGTAGAGAAATTAAATGGGGATCGCCTACCTTGTTAATGTTCCTGTATATTAGACCGGTTAGGCGATGGGTGGCCCCATGTAACGGTTGGTTTAGGAATTAATTTTGTCCGACATATATTCTTTGATTGTTATATTAATAAGTATTTAAGTGTTATATTATTTCTGAATTGAATTTTTACTTCATTTGTATCAACCTTGGGTTGAGATTTACTTCCTTGAATTGTCAGGACAAATTTGACATATTCGGCAATAGTTGCGCATGTTAGGTGGCGCTACTCTCTCTTTTTTATATGATCTGTGCTCTGTGCTATTGTCCTGCATATATCGAATACTAATATTTTGGATTTTACAAGTTGTCACTTGTAGAATAATTTTAATGTGTCAAATTCTACAAGTTACAAAAGTACAAGTTACAAGTTGATTATGAAACAGGCTCCTGGCGTCGGTCTAATTCGATTTCTGGTTGTATGTACACACTGAAATTGTACAGATGGCAGGAGCGAGAAGATGTGTCCAAATTATCTTTTGTCGAAAACTTGGAAAACAAGTTTTCCAATGTTAGCCACGCGGTTCAACAACAATAATATACTTTTCAACACCCTACGAGGCAGAAGCGGAAAAATGGCTGACCGACAACTGTCATCAGGGGCCTGTTTCATAATCAACTTGTAACTTGTAGTTTTGTAACTTGTAGAATTAAACATCAAAATTATTGTACAAGTGACAACCTGTAAAATCCAAAATATTAGTATTCGAAATGTGCACGAGAGTAGCACAGAACACAGATCATGCAAAAAATAGAGAGTAGCGCCACCTAACCTACCATGCGGAACTATTGGCGAATATGTCGTACGTTTATACAAATACAATAAATAATAAATAATGTTTTTAGATGAAGTTGAAAATGCTACATAGAAAAACGGAAATAAATACAGGTTTTGAAAATATAAAACGTTATGTTTCCAACCTTAAATTGTGATGAGAAATAAATAAGTTTTAACATAAGTGATAAATGTTGAAGAGCTATGAATTAATGACAATAGATATTTAATAGGATCACTTCTTTATTGTATGATCTGTGATCACTTCTCAAATACAGGTGATATTATCAACATATAAAATAAATTTAAAGGCAAGTAATCTCATAACTTTAAATCTAATGAAGCACATATTAGTATTGGTAAATTTTACATCTTAATTTATTTACTACAGGTTAATGATTCTTGTGTTGTCACAGGAATAAAATGCAGCTGTGTTTATAACCAGAGGCAAATGAATGTTGCTGCTTTAATATGTCTTTCAAAAATAAGCAATGAACAACAATGAGTAACAGTCATTAGTCAAATATTCAAAAAAGAAATTCAAGCAAGATGTTTTAATCAGTATCCCAGACTGAATCTTGTCAAAGATGATCAATAACTCATAATGAATTATTCCAAGAGTCTTAAAACAAGTATTAGAGGCAGACACAAGATTTAAGTTTAATTGCAGAAGTAATACCTGAAATGTTTAAAAAATGAATTACATTTGCATTAATAACATATCTCTCTGTCTCCAGTCTGAAAAAGAAGAGTAGCAGAAACAAATATTTATATATTTTTTGTGGCTTTATATTTAAATTTCAAAAAAAGTTGAATATGTTTCTTTTTGATAGAATATTTAATTTGGATAGCAATATTATCTGTTGTAATGTAAAGCAGTTCAGATTGAAGTTAGGCATAGCATTGTGAATCTGCTTTGTGTTTGGTTGTGCATATTTAAAATAAATGTGTATTTAAAATATTTAACCACATTTGTAATATATTTATTTACTTAGGAAATCTGATTTTTTTTATATTTTCATTCAAACCAATGTAAAAAATAAATATAAATTTGCTGCAGAATGTGAATGGCATGAGCTTAAATGTATGTTACTGGAAGCCTTTGTATAACTATTTAATTAATTTAAGCAAGTATCTTGAATATCTTCATAACATTTTGAAGGCAGAATGAAACTGATGGAAGCAGTAAAACATTATGAATATCATGAACAATTTTTGTTTCATAACTGATGAAAATATTAAACAACTTAAGGTAATAGCTACTCTTTCTTTAATTACGAATCCAAAGACATGTTGCAATCCTTACAAGCCAAATTCCTCCACAAAATGTGATAAAACTAAAACAGTATGTTCAAGTATTTTCTGATTAATATCTGGAGTATTTAGCGAATGGTTTGATTATCATGAAAATCAGGTTCTGAAATGTACAAAAATAAAATTACATTTCATTTGATTAATGGGACAGTGAGTTTACAAGAACATAAATGACAAAATACTTTTATCATATACCAAAAATTATTTAAAAATGCAAGAAGTGTGAAAAAATATGTGACAATCACAGTAATATCCTATTTCCATGAACAATATAATTTCTTGTTCATGTTGTGTAATATCATTGACAATGGTGTCTGATTTAGACCTTGAAACGTTTGGACTTTTGAAATATACAGACTTTCAAGTTCATGTGGTGTTATTCCCTAAGAACTCAGAAAAAATAAAAACCAGAGATGCCACAATTCTCATCCAGAAAACAACAACATGGTTATCACAATATGGTTTTAGAATTTCTCCTAGTGTGTAATCACTTTGTTATAATTAAAATTCACTTTGGATTAGGTAAAAAAATCAAACATGCATCTTCAAATGCAAATGTATTTCATCTTTTAAACATTTCAGGAATTACTTCTGCAATTAAACTTAAATATTGTGTCTGCCTCTAATACTTGTTTTAAGAGTCTTGGAATAATTCATTATGAGTTATTGATCATCTTTGACAAGATTCAGTCTTGGAAACTGATGAAAACATCTTGAATGAACTTCGTTTTGAATATTTGACCAATGAATGTTAGTCATTGTTGTTCATTGCTTATTTTTTAAAGATACATTATATCAGCAACATGCATTTGCCTCTGGTTATAAACAACACTGCATTTTACTCGTGTGACAATACAATAATCATTAACCTGTAATAAATTAATATGTAAAATTTACCAATACTAATGTGTGTTTCATAAGATTTAAAGCTATGAGATGACTTACCTTTAAATTTGTTTTATATGGTGTCACCTGTATTTAAGTAGTGATCCTATTAAATATCTATTGTCATTATTTCGTAGCTCTTCAACATTTATCAAGTGTTAATAAAACTTATTTATTTCTCATCACAATTTAAGATTGGAAACATACCGTTTTATATTTTCAAAACCTGTGTTTATTTCCGTTTTTCTATGTATCATTTTCAACTTCATCTAAAAACATTATTTTATTTATTATTTATTGTCTTTGTATAAACGTCATTATTTAACATATTCGCCAATAGTTGCGCTACTCTCTGTTTTTTGCATGATCTGTGTTCTGTGCTACTCTCGTGCACATTTCAAATACTAATATTTTTGATTTTACAAGTTGTCACTTGTACAATAATTTTGACGTTTAATTCTATAAGTTACAAAACTACAAGTTACAAGTTGATTATGAAAAAGGCCCCAGCTGACACTCTATTATGTCTGGGTGCTAACTCGCACTAGGTAGAAATATACAGAGTGACATATTGTTTTTGTCGAGCTACGTAACAATGTGAAAAAACGATTGACTGTAGGCAATATTACAGCCTGAGTAAGGTAATAAATAAAAATTCGCAAAATTGAAGGGAGTATTTCAAATATAAAAACTAAAAAACTGTGTTTTTCGATAAGACATTTGTATTTTTTCAAATTATGATTCAATTAACTTGAATGCTTCCGTGATTTTATTATTAACAAAGTAACTTTACCTTTCAACTGAATACAATCTGCTGCCATTGTTACCCCCTGGGGAATAAATACAATTTCCTAGAAATAAAATATGTTAGAAATTGAATATAAGAAGCGGAAAGAAACATTACCGATCACTGATAATTTGAAATAGGATTTTCGAAACAACATTGGAGAGCAGTCACTCCAAGTTCGAACTTCAGCGTCAAATCTTTCCATAGAATTTAAATAGTTTTCATTTAGACCCCCACAAACGTATATCGAATTGTTGAGTGTGCAAATACCTATAAATATAAAAATATCTATGCAGTATTATTCCTCAAATATATTAGGAATTCGAGGTGTGAAGCCATGGGTGAACCGATTCTGGGTGAACCCAAAGTATACAGAATATTGATTACATAAAAGTGTGCGCAAGCGCTGAGATTAAAACGTAAGAAGACAATTACATTTTAATAACAATTCCTGGACTGCTTTTACATAAGTTTCATTTAAACATTGGAACTCAAAGTCATTTTGAAAGCCATGAAACATTTCCTGCAATGAAACCGTCTCATACATGATATGGGCATCATCTTTTACTTTCCCCCATATTTGCTTAAGAGCTGTGCTATTTATAGACTTGATTTGTCATTCCTAAATTATATAACCTTTGGCTTAACACCTCGAATTATAAGTTTCTAATTTATACTAAATAAACATACCAAAATATTGTCTTTTAGTTTTCATAGGTGCGACGTCAGACCAAATATTGTTTACAGGGTTATATGATTCGACAGTTCTTAAGTGGGATATTCCATCGTGTCTAAAATTAACAGTATCAAACATGTAACGATTATGCAATAAATTAATAAATATACCCTCCTGCTACATATACTAGCCCTCCAAGAGTTGCTGCCCCACATCCCTTTCTACTGGAGCTCATTGAAGATGACGACCACCACGTGTTTGTTTTTATGCAATACAGTTCACTTTCCGCGAGAATACCGTGTCCATTTCTACCTCCTAATCAAAAATGTTAACATAAAATATAAAAGACTTATTCAAACAACATACTTGTAATCTATACTCTATATTAATATATAAAGTGGTAAAATTAGTTTGTTTGTAGGGGACAGAGGGCAATCTCTAGAAGCAGTAAATTGATTTTAAAAATTCTTTCCCTAATAGAAATCTACACTATCCGCAAATAACATAGGTTACAACGAAGGTAGATAGTATGAAATATAGGTAGTAAACAGTCTGTATGCATACTTCCAACAAGCATGTTTGAAAATTTGGCCTTGGGGATTTTCACCAATGCTGTTGTCAACTAAAATTATTTCCGGTTATACCTGTTGTTATCTTCAATTTTTTTAATTTAAATAGAATGGTATTTTTTTCAGCAGTGAAACCGAAATGAGAAAATGCCATAACTTCCAATAAAAAAGTACACATTTGGACAAATAATCATTCTTTTTGATTTCCAGATTGGTTCCACAAAATAAAAAGTTTTTTTTATTTTGTTGGCGGATGCGGAGGAATTAAAACATAAAGATGGTTTTCGAAAATCTCGTGTATTATTTTGTTTGTTTTGATAAAAACAATTTTGTCTACGTGTCGATGACTTCTCATTCATCTCAAGCTCAAGAAGAGGTCTCTAAACATTTTTAATTTCGACGCTGGGCTTCACTGATTACATTCTCATTAGAGATTATGTATGCAGCCTCTATGAATTTTCTTTTATACCAGTGCTCTTCCTTGTGAATTACCCTTGTCTGGTCCCAGTTAATGTTAGGGTGTTCGGTCCATGCGGTTCTACTTAACACTGGTGTCCAGTGGTGTCTTAGTCTCCCATGTAGACATTGCCACATTCACAGGGTAAGCTGTATATACAGTTTTTTGGTACTGCAGAATTATCCGGCTTTGTTTTTGCGATCGTACTCCTCAATGTGTTGTTGCGCTTGAAAATACATAAAATAAACAGTAAGGAGACATCGCATCTAGAGGAAAATTCCTCTGAAAAGTCAGAACCGCAGTTGAGAAAACACGGCACATCAAACAAAACATCAACGAATCCGAACGGATGACCATAAAAACACTAAAGGACGACAAATCCATCACCACTCTACCAGCTGAAGTAAATTCCAACCATCCTGATGGGCAAAAAGCAATATAACAGGAAATTTGAAGAGGTACTCTCGAAGGGGACATACAAGCCATGGCCATTTGATCTAAGATGGACCAGAACATCGCTTAAATTTCGACGTTGAATACCTCTTCACGAACGTACCAACATAGTGAGAATGAAACTTATTGAGGACGAAACCCTGATGGAGATCAATCAATTCCCGGCATAGCTGGAAGGGGTTGACACTTGGATTTTAATAAAAAAAGCATTCTTGAAAATCCACAAAACCAAACTCACAAATTTCTACCCCGTTTATTTTCTAGAAAATAACCTCGTCTAAAGAACCCTATAGTCTATTCGATTCTGTAGATTCTGTTGTCTCGAGTTCGCAGAAACTAAATGTTAGCAATGCTGTGTGGCTAGTTCCAACAAAAAAGACGTTTCTTCTCTTTAATGAAACTCCGAATGTCAGCAGAGCTGCAAATCTCTTAAATACACTGCGAATGGGTGACATCTAGTCACAAAGAAACAACGGACGAATATGCAATAGAAAAGGTTGTCAAGTAATCAACAAGTGCATAACAATAATTACCTTTGAACATGTTTTAAGTCGTCGAGTTACAATAAACATAATACGAGCGTAAAATAACTTTACAGATGTAACGTGAAAGAATTATAATACATGTATCAATGCTGTTGTACCATCTGATATCAATAAAGCAGGATGCTTACCTAAACATTTACAAATATTCATTTAAGCCCAGGTCGTGTTGCATTCGAATGTACACATCACAAAAAACTCTGGTGTAATTTGCTATTGGATATATTATCTACTGAAATTAAGTGGCCTTGTTTCGGGGAGCACAAATGAACGATTATTGTATTCAATTACTTGAAATAGATTTTGGTAAAGTTGGTATTCGCATTCGCATATCGTCCAAATACAAACATGGCACTGTAGAAAAAAAGATTGGCCAGAATAATAGCCACCCTGTGAAGGCTCTTGTCTTGAATCACAGGCAAAGCTGCAGCCTTGTAGTTATGGACGTTGGATCGTTAAAGGCTAGGGGAGCCTGGTCCTCCAGGTTTTGGGTTAGATGGTTGGGTGAACATCCCAGAAATCCTTGAAACATTAACTTGTTAAAAACTTCAAACAGAAGCCATGGATAACGATTGGATTAAATTCTAAACGGACACAGAAAATGGCCAATAATTTTCGCTATATGGAATGTGTACTCACTTAGGACCAAACAAAAAGAAGTAATTACCGAAATATCAAATAAAAAGATTTATTTATGCGTATTAACGGAAACAAAGAAAAAGATAAATGTAACACAGGATATTGGTGAATATATACACTTATACTCAGGGCCTCAGAGGTTACCAAAGAAATGAGAGCAAAAAGAGAAGAAGTATCCATAGTCATCCATAAAAGTGTCAACCAGAACCTTGTGAGTGGGGAGGCGATACATGAACAGAGTATAAAAATAGAAATAAGGAAAAATGGACAAGAAATTGTTACTATATGCTTCCAGTGACAATTCTGCTACAAATATAAAGGACGAGTTCTATGAAACACAACAAACTATTTTAACTGATATAAAACTCAACAAAGAGATATGCATATTAGGAGACTTAAATAGCAGAATAGGGAAGGAACAAGGAAATTTGATTGTAGGCCAACTGAAACACGTCAACGAATGTAGTATGGACATGTTTTGCGAATGGAAGAACAACGATGACCAAAGAAAGCATTGGAATATGTGCCAAGGAATAGAAGAAAAAAAGGAAGACCAAGGACGATATAGAAACAAAATGTTGAGTAAGCAATGAGTCGCAAGAAATTAAAAGGACCCGAATGCTGAAACAAAAAGGCATAGCTTATGAAGTGCTGGAATAGGCTTAAACTGTAGGAACCCCGCAAAAAAAACGTTTCTCTGCCAAACAAACGTTGCTTTGAGTAGGGCAAAGTCTCTAGATGATCTACAAGTTGATAAACTTATTTTCTGAACGATACTTGTGGCATCTTTTTCATTGTCTAAGTGTTTATTGGGAAATAACACCGCACTTTAAAGGAAATTGCTGTATATTCTGATCTAGACCCCGAAACGTTTGGAATATACAGCAATTTCCTTTAAAGTGTGGTGTTATTTCCCAATAAATACTTAGACATTGATAAACTTAATTGTACAAAACCAACTGGATATTTGCAACAATGAAGGTCTTAAGCGATATAAAACCGTGTTCCATAATTCCTTATATATTGAATATATATTATATATTGATTGAAGAAGGAATACTGGACTAATTAATGGGTTTAAAAACAAGATGAATGAACTGGACTAAAAATGACAAATGTGCATTATATGTATGCAATTAACAGTATTTGGGAATATTGTGTGTTAAAAAGCCATATGAAGTATATTAGAATTTTTTATACTAAATTAAAAGTTTCTTTAAGGTAAAGAAATAGTTTAATGAAATAGAATGTAAATAGTAAGGACTTGTATATAAAAATCAGTAAACAATAACCATACACAGCTCATGGGCACATGATGTGATACCAAATGTTCAGTCAATACGAATAATAGAGTCCTAATGCATTTCTAACCGTTAGAAATAAGTAGCTGTACGGATATGGTTTTTGTGGGAATCAATATATAACATCACGGACAAACATTAAATTAGTTTCCTGTGATAACGAAGTTCAATAAGGTTAGTTAATTAATGGAGTTTGCTCATACAGTTCTCTAACCGAATTCTAGAATGTTAGCGCCAAAGAATATACAGAGAAATTGGTAGGTTCAATGTGGCAGTTCAACAAAAACACTCACTGTAGGGTGTGAATAACTAGTCATGTACATGTTAACTAGAAAGGCCTATTTCACAACAAGAGATTACTATGTAAACAGTGAGTAATTTTCCAAATTGCTGGAAAAGTTACCAATAACTATTCCCCAACCCCAAGAGTTCCATAAAGGTCAAATGAAAATGAATCCAACCTTGAAGACGTGAGACAAGATATAATACGAGGTGTTGTAACAACTGTAAATTGTATATAATAAGAATGTGTTCATTCACATTTTTACTTTAAAATTAATAGGAAGAGTTTTTTGTGCATTTGTAGCGGTAAAAAACAATTAAAAGCAACCGTGCAAAGACATGTTTTTTTATGACATGTGACTCCACAACAAATATTATCGTTAATAAATATGCATATTTTGTATGGATGTAAACAGAACTGTTTGTATTATACTATGACAATATTTTCAGAATTTCAAAAAATTTAAACTAAATGTAGGTAATACGAGTACTTCAGCTTGTTAAAAAGAACAACATCAAAATTTTAATTTCAGGAACTGATAAATAACAAAAGTATACAAAAAATAAAAAAAATTAAAAATTGTGCCTTTCAAATGAAAAACAGATAAACAAAGAAAATAAATCAAATATAAAGTGCATCTTGAAAATCAAATGAGCTAGTTGAAGAAATAAGAAAACAATAGGAACGTGAAATAAATCTATAAAATAAAATAGATACATAATAAAAATCATAATAAATATATAAATTTATAACATAATTTATATATATAACAAACTTTCATTAAATTGAATGAAAAATATAAATAAATTAAGGAGTTCATAACACTCATTAAATTGTATAAATCCCATACAAAGAATAAGATTTAACACTGCTGCTGTATGGAACCATCATCAGCATCATACCATCTATAATCAGTATGTTCATGTCTTTACGTGATGTAAAAGTTTGTGGTATAATTTCCATATATATCTTACCTACCTACAGTTTCTAGATGCTACCTCATACAAAGCGACACAAAAAATATTACCTGCAACAAATATATACGGTGTCAATTTTCGCTGTCTTATTTGAGATGAATTTCCTTTATAGGGTGTTAGGAGATTTCTCATCGCTTCCAAAACATGTTCTTTACATTCAGTATTGTCTTTAATAACATCTTCACAGTCTACTTTCTTAAGCAAAAAATCTTTGGTAACCAGTGAGAGTCTTACATTTTTCAATAACTAAAAGTAAAAATATGAAGATTATTGGATAAGACTATGTATTTACAGGACTGACTTTTGAGACGTGTTCCTTTCTAGAATGCAAGTCATGTTTTGTCCAAGTCATTACAGCATTATAAACATCCTCTTCTGAAGGAACGTTTAACTGCTCATTAGAAATTAATTCGTTGACCTATAAAATGTTACTACATAAAAAAATATATGCATTTGTAAATAAACGTTATACTAGTATAGAATAGCCTTATAATACGAATGCCCATATTAGTACGGTTTTCCCTCCAAAATCTTTCCAGAAAGACAAAATGTGACAAAATTTTGAAAGTTAGTAGGAAATATCAGAAGGAACATAAGTTATGCAGTACCGATATCTGCTATTGCCCGTAGTTATTAGAGAAATTTCAAGAAGAGGCTGATTGATTCCAATAAGCATTACGATTTTCCGCGAACAACTCAAATTCTTTACATTATGTCAAAAACAGATCGAAACAAAAATTGATCTTAAGGAAAAACTGTTTTTTATGGATTCTCTATTATAACTAAGCGATGAAAGGAATTTTGTAAAATAAGTGATCAAAAAAAGCAAAGCTATTTCCACCACAGTTCAAAAATTGTATTCACTCTACAATTTCATTTTGTACCAATATTTATTATTTATTGAGTCCAAAAGTTTGACCGGGTTAGAATGTTCGGCTCTACAAAGAAAAACAATTAAGTAAAAAAACTATTCTACCACCGTTCAAACATATTTCAAAATTACACGAATACAAATGTTAAGTAAAACACACAAATGTAAAAAAATGTAGCTGTTTTTAATGAAAATACTTTTTTTAAATTTTTCTGTGATAAAAATTACTTGATATATTACCATTAATTAATTATTAATCTTGAGGATTTACATGAATTACTTAACGACATAAACAACACAGAACCAACTATTCAGTTTACACTAGAGCTTGAACAGAATAACAAATTACCATTCTTAGACATTTTAATAACCAAAACACAATCGCCATTTGAAACAAAAGTTTACAGAAAACCAACTCATACTAACAGGTAACTCTAATCATCCAAGTTCACTAAAAAGAGGTATCATTAAATCTCTATATGACAGAGCAAAAACCAACTGTTCTAATATCCATAAATTCAATGAAGAAAAAACGTTTATAAAAAATGTACTTTCTGCCAATCATTACCCAAATAAATTTATTAATAACGAGTTAACAAAAAGGAATACCAAACAATCCCTAACAACCAACATCAAACTTCACCAAGGAACACTGACTCCCAAGATAATCGCATTAATACAATAACTATACCATACATACAGGGTCTATCAGAAAGACTAAAAAGAGTGGGAAACAGATATAATATCAAAACATCATTTAAGACAAGAAATACACTAAAATCAATTATATCAAAAAACAAACCAAATAACACAACTCAAAATACAAACAATTGCATTTATAAAATCCCGTGTGAATGTAATGTAATAAATTCTATATTGGAGAAACCTCTAGACCTCTGAATGTTCGAATAAACGAACACAAAAATTTCATAAAAAAACGACAATTTAAAAAATCCAAAATCTGTGAACATGCTTGGGACCTTGGTCATAAAATACAGTTTCAAAATTCAGTTATACGAGGGCTGCCTTTTATATTTAGGGATTAGAGAACAAAAACAAATATTAATCATCGAAAAACGCTTTATTGTTTTTCAAAATATCCCCATGAAGATCTATACACTTTTGCATGCGTTTGAACCAATTGTCGAAGCACTTTTTCCACTCTGATTGAGGTATCTTCAAAACAGGCATTCTGAACGCAGCAACCGCTTCTTCAGGTGTCGAACAACGTTGACCTCTCAGTTTGATTTTTAAGTACGGGAATGAAAAGAAGTCATTTGGTGACAAGTCAGGACTATACGGCGGATAAGTCATCAAATCGATGTTTTGATTGGTCAAAAATGAAGTTGTTTGAGCCGATGTGTGAGAGCTCGCATTGTCGTGATGAAGAGTGATCCGTCTTCGGCGGTTGGTTTTCCTCATTTCTTGGAAGACAACTGGCAAACAAATGGTTGTGTACCACTCAGAATTGACTGTTCTGCGTTGTTCTAATGGTACGGTTGCGACATGTCCAGTTTTTCCGAAAAAAACGGTGATCATTTGCTTGGAAGTGCTTCGTGCGCGAACAACTTTTGTTGGATTCGGCTCATCTTGAAACACCCATACAGTCGAATGCAGTTTACTTTCGGACTCATACGCGTAAAATCACGATTCACCACCTGTCACAATGTCATAAACATGTTTTGAAGCACTGATCGTATTTTTTGAGCTTTTCTTTCGACCAATCGATACGACCCTTTTTTTAAACTATTGACAAATTATGTGGGATCCAACGCGAACAATTTTTTTTGACATTTAAATGTTTATGCAATATTGAATGTATGCTGGTCCCACTAATGTGTAAGGTTGTCTCAATCTCACGATAGGTCACATGACGATCTTGCAATATCAGTTCGCGCACAGCATAAATTTTTCCGGAACAACAACTGTTTTTGGACGACCTTCACGACATTCGTCTTGGAGTGAACTACGACCTCGATTGAATTCACCATCCCATCGATAAACAGTGGTCCTTGATGGACAAAAATCGCCAAAATTAAATTAAGTTCATCCATGCACTCTTGCTGACTTAATCCACGTCGAAAGTTGTAAAAAATAATCGCACGAAAATGTTAACTTTTTAATTCCATTTTTTGGCCTAGATGAATCTTTTAAGTTACTGTAAACAACACATAGCGCTCGTATGTCAAAACGTTCTGAGTACGTATAACCTCAAAAATGTCAAACTTTACGATAGAGCTGTCAGTTGTCAGATTGCAACACGAGGGTTGTCCAAACCCGAAATATAAAAGGCAGCCCTCGTATTACACAAAGAAGAACACAACACCAAAAGAAAACTAAAAGAGTCTGCTTTAATTTGGTTAAATGAAAACGATTGTATCGCTACTACCTCCGTGGAATTCAACCGTTCCTGGATGCCGATGATTAAGGAAGAAATTGCTAATGGTCATGTCCTTGTCAACAGCCCAATATCGGGATAGTTCATAAGGTTTTTCCTAGGTTTTCCCTTATGATTTTGATGGGATCACTGAATCAACAAAGTTCTTTGATCGCATTTTTGGCGAATGTACTATCTTATAACAAAGTGGTACCTAGGAGCGCCACATAAAATTCTGAAGATCTCCCTTTCAAATTCTTCCAATTTGAAAGAAACTTTATGATTATATGATCTTTAGAAATTTCTGTGCTACCATGTATATTACAAAGAAAATTCTCTTAGTTACGTCAAAAATCAAATAATACACATTGTCAAATACTTTAATTTACATCTTTGAATTGTGCCTTTTTAATCCGTAGTTTCTTAACCATTGACAACGGGGTCTGATCTAGACCCCGAAACGTTTGGAATATACAGCAATCTTCTTTAAACTGTGGTGTTATTTCCCAAGAAGCACTTAGACATGTAAAATTTGTAACGCTAACATGAAGCCCTTTAAACTCAAAAAATATAAACACGATTCTCCAACCCGTCATGATGGAATCATTCATTTGAGGACACTATCTGATTTGTTGAAGATTGTACAATTTTGTAACGATAATGAAAATGTGGTTAAATAATTTTTAATTACAAATTAGGCCAAACGTGTTGCTAGTCCTCTCATATGCTAAATCAAAAATTTACAAGGCTATTTGATTCGTTAAATTCTGTACACTTTTGTAACGGCAATGAACATGCAATGTACGAAAAAATAATAATTGGCCCCTCGTTCTTCGTACCTATTACTCATTTACAATTTGTGAGTCAGTGTGACAAGTTGAATAAAAAGTGAAGAGAAAAAGACTAAATGAATGTAAGTAACATTTGTTTTGTTTTTTGTCACATCTTTGAAAAAGCCCCTTATAAGTGTGGGCGAACCGTCGGAAAACTTTGTTTATATGCCGGTTTAGGTATATAAATAAATTATATATAAAGAAACTACTGCTTCGAATAAACCAATTGTAGATGAACAACTCACAAGTAGAATTTGAAAACAGAGTACAACATGATTTTTCAACTAAACCGGGCATGTTAGTAGCACAGCTTAAACATACAAATGGTAGGACTTTGCCTGGACGAAAAAATCTGCATGAAATAAATCGACCCTGGATAATTTTGATAACAATATCTAGAGGACAACAAGCAAATGACGAAAAATTTATAATATAAACTCTGGTATCTATATAAAATGGTATAATATGCAGACTACCATTGACAGAATATTTATTCAATTATATATGATAATAGAAAATCAGTAGTTCCCATAGGCTTTGTGTCCGCAGAGGTCCCAGAAACTAATAACAAAGGTATTAGGAAATATCGTGAGAGTTTTACCCCGAAATTTTTTAGAAAACAAAATATAAGAGAATGACTAGCTTTTCATATCTTCAGGTCCTCATCTTACAAATGTGAGAAAATTCTGTCTTTACGATTTTTAAATTCTCTTAAAAGGATCAGAAGTTATAAATTAATATTATTTTATTATTTCTGTATAAATATTGTTCTGTATAATTTGATGTAAATAAGGTTCTAGAAAAGTGAAAGTGAATATTAGTTTTATAATTTTAAAATTGAACCCACGGACTCTATATTGCAATAACATAGATAACAAAAGCTTTATTCAAACTGTTATGTAGTACATATTGTGACGGGAAATAAAGTAGAGTGAGTTCGACTATTTATTTAATAAATCGAAGCCTAAGTGTGAAAATAAAAACATTACAAAATTAAAGCAATATCAGGCATAAACACGCTCAATGTAATATTGGCCAACTTTTGTGTATCAAAATTTCACCGATTCAAAATTTGCCACATACAATTCTGCGAAAAAGATTTTTTTGCACCACGAGGACTGCCTTGGCTTCTCCAGGACAATTTTAAGAACGGCGGCCATGTTCTAGTTCGATCTGGTGTTCCTTTTAGTATATGTGTTAGCTGATACTTTACCGATCTTGCATTTGATCACCAAATACCTTTTATTACAAGCTTTTATTTACTTTCACCTGTCCCGATGTTTGTCTGTAATCAAAACTTATAAGTTAAATTTGACTGACTTCCCGGTTACCACTTTGTGAGCGTACTAGGGGCTACATAAAGTGAAAGCACTGCTACGCGCTCTGATCTGGGCCGTAGTTAATCTCGCATCAAAAATACTAAAAAGTTAAAAACAAAATTAAAAGAAAAAAGAAACTTTTTTAAAACAAGCTTTTATTACTTAAATAAATCGTGTTACATTTTGATGGAACAATACTTTTCTTTTGAAATGTAACACGCTTTTATCTATAAAAAATTTTATCTGTGATATGCTAAGTTTTAATACAAACTCTCAAGTTTTAGGGTTCATAAAAATACTCGTATATGATTAGGTATGTACGATGTGATGTAGACTGAGAAGGTTAATTACTGTTAAAGGTTGCAATGTCGGTACCTATATAATGGTATTTTTCTTATCATATTTAAATTATTTTTATTAACAAGTAATAAAAGCTTATTCTTAAAAAGTTTCTTTTCTCTTTTAATTTTATTATGCAAATAAAATTATCACGTGAACGTGATCTATGTAACTTGCCTTGATGATTTGGTATCAGTGAATAATAAACAACTTCAAACAATTGAAAAACCCTTGTCATAAAAAGTTTTCATTATGTTGTACTTTCTCATAGATTTAGCTTCTTGCTGACAATACACGTATATTATAAATACTACAAATATAGTACCCCTAATGTACGATTCAAAATACATTTATATACGAACCAATAGAATATCAGTATCCTTTTGGGCAATTATTAACATAACTAAATTTAAAAAAATATGCATGATTAGATTAACCTTTTCGAGAGGGAGCTGTAAAAATTCATTCGTTGCTGCTATTTCAGAAAAGTATTCTAGTGAATAGTTGAAGCTACCCTCACAAAGTTCTTGACACATATGCGCCTCTGAAAAAAATAAGGATATTTGTACTCAAATTCAATTATTATCAATGACAACTATGGTATCCGTCAAGGTAAATGTAGGTAGTTAGTGCTAATTTTTCTAATGCAATGATTTATTAGATTTTTGAAGATTTCTGTCTTAACAGTTGTTGCGGTATAAGGGGAAGAATGGTCGCAAATCATTGGGGGTTTACAGACTGAATTCAAAACCGTTCTATTTCAAATTATTGTTACCTACCAAAATCATGTCCAATTTGTGTTCAGCAAGGGTAACAACCAGTCGATTTGAGTATTTACCGAATAGATATTTCGGTTAAATTAAATGTTTTTGCTGTGCCTTTGTCTAGGCGGAACCTAGACCAATCAATAGAGATTTTTTCGTGCAAAAAATACTATCAGGATACTGCCTGTGCCATCACATTAAGAATGATTTGTAGTTATATTTTGCTACCTTTTCCACTCGCAACTATGGTTTTTTATTTTATTATAAACAATTAAAACAAGAAAATTGAGTTTTTTTTTCGTTGCATGTTTATAAAATGAAAAATAATAAACTAATCTCAATGGTGTCAACAGGTGAATTGTAAAGCACAGAAATACCAAAAAAACAAAAAGGGAAAAACATAAAATACTGGAAAATTTAGCGGTTTTCTATATATTATCATAACTCTGTCACCATCGAAGTTGTAGAACTGGGCTTGTGAGAACTAATAGTAATTTATATCTACCTTATGCGTGACTAAACCAGGCGCTATCGGTTTATTAGTTTTTGAATAATTGCGATCTGAAATTTTTAGTCCACTATTCTTGCAGTAATTATTATCGATAGTAACTGTCACTCTGATAGATGGTGAAAGAATCTAATCGCTAAAAAAACTTCTATACAGAGTGATTTGTTCGATTTTATTATATCAAATGAAAACTGTTTGTTTATTAATATATTTATATGTAAATGGTTCCTCGGAAACGTTTTAGCTTTAATTTGAGGTTATGGGTTTACGAAACATCGAAAGAGAGCGATCATTAGAAAAATTCTTACTTGTTTGGATTTTAGATTTTAAAACGATCTATGTATATGCCTCTAATATATATTACTATACGCTTCCCCTCAACAACCGTGTTTCCCCCACTCCTTGGATACATTTATACTCTCGCTCATTTTTTGTTATGTTTGCTAACATTTTTCAGATATTTCAGAGACATTTAGTGAAAATGAGAATAGAGGCTTTGTAGAATGTCACCTCTACTTTCAACAACTTTTTTCAAAATCGAAATTTGATTATCGATGACGCATGGGGGCACAATGCAAACAGAGTGAACAGAAAACTTTATATCACAATTGTTCAAAAACTAATAAACCGGTAGCGCCTGGTTTTGGCATACATAAAATAGATGTAAATTACTATCAGTTCCTACAAGCCCAGTTCTACAGTGACGAAGATACGATTTTTTTTAAATGCTATATATTTCAGTATTTATTGTTTTTCCCTGTTACTAATGATCCAATCGGATCGAGTCTGGGCTCATTTCATTTCTATTTTCATGCTTTACAATTGACCTGTTGACACCATTGAGATTAAATTTGAAGACGCGAGATGTAAGACCGACATCTAGGATTTTCGAGAGAATCAGTACACAGAGGTTCCGAATCTGGAGCCGTTCCATGTAATTGCTGTTCTCTCTCAACTCCTAGGACTGAATGTCACGATAAAATTTTTCAGGTTACTTCACATCTAGGATTTTCGAGAGAATCAATATCGAAAATCCTAGATGTTGGTCTTATATCTCGCGTCTTCAAATTTAACGAAATACATCAAATGCATAAAGAAGTGCTCGACAGGACATTAAATTGTGGGAAGCGCAACTGATGAAGGTTCCCTAACCAGAAACAATATGTATTACATTGATATATAATATATATTGTCTTGCGTACAAAGGAATGACACCTCGAAGAGAGTATTCAATATCTCTGACAGGTGAAGTAACCTGAAAAATTTTATCTTGACATTCAGTCCTAGGAGTTGAGAGAGAACAGCAATTACACGGAACGGCTCCAGATTCGGAACCTCTGTGTACTGATTCTCTGGAAAATCCTAGATGTCGGTCTTACATCTCGCGTCTTCAAATTTAACGAAATGCATCAAATGCATAAAGAAGTGTTCGAGAGGACATTCAATTGTGGGAAGCGCAACTCATGAAGGTTCCCTAACCAGACACAATATGTATTATATTGATATATAATATATATTGTCTTGCGTACAAAGGAATGACACCTCGAAGAGAGTACCATTGAGATTAGTTTATTATTTTTGATTTTATAAACATGCAAAAAAACGTAATTTTCTTGCTTCAATTGTTTATAACAAAGTAAAAAACCATAGTTGCGAGTGGAAAACATAGCAAAATATCGTTAGGAATCTTTGTTAATGTGATGGCACAGTCGGTATCCTGATAGTATTTTTTACACATTATCAGTTAATTTTTGCTGTATTGATTGGTCTAACCTTATTAAACACACACGCTATGTTGGCGCTAGCGAATGCTGTCCTTTCCATTGATGTGAACTTTCGCAAAATATGACAAAATTACGTTTTAATAAGGGTAGACTTATCAAAAAGTTGTTAATATGTTTGTGTCATTCTTTCTACATATGAACAGGAAAAATGATGTTCAAAAAACTAGTTTTTTCAATGAATTAAACTATTTTGATACTGCTGCTGTACTTTATCATTTATATTGACGGATTCATTAATCGAGAAACTGTGTGCTTACCTGAAAAATCTTTAATTCTCAGGCAATTTTTCGGTGTCATTTGTTCTAATAAAAAATCAGAGCAGACTTTTATAATTTCTGGCATTTGAAACATACTAGCGGTTGAAAGAAGGGCTAATACATTATTGCCAGCAATCCTAATTTTACCAGTGTAAGCTTGATCTATAATATTTTTAATTGCCTCTGGATTTGAGTCCTCAATGGTGATTTTAGGATAAACTACTCGTCTTAATTTTCCTGTGGAAGAAAGAAAATATTAATTTCATTAATACAACTTTACTACAGCAATTAGATAATTCCTTATCACCAAACATACACTTTACCCTTACTTATTTATATCGAGTTTTTCCAAAATTACTATAACTCAATGAATACTTCTAATTTTATTCAAAACAATGATCAGAAAGATTTGAAGATTGGTAAATGAAATATAAAGACCATATATACAGCTGGGAAAATCCACAATGCACTTCAAGAAATTTGCTGCATTTCTTTTCCCAATTTTCCTCTATGTCAAGATAATGGAACTGAGTGTGATCAAATAGACCAACTCAGAAAAATGCAAATCAATTATGCAAATATGTATCCAGGTAATAACAACGTACAGGAAGTAGTAGCAATAGTTGAAAAAATCTGCCTTATCATGTAAATAAACATAATTATGTTAGATGCTACCTAGAGCGAGAATAAGAAAGATAGAACGGGTTTTTGCTCGTCATCGCGAAAATGGACAGAATGTGTCGTGTTAAGTTACGTTCCTAAACTACATCACGTTTCTGTTCAGGCGTCAGTTGAAGCGATAACCGAGCACAGCTACAGGGGCTGAAAGTGGTAATTTTTTTGTCATGCTCGTGATCGAGCCATCGTTCCAAAATTGGCTATATAGAATATTATAAGGTATTCAGTCAAATTCCTGATGGGCGGACAGGGATACAGTTGTCAAAAAAAGGGGTGAAGCCCGTCATCGAGTAAATGGACGCCATTTGCACAAGTGTTGTATTTACACATAGGAAATCATAATCCTAAAGGGCGTCCAGAAACTAATACTCAAAAGGCCGACAGCATAGTGATGATGATGGACCTCTAAATGACGACAATTAAGCTACAAATTCAGTTATTTACCATCAGCTACAGATAAATATTATAAAATAAAAGTAGAATATATTCATGATTCTTTTCTTTACTAACGGCTGTTTAAGCATATTCTACGCTAATGATGCTGTTTTTTCATTTTGAGGGTATAACTTGGAATTAAATTTATTCGAAAATTGAAAATGGACCTCGATTTCACAATCTATCATGTAGAAATTAAGCAACTTTTGAATAAAAATAAATATAGGTTGGCTATTAATAAAAACAAAAAATTCGTATATACATTTTCTGTTTTTACCGCAATACTGATTTTGCAATGTGACCTTTATTGGAATATGACTCAAATTGAAGATGCTTGTTATAATTTTATATAAATTAAAATAATTTATTGTTAAAAATTAAATTACTTAGGTCAGTAAAATTTATAATTTCATGTTTTGAACGTAGATTGTTAAATTTAAATAGCTTTACTAATAAAATGTTTGATCAATTTATTATAATATTCAATATTATATAAAATAATATTTGAAAATTGTAAAAATTTTCTTAAACTTTTCCTTAAATATTCTGATGAAAGCAAAACTCTATTTTTTAGAATTAAATTCTAGCCAGATATTTTTAATATCAAATTTGAATTACACCATTTTAATTAATTTTCAATTTATTGATAGTAATTTTTTTTAATTTCTTACATTTTTGTATAATAACTTTGCAATGTTTCTTTATTTGTTAAAATATTTAAATAACTAGTGACTAGTTTAATATGTCCTCACTTTCCTGTTTCACCTTTTGTCTTCGATTTAAATTATTTTAAATTAATATTAATAAATTACTGAAAATTAATTAAAATGGAAGTTTACGTGTAATTGTGTTATTAAAATTAGATATAAACTGGTTTAAATGTCAGTTTTTGTAAGCATGTGTCTAACAGGTAATCCATCATATACAGAGATAGTATTGGGCTCAGTTTTGACCCCATTGCACAGCCCGATGTTTGTTTGTGATACTTTTGCTGGAAGCAAAAATAATTGTTTTGAATTATAAATGTTAATATCTCTAAAAACAATTTTTGGGTGACCATTTAATTTTTATTACTTTGATCACTAACTTTTCATGCAAATTTCCAAACAAGTTTATCACATCCAATGATGCCAAGACCACATTCTCAGGTATCTTCAACTTATTTATGGTCTCTGCGAATTCAAAACTATCTTTTATATAGTACTCATTATGTTTGTTGTAAGCACTTCAGCAATCCATTTGGAAATATTAGATAATATAGGTTTTAAGAGATAATTGTCTTTGTGAATTTCGGAGTTTCAATATATTCTGGAGCAAATTGAATTGTATTTCCTCATAATTTTGGCCTTGTGATAGTCTATTTTCTTGCATTTTTCCAACATACTTACGAATAGATTACATTTGTTCTGTATAGTTACAGTTGGATCTCTAGGAATCAGTTTAAAATCACTAGTATGTAAAATGCTGTTAATTGTTTGTGTATATTCATCTTTTTTCATTATTACTGTCACACCTCCTTTATCAGTATTTAATACAATTAAATTCTGATTAGCCTTTAAGAATTTTTTTGTTTCCTTGAATGTTTTATTTATTTCATAAGTTGAAATTTGATGTTGATGTATATAGTTTATAATAATGCTTGCTATTTTTCCCCTATATACTTCTTTATTTTCTATTTGGGTCTTTTGTATTATGTTTTCCACATCGGCCATCATTTTGTTAATGGGCATCTCTTTTGTTGTTAATGGTAGACTGAACTTCGAACCGAATGTCAACATAGTTTTGACATTGTCCGGAATGACGGTATTTGATAAAAATTTTTAACCATTTATCTTGATATTTGTACTGCATTTGTGAAAAATTCATCAATTTATTGATTTTGTTAATATTATTATCCTTAATTTTGTAGAACTGTTTATTAAACGCTGTCGTCTGTCTTCCCTCAGATACCAGTATAATATTTTCTGGTAATTTTTCTTTTAAGTATAGCATACTATCTAACATTATTCTTTTTATTTTGTTTATCTTCAAAATTGTATGCTTAATCTCTAGTTTTATGATGTTTGTCTTCATACTGTCACTAAATTTCTTTAATTTTCTATTAAATGCCATACTCAGCTCCAACTCGAATAGGTTTTGAACATTTTTGATGTTATCAACAATGTGGGCTGGGAAAATATGTTTTCTTTTGCATTCCAGTTGTTGATGATATAATTATAATATAATTAATATATTGCCCTACAGACGACAAAATAACCGAAACACTTGACATTTTTAACAAATTTGACATGAAACTACAATTCACAGTTAAGATGGAAGACCAACAAAAATCCGTTCCATTTCTAGACACAAAAGTATGTCGGGTAAATAATCAAATAAAAATTGACTGGCACAGGAAAAATAGTAACTCAGACAGGGTGACACATTTCCAATCAGAACATCCAATAAGTATGAAAATCAATATAATTAAACAAATTAAACAAAGAATACTAAGAATATGCCACAAAGATTTTTACACAAAAATTTCTAAGCGATAACGACTACTCGAACAGAATGATTAAAAAAGTAGTATATGAATCTAACTTGACCAAAGCAAATTTTTCAGAAAAAACAAAATCACCATGTACAGAACACATGCATAAGGAGGAAGACATCAGTTTTGGGAGTTTGCCATATGTGAGGGACCTAACCTTCAAAATAAAAACTATTTTAAATATGAAACAATAAAAATAGCTACCTATAATATAAAGAAAATAAAAATATTGTTCTCAAGATTAAAAGATCCCACACCATTTCTGCTGCAATCAAAGATAGTGTATTAAATTGGATGTCAGGATTGTGACAGCACATACATAGGCCAGACTACGCAATGGCTCAAGAGTAGATTAGCACTTTATAAGAGTGACATAAATGACAACAAGCAAATATGTGCACTGACTAATCATGCTAATGTCCAAGTGCACACAATTGATTTAGAAAATATAAAGATCTTAGATAGGGAAAACAAATATAACAAACGCTTATTACACTCAAAGCGGTTCCATGAGTTCTATGATGCACAGACGGATGAATGAACGTTGACAGCCCAAATGTCATACAAACAATGTACTATTAATAACAACAACATAAATTAAATTTTATTAGTAATGTCATCCTTGCTGTAAATAGAGTATGTTTTGTAATGTTTAACAAGCCCATGAAATCACCTTTTGAACCTCACATTGTAAGTTAACAACTATCAGGTATAGAAATTATATAAATTTATGTTTGATATAACTTGTAGCATTAACCCTGAAGAAGAAACAAATAGTTCCGAAAGGTCGGATTTTTGAATAAAGAGTTAACCAAAAGAAGTAGTCAATATCCCTTATCCCCATAATTATTAATATATATATATATATATGTTTTTAAGTTTTCGCGGGCACTAAATGTTTTAAGTGGTTTCCGGGAATTCATCCGCGTAGTTGATAACTGATCCCTGCCGGGATCGATGGTAAAATGACGACGTTTCGGTAGAGTCACATCTGCCCTCTTCAGGTCGGTTCGCATAATTCTCGTAGCCTTCTGCTTTTGCTTCTAGTTACTCGAATACTAAGATTTTCTGAAGCGAGCGCGCTGTTATTAGTCGCGGGTCGGCGCCTATCGGTTGACACCGTGAACGGCTGCGTGTGATTGGCCCTTGGCGCTCAGTGGGCACGGCTCCATCCTGCTGAATTGTTATTTCCGGTTGAGTTGTTATTGGACGGGTACGGGCCGGTACGGTGTTTAATAGGATTTTCCAACAATTCGATAAGTTCTGAATTTCATTGCGTGCGTTTAGACTATGAAGTCTCTTCGCTATTTCAATTGCCTCTATTACGAGTCTTGATTTCGGGTGTTCTATATTTGCTAGTACTCTGGTGTTCTCAAAGTCTATTCGGTGTGACATCGTGGTGGCGTGTTCCGCAATGGATGTTGTTTTTTCCTGCTTTCTTACAGCGTCCTGGTGTTCATCACGTCTAGCTTGAATTCTTCTATTAGTTTGCCCCACATAGGTTTTATGACAGTCTGCACATGGAATCTCGTACACTGGATCTTCGTCTTCGGAGTCCTCAACACCGTGCTTATTTTTCTGTCTGTATTGAAAATAGTATCGATATTGTGTCTCCGTAGAATTCTTGCAATACTGTCCGTGGTCCCCTTGATATACGGTAAATAAGCCTTGTTTATTGGTGTCTCATGCTCCTCGTCTGTTTGTCTCGGTTTTGACTTTAGGGCTCTTTGTATATTTCGGTCTGTAAATCCGTTTTGTCTCAGAGCTATTTTTAAACTGTCCATTTCCTGTTTGATGTTATCCTGGTCAGCTAGTCTTTGTGATCTGGTTACTAAAGTCTTGACGACGGCTGGTAGTTGGGCTGGGTGGTGATGAGAATTAGCATGAAGGTATCTGTTGGTGTGAGTTGCTTTCCTATACACTGTATGGCCAAGGGTTCCATCCTGCTTCCTATTTATGAGAACATCAAGGAATGGCAGTTGATTGTTGGTTTCAACCTCCATGGTAAATTTTATTTTGTGATGGATGCCATTAAGGTGATCTAAAAAAGTATTGAGGTTCTCCATAAAAAGGTTCGCTATAACTGGTGAGAGTGGCGATCCCATTGGAGCTCCTTCCACTTGTTTGTATCGTTGGTTCTCGTAAACAAAATAGGTGTTCATCAGACAGTGCCTTGTTAAGTGTACAAGGTGTTGAGGTGGTTTGTATTTTTCTATTATGATATCCAAGGCTTCGTCGATAGGGATGTTGGTGAAAAGGGACACTACGTCAAAACTTACAAGAAGACACTCTGGTTGTAAGACCGTTTTTCTAAGAATTTCGATGAAATGTGTAGAATTTTTTACATATGAGTCTGCCCCCTCTGCAAACGGTTGAAGTTGTTGGGCTAGGTATTTGGATAGGTGTTGTGTTGGGGATCCAACTGAGCTTACTATTGGTCTGAAAGTTGCCCCTTCTTTATGTACTTTTGGCAACCCATAGAATTTTGGACATCTCGATGACTTTTCCCGCCGAATGAGTTGCAGTTGGAGATTTTTGTCGATCCGACTTGCTTGGATTTTGGCCTTTGTTGTTTTCTCTAGATAAGTTGTTGGGTCAGTAGTAATTTGTTTATATGCTGGATCTTGTAGCATATAATTTGAATTTTGTTTGAATAACCTGCTGTATCTAAAATTACAGTCGCATTTCCTTTATCAGCAGATAGAATGACAATGTCCTTGCTGAGGTGCAGTTGTTTCAAGGCCTCATTTTCTTCTATAAATAGGTTCCTTTTGGGTGGTTTAGACTTTCTTAGAACATGTGACACATCTTGTCTAATTATTTCAGCGGTGTTCGCATCTAATTTTGAAACTGCTGTTTCCACGCCACATATTATGCTCTCTATTGGTATGTGAGAGGGAGCAATAGCGTAATTGAATCCCTTAGCCAACACGCCAATCGAGAAAGTGTTAAATTGGACCGAAGATAAGTTATAAACGGTTTTATTCGTTTCCAATTGCAGTGAGGTTGGACTGTGATCGTTATTTTCCGAGACAAATTCTTTTTCGAGCTTCTGTTGGAGCTTCAATTTGTTAAATTTTGCCTGTTGTTGCATTGTTGTTAACTCTGCATTCGTTTCGGCCCTAAATTCGCTAATCTCATCGAATTTATCCCATATTATCAGGTGGAGTGTACTGCTTACCTGTAGGTGGATATCTAGGAGTTTAGTATTAAGAACATCCAAATCTCTTCTTCTAATATGTGGCGTGGAAACAGCAGTTTCAAAATTAGATGCGAACACCGCTGAAATAATTAGACAAGATGTGTCACATGTTCTAAGAAAGTCCAAACCACCGAAAAGGAACCTATCTATAGAAGAAAATGAGGCCTTGAAACAACTGCGCCTCAACAAGGACATTGTCATTCTACCTGCTGATAAAGAAAATGCGACTGTAATTTTAGATACAGCGGATTATTCAAACAAAATTCAAATATTGTTACAAGATCCAGCATATAAACAAATTACTACTGACCCAACAACTTATCTAGAGAAACCAAGGCCAAAATCCAAGCAAGTAGGATCGACAAAAATCTCCAACTGCAACTCATTCCGCGTGAAAAGTCATCGAGATGTCCGAAATTCTATGGATTGCCAAAAGTACATAAAGAAGGTGTACCTTTGAGGCCAATAGTAAGCTCAGTTGGATCCCCAACACAACACCTAGCCAAATACCTAGCCCAACAACTTCAACCGTTTGCAGAGGGGGCAGACTCATATGTAAAAAATTCGACACATTTTATCGAAATTCTTAGAAAAACGGTCTTACAACCAGAGTGTCTTCTTGTAAGTTTTGACGTAGTGTCCCTTTTCACCAACATCCCTATCGACGAAGCCTTGAATATTATAATAGAAAAATACAACACCTCAACACCTTGTAGACTTAACAAGGCACTGTCTAATGAACACCTATTTTGTTTACGAGAACCAAGGATACAAAAAAGTGGAAGGAGCTCCAATGGGATCGCCGCTCTCACCAGTTATAGCGAACCTTTTTATGGAGAACTTTGAGGAGTTGGCACTAAGAACAACAAGTCTTAAACCCAGTTTGTGGTTGCGATATGTGGATGATACATTTGTGATTTGGCCTCATGGGAGGGAACACCTCAATACTTTTTTAGATCACCTTAATGGCATCCATCACAAAATAAAATTTACCATGGAGGTTGAAGCCAACAATCAACTGCCATTCCTCGATGTTCTCATAAATAGGAAGCAAGATGGAACCCTTGGCCATACGGTATATAGGAAAGCAACCCACACCAACAGATACCTTCATGCTAATTCTCACCACCACCCAGCCCAACTACAAGCCGTCGTCAAGACTTTAGTAACCAGATCACAAAGGCTAGCTGACCAGGATAACATCAAACAGGAAATGGACAGTTTGAAAACAGCTCTGAGACAAAACGGATTTACAGACCGAAATATTCAAAGAGCCCTAAAGTCAAAACCGAGACAAACAGACGAGGAGCATGAGACACCAATAACCAAGGCTTATTTGCCGTATGTCAAGGGTACCGCGGACAGTATTGCGAGAATTCTACGGAGACACAATATCGATACTATTTTCAATACAGACAGAAAAATAAGGACGGTGTTGAGAACTCCGAAGACGAGGATCCCTTTAGAACAACAGGGAGTGTACGAGATTCCATGTGCAGACTGTCATAAAACCTATGTGGGGCAAACTAATAGAAGAATTCAAGCTAGACGTGATGAACACCAGAACGCTGTAAGAAAGCAGGAAAAAACAACATCCATTGCGGAACACGCCACGACGATGTCACACCGAATTGACTTTGAGAACACCAGAGTACTGGCAAATATAGAACACCCGAAATCAAGACTCGTAAGAGAGGCAATTGAAATAGCGAAGAGACCTCACAGTCTAAACGCACGCAATGAAATTCAGAACTTATCGAGTTGTTGGAAAATCCTATTAAACACCGTACCGGCCCGTACCCGTCCAATAACAACTCAACCGCAAATAACAAATCAGCAGGATGGAGCCGTGCCCACTGAGCGCCAAGGGCCAATTAAAGGCAGCCGTTCACGGTATCAACCGATAGGCGCCGAGCCGCGATTATATAACAGCGCGCTCGCTTCAGAAAATCTTAGTATTCGAGTAACTAGAAGCGAAAGCAGAAGGCTACGAGAATTATGCGAACCGACCTGAAGAGGGAAGATGTGACTCTGCCGAAACGTCGTCATTTTACCATCGATCCCGGCAGGGATCAGTTATCAACGACGCGGATGAATTCCCGGAAACCACCTAAAACATATAAATATATATATATATATATATATATATATATATATTCTTAAGTTTTATTAGACTTTAATTTTGGTATACAAATAAAATAAATACAAGGAGTTCCTTACCTGTAAATAGTTCTGTTGTAAATAGTTTACAGAAATATGCGCTAGCTGACGACAAAACCAGTTTATGAACTTTAATCCTTTCCTTTCCAACTTTTAATAAGATGTCACAAAGCTGCAGGGGAAATATTACAAATATATTTCACATATTTCATTACAATGATTTTGTGATTAAATTATGCTACGCTTTGTATGAACCATCCTTCAGTATGAAGCACTCTTAAATAATTTACCTGCTCCTCTTTCTTCAGTTTGTTGATGAGAGAAAAAGCTTGACATCCATGAACGTCTGTAACTAAATCCTTAAATGCGCCTGCTTTCTTAAGTGAAAGTGGAGTGCGAATTTTTGCTAAATATTAAAACACACATCATAAATTTTGTAGGTAAAAACAAGAAAACACAATAACATACCTGTATCTTGTGCTTCTATTTCGATCAGCTCCTCAGCAGAACCGACAGCTACTGTGTCGAATACTTCTGCAATGTCAAAGTCTCCGATTTTCATTATGACTGCAAATAAAAAAAAATAATTCAATCATATCCAAACACGGACATAAGGTTTCGTATATAAATTATCAAATCTACATACTTATACAAAAAATTTAAATAATATATTTTTTTATAAGCACATTCTTTTCAAAGTTATACCTCTTTAAATATCGTATATCATGATTTTAATTTGATGTATAAATCTTAGTATTATAATTGTAAAATGAAATATAGTCATATTGGCATATTTTTGGCTCATACAGCACGTACTTCCACACAACGATATGCCACTTTAGTGACATTATTTGTTAATGTTTTTTTAAAGTGTGAAGAATTGAATAGTACAAATTATTAGTCTATTTGAGCATCCGATTTGGTTCTGAAGAATTGAATAGTACAAATTATTAGTCTATTTGAGCATCCGATTTGGTAGTATTCTATTATATTCTACCTTATATTTCAACCATCGTATATTATGCAACTGCTTATGTACTACCCAATACCACATTTATTTTAATATTCTTTGATTGTTGCTCGAATTCCTATGCAACACACACACACACACACACAGAAACACACGCACGCGCGCACACACGAACACACACACACACACGCTGGCACGCACGCGCGCACGTACGCACGCACACACACACACAAACACACACACATCTATAACCTTCCCACAGAAGTGGAAACAACAACGACTCGTACTACTTCCTAAGGGGAATAAGCCACCAGATGAACCGTCATCGTATCGGGCCCCTCTAGAGAGAATAATCCAGTAAAGAATCGAAGAAATAGCTGAACCGCTGCTAGCCGATAACTTTCGCAAAGGATGATCAACGCTAGACGCGATAAATCTTGTCATCGTAACAGCACAGAATGCGACTGCCGGGACCAGATGGAAGGGTGGTACGAAGAAGTATTACCTAGTGGCTACTTTGGACATCAGGAACGCCTTCTATTCCGCCAATTGGGACTGTACAATGCGGGCCCTTGAAGAAAAAAAAATACCAGGATACCTACTTAGAATATTTGCGAGCTACTTTACAGATAGGCGTCTGAAATACGAGACGTAGATTGGCACTAAGGAATACTGTATAACTGGAGGAGTACCACAGTGCTCAGTCCTAGGCCCTCTTTTGTGGAACATCATGTACGACGGACTGCTGAGGCTAGCACAGCCAGAAAATGTCAAACTGGTAGCATATACGGATGATGTCGCTGTGGTTGTAGTGGCAAAAACCCTTGAAGAGATAAATCTCTCGTTTGACACCACGTTCCAGAGGATCAGCCAGTGGATGAGTAAGACAAAACTAAGTTGACAGAGCACAAAATCGAGGCGGTGCTAATTACGAGCAGAAAGCACATAGAATCTACCACACTAGAAGTCAGCAAGCACGAGATAACATCTAAACCGTTTTTCGCTATCTGGGAGTGATGCTTGATGCCGGACTTAATTTCAGGTAGCAAGTAGAGCATATTAGTGCCAAGGCTTCAGTGGTGAGAACAAGCCTATCACGCCTAATGCCTAATGTCGGGGGTCCAAAACAGAGTAGAAGGATGCTACTATCGTTAGTAGTCACCTCCATCCTGACATTTGGAATTTCCATTTGGGCTGAGGCCCTAGAAGTCAAAGAAACTAGAAGAAAGGTCGCGTCAATATATCGACTGCGTGCCCTGAGAGTGACTAGTGCTTTCCGCACAGTTTCTGAAGACGCGCTTTGCGTTATTGCCTGAATGCTGCCTATTCGAGTGCTAGCTGAAGAACGGCAAGTCCTCTATCAGCGACAAAATTCCTGATGAACACAAAACGGAGGAACGGTAGAATAGCATACGCCGATGGCAACCGCAGTGGGATGCGTCAGAGAAAGGAAGGTGGACCTTATACCGCAAATAGATGCTTGGCTGAACCGAAATTATGGAAAGGTCACCACCATCTGACACAGATGGTTTCAGGACATGGGTGCTTCTGAGCATATCTCCATCGCTTCAAAAGGGATATTGCCCCGGAATGCCCGTCCTGCCCCGGAGTTCTTGAAGATGCGGAACACGTATTTTTCATGTGCTCTAGTTTTAACTTGCAACGTGATGAACTGGAAACCATCTTTCAAGAAACTATTCAACCAGAAACACTTGTAGAGGCTATGCTGTCATCAGAAACTGCTTGGAACGCGACCAGCATTTTCGCCACGGAAGTACTCAAGGTTCTGCGCTCCAGCGAAAGGGAGAGAGCCAAAGTCAATCAAGGCTCGAAAATCAGATGAAGTGACGTCAACCACCTGAAGGAAGAGCAATTGATTAAATCCTTTCCCCGTGAAATAATGCCTGACGGCGGTTTTGGCGAGGAATCAAAGGCCGGAGAAAGAGGACGGGCTTTTTAGTCGGTATTTGCCATCGGAGCCCGACATATCCAGGCCAGGGAACTGGTCCTGCCGGATACGTAAATGTATTTTTACCAACCTCAAAAAAACACCTATAACCGTATACCATATAGAAAAGATAGCCGGGATAACATTTTTTCATTCCGATACACTAATATAATATTTTCTGTCATTTTATTCGACTATAAGCCTCGTAAATGAACTTCGTTTCAAAGAGAAATCGACTTCAAATGAATCAAAATGAAAACCGTTACAGACACCCTGTACGATATACATTTATTGCATATTTTGACATTTAAGCTAGATATTTATGATGTAAATTTCCGATTTTCAGAAAAACGGCATGTTTTAACTTATCGAAAAATACACGGAATCAAGCTGGAATATATTTTTTGTAGAATACAATTTAAAATATTCAAATTGATTCAGCTGTTTTATAGAAAACAGGGAAGATTCTTTGATATTCATTGAAATGTAATCCCTAATTACTGTTTTTTCTTTGATTTTCTGGAAAACTGTAAATCTCTTATAAAACTTTATATTATATTTTTGTAATACTCCTTAATACAATACCGTTCAAATCATCAAACTTGCCCAAGCCGTTTTTGAATAATCACTGAACATACATAAAATAATTTGATCAAGTGCGAGTTGGACTCGCATACTAAGGGTTCCGTACCACCTTCAAGATTCTAATATTCCAGTTTTCTTATATTTACCCTTATATCTTTCAAAGGACGCGTTTTAAATTTATAAAAATATACACTTTGATTTTCCACACATAGACTTTTTATTTTATGTGCTTCAGGATTCGCTTGATTTTTATCAGAATACATATATATTTAATTTTCTAATTTGGCCCCCAAAAATTAACAGTAGAGTTTTATTTTACTAATAAACTTTCAGAGAAATCTTTTATAATATACTGGGTCTGGGTTTTGAGGCTCTATAGATTGGAAGATATAGGGCAAAATAGGTCGTTTTAAATTATAAATTATTAAATCTGTTATTCAAATTATTAAAAAATACCAATAAAATATATTTTTCAAAATTTAAATAGTGTAATTTCTAAAGTGGGAATTAAGTCCATGTTTAATATTTCTGTTAATATCTTTTAAACAAATGATTTAAAAATATGATATATTTTTAATTCACATAATGAGCCTTTTATCTGATATATTACATGATGCTTTTGAAAATTGAATCTTTACTTTCCATTTAATTGTATAATTTGTCCCTAAAATTACTATGGGGGTTTTCTAATAATTTATTTTCCGTCTATTATTTGGGAGCCAAATAGTAGAATTATGGATTTTTTTCATATTTTTCTAATAAACAAAAAAATTTAGGTCTTATAGTTCGGGAAATAACGGGGGGAATAGGTATTTTTTTTAAATATTTTTTAATATATTTTAAAATATTCATTTTAAAAAAATTAAAAAAATATATTTGCATTCGTCATAATGAGCCCTGTGTTTTAATATATTACATGACCAGTTAGAAACAATTATAATTTTTTATTTTCCTTTTAATTCTATAATTTGCACCCCAAAATATTAGGGATTTCTCCTTATTTTTCCAATAAAGTTCAAGTGAGGGGTTATACTTCAATTTTTTTTCAAAATTTTTCAGCTTATGTTTTCGGAGATAAGGGGAGGGGGGAATTGGTAATTTTTTTATATTTTTGTTAATATCTTTTAATTAATTTATTTTAAAAATTTGAAAAAAAATATTTGTTTTCGTCATAATGAGCCCTTTCATTTGATATATAACATGATGGGTTAGAAACTATTTTAGTTTTATATTTTCCATTTAATTTTATAATTCGCCCACCAAAATAAATATTAGGGGTTTGTCCTTATTTTTCCAGTAAAGTTCAGGTGAGGGGCAATACCTCTATTTTTTTCAAAATTTTCTAGCTTATGGTTTCGGGATAAGGGGGGGAATGGGTAAATTGTTTTATATTTTTGTTAATATCTTTTATTTATTTGTTTTTAAAAAATGTGAAAAAAATATATTTGTTTTCGTCGTAATGAGCCCTTTCATTTGATATATAACATGATGGGTTAGAAACAATTTTAATTTTATATTTTCCATTTAATTCTGTAATTTGCCCCCCAAAATTAAAAGTAGAGGTTTCTCCTTATTTTCCCAGTAAACTTCAGGTCAGAATCTATAACTCTAATTTTTTTCGGAGATAAGGGGGGATGGGTAAATTTTGGTATATTTTCGTTAATATCTTTTTAAATAATTTTTTTAATATGAAAAAAATATATTTGTGTTCCCCAGAATGAGACCTTTCATTTGATATATTACATGATGCGTTTGAAAAAAATTTTATTTTTAAATTTTTATTTAATTCTATAATTTGCCCCACAAAATTAATATTACTTGTTTCTCCTTATTTTTCCTGTAAATTTCGGGCAACGTTCTATATTTCCTATTTTTTTCAAAATTTTAGGCTCAATAGTTTCGGAGATCTGGTGGGGGAACGGTCGATTTTTTTAGTTTTTCCCCCCAGAAGTACCCCTAAAATCAAATTTTTTTCTCTTACGATATGTACTCCTGATCGGGTCACCAAACTATACATTGATACCAAATTGCAACCTCTTTCGTCCAGTAGTTTAGGAGAAAATTACTGTGATCTGACAGAGGCAGAAATCTCAGGTGATATTATAAGGGTATCCGTATATGGAACCCTAAAAAGATGCCAACGAATTGATAACCTCCTCATTTTTGGAAGTCGGTAAATAAATTCTAATAACAAATCTAGCCTTTTCTGAAAAATAAGCATTAAAAAGTAAGTGAACAATAGGAAGAAATTGTTTGGTGTGAAACAACCATATTGAATAAATTCATTAAGGTTGTACATACTTATATTGAAAATTGCACGAGTGTCATTATGCGTTGACAACTAACAACGAAAAGAAATTCACTGAACTCCCTTCTAGTGGTAATTACAACCCCCAGTTTATTAGACTGGAAGTAGAGACTTTTGCCTTATTTTAGATTCAAAAGTTTTAATGTGTTCAAATGGATTGGAAAAATGCACACAAAAAATGATGACGTTTGTGCGGCCATAAGTACCATTTCGACCACTGAAAATGCCAGTGATTTAAAATAAATTGTTTTGCATTCTGTTTTTGATCTTGGAAAAGGTTTGTTCAGTGATCGGCAAAGTGTGTGATAAATAATTTAGTGGGTCTAGTTTCCCTTTCTGTTTCCTTATAACACAGTTCACAATGATGATGGTCTCGACTGGTTAGAAACATGCTATTTATTCAGGCAGGCAGGCCGGATATAATGGTTTGGTAGATTCACTACCTTAATAGGTATGTGTCGTCCTGTCTTGCTCAACCAAGTAAACGTGAGATAACTATTCGGGCTCCACCAATCCAACACAGTTCCTAGGATTTCGATATAGCTGCTCATGAATAATATGCTCAGTTTAACCGGAGACTCCTGTTGATGTCTTCACTACAATATTTATGGGGTTCCAGTCAGGGGCGGCTGTCCCTTAAGTGCACTCGTGCGCTGAACCACCAAATTTAATAAGCTTTTAATAAGTTTAAAAATCAATATAATAATAATAATAGCATTTCAATACGAATTTATCAAAAAACAATTTAAGCTCTAATCCAAACTTGTATTAAGACTTGCTTGAAAGAATATTTCACAGTGCACTTCGGCTAGCGCGCGGTGAAACTTATGTAGCTTCTATGAGATACGATATAATATGCTTAAAGCCTAAAGCCTAAGATAGAAGTTAGCTAATGCTCACGACTTACGATACACTTATAACGGTATGCTGATTTCTCAACTCAAATTCGAACGGTTCCGCGCATTACGTCACGTTGGAGTCAAAACATTATTAGTTTTATTAATATTACTAAGAAAATGCCGAGTTGTGCTATAGCAACATGTAAAAATACAAAAGGGAATACTAAAGGTACGAGTACTAAATATTTTGGATTTCCAAAAAATGAGGATTTAGCGAAACAATGGATAAATGCATGTTGTCGAAAAGATAAAATCAATTTAAAAAATGGTAAGTAAAGAGTTCACTGTTACTGTTTTAATACAAATGCTAACCTTATAGTTTTTTATTGTTGTTGTTTTTTTAAATTTTAGCCCGTATATGTTCTTTAATTAATTTTTACTCCAACGTGACGTCATACCAGATGCGCATCGGCATACCGTTATAAGTGTATCGTGGCTAATGCTATTCGCTCTGAGCGAAGTCATGGTAGGGGAAATAAAATCGACCGACGCGTTCGTAGTGGTCACTTTGAGCATTACGGGAGGCTATTATTACTGAAATTGTAAGCAAGTACACGTGAAAGTATTTATTTTGTTCTAATTTTAATAAAATATAAAAAAATGAGACACCAAAGTTGTTGTGTTGTGAATTGCAAGAATACCAGCAGAAAAAGTAGGTGCAAATTTTATAAATTTCCGACTGCTAAATGGAAAATAAATCAACGGAATCAGTGGATAGTTGCAGTTAAAAGGCTAAATTAAGTAGTACCATAACCTTAATTTTATCAATAACAATAATTTGGAGCATTGCAAACCTTTGCAAAATTTTTAACTTTGTAAAAGTTAATCATTTTTTAGAAATTCTGTAAGCAAAATAATCTAATATATAAATCCTTAAATTCAAAAATTAAAAAAAAACAGACAAACACATATATTTGAAAATGAAAGAAATATATGAAAAATAAAAAATTTTAAATAATTAAAACGTACGGATAAATTGTTTCATTTGCTAATTGTGCAGTTTTTATTAATTTTGTTTACTATTTATT
The DNA here is from genome assembly GCA_034190945.1 of Octodonta nipae. Classification (NCBI taxonomy): domain Eukaryota; kingdom Metazoa; phylum Arthropoda; class Insecta; order Coleoptera; family Chrysomelidae; genus Octodonta; species Octodonta nipae. Next base: position 65,369,662 of record CM067223.1, read on the forward strand.
ATAATATTCAAGAAATTGATTAATGTCTGCAAGATTTCACAATCATTAAAGTTTTAAGTTATCCCAGTGAAAAAAAAATTCATTTTACAAATAGTAGCCTTTATGTCCTAAGATTTTATAAACATGCTATTTTATTTTATAGCGCTGATGGATCACCGTGGATTCCCAAGCCATACGATTGTATTTGTAGTGATCATTTTATTGGAGGTAAAAAATCGGAAGAGGAGTTAAGTCCTGGCTACATCCCAACTATATTTCCTTCAAAATACAAGTCTTCAAAAGATAATGAGTCTTCTGCGATAAACAGGTAAAAATTAATTCGTCAAATTTGATCAATATGAAGAACATAGTAATAATAATTTCTAATTTTCAGATACAATCCGTGATGAATCGGCGGATGAAAGCAAAATTACCTTCAACTTCAAATGCTGAGTTTATTGTTACAGAGTCAATAGTAGTGATGACTGAAAATCCTCCAGTAGTGTCTTCAAAAGTGGACCAAGAGTGTCAAGTTGATTTTTATTCGAACTCGGACATTAATTCTCAAACGTTTACTTGCAATGGTTACATCAAAGACGATGTGTGTCATAATATAACCTAATATTTACTGCGTTCTTATTTATTTTTTATCATTATACTTACTTGTTGTTGATTCGTTTAATTGAAAGAAAAAACTGGAATCACTATAAAACTGTCACATATTTTTTTTACTATTGTTTATAATATTTATTTATTTTTTGATTTGTTCATATTTTGTTTGGCGCTGCAGTCACACTCATAGCGAATACGAAAACACCCAGCTCTGACGAAATTGACGAATCTTAACCGAACGTATCAATACTTCAAATGTCTATTACGTGTACATGATTTAATTGGTTTTTTTTGTTCTCATAAGACTATGAATGAATATTTAATATACAAAGTCGGACATAGTCTGTGTGTGTTTAAATCACTGTAAAAATGAGCATTAATTTTAACATTGACTATATGAAAAACCATAATAAATCGTTTCCAAACAAATTAGATATAAAAGTAGCTGGTCCACCTAGGCCATATTTTAATTTAAAACATGAGTGCAAAACGAAAAATAAAGTATTTACGCAAGGTATTAAAAATGAAATCGATAATAAAAAGAAATGGTTGTGTGGATGTGATCGCCACAAAATATTATTTTGTTTTCATAGCATTATTTATGACGGGGAATCAACTTTGACGGAAACAGGAGTGAAGGATTAAAACGTTTCTTAGAAATACCATGTTTCAGAACCGGCTAAATGCTCTTTATGTGCTTAGAATTGAAAATAAAACACAACAATGCCGGACTTTAATAAAAAATTCATTGAACATTTCGCTTCCGAAAAAAGTTGTCAAATATTTTAATTTATAAAAAGTAAATGCAGTATTATCAAATCTATATTGTGTTTTATTGCATCTTTGAGTTCTAATATTTGACAAGTAAAGTGCAACACCAGTTTCGTAACCCTCCAGCCGCCACTCATTTCAAAATCTATCATATATAGGATCAAATACGAAACCTTATTGACTAATTAGCTTTATACCTAGTATTAAAATTCCTTCAATATCTGCAGCTGAAAACCTGAACCGGATTCTGTAACCTCTTTCGGCAGCATTATTGTTGATAGATCGAATTTCTGGTGATCTCAAGACAATGGGCATAGTAGCGCGTGTTGATGTTTCCCTTAATGACTAGGCTGCTGCTATCTATGCAAAATCCGCCGATGTGGACTGTACTGGGGGTTGTAAAGGTTAGCCAGCATTCTGACTGGCTGTTCCTGGTGGCATGGAAGATGCGTTAACCACCTCTGGTTGTTGATTGTTCAAGTAACCTCGGTCTGCAGTCACGTTAGAATTACCTGCCCACAATGATAACATACCTGTCTAGTTCTTTATTATTACGGTTTGTTATAATTCTCCTTTCTTTGAGCCTGGTTGTATAGTTTTGATTTCCCTTTTTATTGCATTTTGCATTCAATTGACGTCACCCTCTGCTTCGTGTTTGAGACTATTTATTGAAACTGTTATTACCTTTATTTCAGCATTTATACCATTTATGTCTGACTCAATTAAATACTTCGTTACTTAATGTAGCGAAATGTATCAGTTATTCAAATTGTTTCCTCTTAATTTTTCATTTCTTTTATCCTTGCTAATACTTTGAGTTCAATTTGTTTCTATTCGTTTAACATTTTCAGTTAATCTTGTGCCTTTTCTTGTAATACTTTGAGCAAAGCCTACAGCTTTGATTCCATTTTTCACCTTTCATACTCGTAACCAGAATTTGCTGTTTTTCATCCATTGTATCTAATTTCTGACTTTTATTATCTCGTTTTTCCGTTAGTTTATTGAGTTTTTTTATTACAGATCATTTTGAAGATTTTTTATTGATTTCATTCATTGCAACTTTTGAGTTTCTAGTTATATGCATAATTAAATTTTAGTTTCTACAGATCCCAACCTTAAAAACCAGGTTGATGCGTATATTCTTCCTCCAATAATAAAATCCTTATTTACTCATGTACGTGAAGTACAAATTTAATTATTGTTATACAATTCTACCAATTTCATCACTGACAATTCACCTATACTTTTACCAAAGTCATAGAATATCTAGACTTCAACTGTACTGACTATTATCCATAACACACTAATATATCCATCTTCCTTCGTGAACACAATCGATATAATCACCATCCCGTACTAGTTTTTTTACGAATAAACTCTCGAAACTTGCTTGAACCAGGTTTGGTTTTGTGTTTTATCAAAATACCCGTATAAGATTTTAAAATTGTTATTTATGATCTATATTTTATGATTTATGATTTATGATGATATTTGTTTATTTTAATGATAAGTTAGATATCTCAACAATAAAAAGTTTGCCGTATCTTAACAACATGACTATAAGCAATCAGTATTTTATAGTGACTATCATAATCTTTTTGTAATAGAGAATTTCTGTAAATTTGTATAAATTCCTGTCTTAAGGAAACAATTCAAATATTTTCGTGTTATATCGGAACATCCATAAGTTACGTAAGACCAATTTTAATGTTTTTCTGTCTCCCACCCACCCCCATGTAAGAAACTGTGAGATAAATGTCATCAACCACCCACCCCCCATTCCTTACATAAGATATTCATTTTTTCCGAAATTTATCTATAAATAAAATAAGACTGCGGCAGATCAACAAAATCATGAGAGACCTTGATCACTCATATACCGTAAATGCCTCACCATTTTCTTGAGAGCAGTAATTTGATAGAATAATTAGTTTTCAATTCATCATTCGTCATGATTTGGCAATAATTAAAGCATTATAATCTTTGTTTTGTAAAATATAAATTATGAGTAAAGACAAAATGATTTTTGTCCCTTTTATGACTGCTATTTGTTTCGTTCAATCAATTAGATTCGATTTTTTTCTGTAAATGAAAAATAACTAATGATTAAGAAGCGGATTTTTTAAAACTATTGGAGTTAGTTAAATACAGTGAAAATATTTTTTGTGGGTAACCAGTGATTTATACAAAATAATACATTGATAAATTTTAATTTTTCAAAAAACATTTAGGCCTCCGCAAAAAAAATGTGAAAAAATCATGTTTAACGCAAAGCAAACAATAAATTACTTCTGAATTTAACTTCAATGTCGAATAACATTAAAAGGAGTGAATTGAATACACAATATTAAGAAACCTTTAGTGGAGAGTATTAAATTTCGTTCAATGAGTAATATTTTGATCAATAAAACTATTGAAATTTTCTGGTAGTTACTAAAATCCAAAATCGAAACAAAAAAATGAAAAAACAAATCGATGTTTAATGTACGATTACAAGGAAACGGTTCGTTTTACATCAATTTACAAACAGAGCAATTATATGTCATAGGGCACAACAAAATTACAAGTTTGTTCATAGAGACTTATCACCAATAATTCCAACGGTTTGAGAAATTTTCTCAAACTGCTGGAATTATTGACAACTAGTTTCTACGAACAAATCTTGTACAGTGTGGAATAGCAATAAAGGAAGGCTTGTAGGGAGCGATGCTTGGACAGGTCGATTTCTATTTTTAAATGCGCATTTTTTCAACAAACACATATATAGGGTGTGTCATATGACAGTGGCCAATACCAACTTTCTTATTCTAAATGCAAGCCCCTATATATTATGTATTTTTTGGATTCTCCTGAAAATTCTAGACATAATTCATGTACAATGTTTCGGAAATATTAAGTTTTTTCAGATTTATTGCAAAAATTAACATTAAAAACGAAAATTATTTTATTTCACAAATTCGCTACATTACATTCAATACTTAATTCCCATTTACCTCTTGGTATTGAGATATTTAGAACTACTCCAAAATAATGTCGTGCCGACTTTTACAAACTTATATCCTGATTTAATAAACACACAACTTCCTGCCAATACAATATGGTTTCAGCAAGATGGAGCGCCGCCCCATTACGAAAACAAAGTCCGGCAATATCTGAACCAATTTTTTCCAAATCGGTGGATTGGGAGGCGCGGATTGATAGAATGGCCAGCAGGATCTCCTGATTTGACGCCATTGGACTACTTTTTTGTGGGGATATGTCAAAAGTACTGCATACAAAACTAAACCCCTCAACTTAGATGACGACGAATCACGATTGCGATTAGATTAGTGACGCCTGAGATATTGGGTAACATTTAGATACCAGATTCGCATGTTGCCAAGACGTTCGCGGCGAGCATATTGAACATTTCCTACATTGCCATTAATGGTCTTTTGTTTTTATTATATTATTAGAAAATAATCACTATAATTTATTAGGTTTTTAGTGTCATGTAGCGAATTTGTGAAATAATATTGTCGAAACAGTTGAAGATAGGTGTAGGGCATTGTACAGGGTGAGTTTTTTTTATGATCAGTATGGGGATCTCGGAAACTAGCGGAGATAGAGTTATGGTAAAATTGGGAAAGGTTTCGGATTTTTGTAAAAAGTCATGGCTTAATAGATATTTTGAAAAAACGAAATTCTGTCGATCTAGTCAAATCCCTGTAGCTCCTTTGTTTTTGATTTTATAAAAAAAGTGCAAATATCAAAATTGAAGGGAATTGTATCCCGAATATGATTGTCATGTCCTCGTTTGCGTGACAGCTCTCGTTTTCGAGATATGACACAAACTTATCTTTTCTTGAATGGAAACCATAGTTGGACTTTTCGAACATAAATTGTAACCATTATTATATACTTTAATTTCTTAAGTTTTTTGTAAGTACCTACTTATTTAGTTTTTTCGTTATATCTGATATACCTAATAAAAAAATCGTTCAATGTTTTTTGGAATAGGAATTACTCTCAAATGAGGAAACGTCAAAGTGAAAACAATCTTTTTCATGGCTACCTACGTTAAAAGTGAAAACAAGAGAGAAAAGCATCGATAACTCCGAGATTTTTATGAATAACGATATCGAGTATAATATCGTTGAAAAGCTCTAAAAATGTCTGATTTTTTGAGGTTATAGCCAACTATGGTTTCCATTAAAAAAAAGATAAGTTTGTGTCATATCTCGAAAACGAGAGCTGTCACGCAAACGAGGACATGACAATCATATTTGGGATACAATTCCCTTCAATTTTGATATTTACACTTTATCCGAAAGTGTCATTAAATTGGGCCAGTAAAACTGCAAATCTTTCCCAATTTAACCATTGCTCTATCTCCGCTAGTTTCCAAGATCCCCATAGTGATCATCAAAAAAAACTCACCCTGTATATGATTTATGTGTACAATTTTCTGGAGAATCCAAAAAATATATAATATACTGGGACTTGCATTTAAAATAAGAAAGTTGGTATTGACCCCTGTCATATGACACACCCTATAATTTTTTTTGTTGAAAAAATGCGCATTTAAAAATACAAATCGAGATGTCCAAACATTTTTCCCAACACGCCCTCCTTTATTTGTTATCGAATTTATTCCATTTCGCTATTCCACATATATATATATATATATATATATATATATATATATATTAATTTTTTTTTATATTTTTACAATACTGTAAGTAAATGCATATAATAAACAAGGATTTCGTTATTATATACTTAATTAAATAGGGTTAATGTTATAACTATACAAGGACGTACCCAGCTTTTGTCCTAGAGAGGGCCACAAATCTGAAATTGGTTTGGTACGGGGGGGGGGATACAAGTGAGTGAACAATTTTATGCGGAGCTTTAATGGATCGCGGCAGATTTTTCTAGGCCTATGTAACTATATTTATATTTGAAAATGCCTATCTAGTAAAATTTAACTTTTTCTATAGATATTGATAATGGTTAGTTTGGACAAATAAAAGCCAATATTCGTGAATTTTCTTACGTAAAATTCTTTTCAATGACCCATCTACTCCCATATAATATTTTATAAGATATTTTCAGATAATCACCCACCCTTAAACATCTTAGATAATTTATAGATGTTCCCTATGAATGAATAATATCAAATAATGTGAATTATATATTACCTTTTTTATTTGAAAAAGTCGAACCGTAAATCAGCACCACCTTCCACAAGTAAATGTGACGAAGCAACTCTAATCACTAAACACTGTTGATATGATGACAGAATGCATCTTATCAGATAACATCACATTATTAAGTACCTATTTTTAACCGACTTCCAAAAATGAGGATGTTATCAGTTCGTCGCGTATTTTTTCGCTTTTTTTGGTATGTATGTTACCTGATTTCTTCCGGATTGGTGAAACTTCAAATTTTGGAAAAGAATTCTAGTGATAAAGTGATAAAATTTGTGAATAAACACATGCGTGCATGGAAATCGACCATTATCCCTAATATTTTAGTCGATTTTTCGATAACTCCTTATGGATGTGTATAGTTTTTTAGCGTCTAATCTATTAAGGAAGATCCTTGGGTGATCTCATATACTTTTCTGCAACGTGCAACTTGCAGTTTTGCAGAAAATCGCCGAAAATTCCAAAATTCTTATCACAAATTTCATCCAAATGATATAACGGATTTTTCCTCATAAATATTTTAATTCCAACGTAATAGTACGGTAATTTTAGGCACTGGAAGTTTTAATTGTGAATTTGAAAATTTGCTTTGTACATCTCAAGCATATAGGTAGTAAAGCATAGTATTTTCGGCTCTTTAAATCAATGAGTACCAAGCTCGTTTTGTTTGTATACCAGGCAAATACCTATTTAAATGCAAATTTTTCCATTTTGCGAAGACGGTGCATTTGGTTCTCACATTCTCCCGGCCTAATTCAGTGACAACACATGTCAAACTTTAAACTGCTATTTGGTGGGTTTATAGACAGGGTGTTTAGTTATAGCAAACAAAATCACAAAGTAAAGTGGTAGAAGGAGTTGCATTTATATGAAGATTGAAATATAGAATGATAGTGGTCCGTAGGCAGCCGTATATAAAGGATGGTTGGAATATAGGTTGGACTGGACGTTTGGTGGTATAAAAATGTTGGAAAAAATGTGAAATTAAAATTATATGGGGTGATTAAAAAACTGTTATATAATGTGGACTTAAAGAAATCACATACAGGATGGTGGAAATATATGCTGGAGTTGAATTATATTTATATAGTGTGATTAAAAAATTATTTCTTTTATAGCCCATAAGAAGTTGCATAAAGTGTGGAGAGGATTTAATGTTACACAGGGCGATAATATAAAATGTTAATAAAAATGAAATAATTTATGGAGTAGCCCACAAGGAGTTATATACTATGGTTGAAATATAGGACGGATTTGACTCCGTAAATATGGGATGGATTCTACTTCGTCCTATACTTTACAGAAGGCAGCTAACAAATGTATGCTTGTCCGTGGGCAGTCGTATGTACAGGATGATTGGTACATAGGTTGGAGTGGAATTATCTATAGTTATACAGGGTTGTCAAAAAAGTTGAAAAAAGGTTACATGGCGTAGTCCATAAGACATAAATACATTTTGGGCTTATTAAGTCAACGCGCACTAGTACATTTTGTTCGTAAAGATTTACCTCTCAATTTAAATGAGAAAGTATCATTATGTAATATTGAGGCTTTCAATGTTACCTGGTTCTGTCTATTAAGGTTATACATACAAAATAAAAAATAAAGAATGAAGTTCAAAAAAATCTAAAAAGTTGAAAATAAAACATTTTTAAAAAAATATATAACCGACTTCTACCTATATCTAAAAAGCTAAAAATAATTATAACAAAATACAACTCTAGCAAATAAATAACACATTCAATGTTGTTAGGTACCTACCCAGGAAGTAAAAAATGTAAACATTAAAAGGTGCTCATTCTGTACAAATTAATTACCTACCAATCTAGTATATTTTTGAAGTCAGTGCCAAGCAACAATCAGGTTTGATGAATTAGTAGATAAGTACGCAAAGAAGGATTTTAGATTTGCTTGGCACCGGCTTCAAAATATACTAGATTGATAGGTAATTAATTTGTTCAGAATGAGCACCTTTTAATGTTTACATTTTTTACTTCCTGGATAGGTACGTAACAACATTGAATGTGTTATTTATTTGCTGGAGTAGTATTTTGATATAATTATTTTCAGCTTTTTAATTATAGGTAGAAGTCGGTTATATATTTTTTTAAATATTTATTTTAACTCAATTTACCTGGTGTGTACTATGAGGAAATATTTTGAAATATTTTTTTGGCATAGTTTATCTTGTTAATCATTTCAGTTGACTTTCGGTGATAATTTCCAATATGTTTACCAATTAAAACCCGTTTTATCGCGAGTTAGAATTTTTCTAAGCGATACAAAAAAGTAAGATGTAGTCAAAAGATCAATACAATTAAATAAAAGGAACTAGGGTTTTACTGCTTTATTGGATTGTTAGAAATTAAATTATGCTAAAATTTCCAGGTGTCCCTTATAAACAAACTAACTGACTCGTCCCAGCTTCGCGCGAGCTAGACAAATGGGCTTATTTGATGTATTTATCTTGAACTTTAAAAATTCTTATGTTACCTTTTTATTCAGAATTGTAGAAAATATAATTTTATGTTTACACTACTTCGTATAAAATACAAATAATACTAATATGGCAAAATCAATAACTTGGAGTTAAATTTACTTATCAGATAAAAATAGTGCCATGCACTCAACGACAGTTTTGGCGAACAATGTCTTACTCGTGAAATCAATACATTTGCTAGTGGTCTAGTCATAATGTTGCAGGCGTCTAAAATTGAGTTTGAATGTTATGATAACAAAATAATTTAATCATGCTCAAAGTTCTCCAACCTAGTTCTTGCTAGCTTTGGAGATTAAGTCGATGTAATATCCGAAGAAGAGCAGCAGGAAGATTGTGACATTGTGACTAACCCCATTTTAATGTCGAAATTATAGTGTTCAATTCAGTTTACGGACACAGAGGTACCCTAGCAAATTGTATAGCAGTTTGCATTCTGATACAGAAATGACAGCGACTTCATAGCACTAGTGGTCGCCAAGTCGTCGAAATTCGACCCTATTTCATGAAATTGTAAATGTATATTTTTATAAGAAACAGAGTTGTGGAGAACTCGGAGAAGTGGATGTAAAATAACCAAATATAGGGATTTGGAATTTCAAATAAAGACTCAGTGGGATATGAACAACACACGAACTGTACCAATTGTTGTCTCAACGACTGGACTAGCCCCAAAACATCTATTAAACAATTTAAAATACCTCGGTCTGGACAAACATCTTTACCAGCAAATGCAAAGGGCCGTCCTGTTAGGAACAGGAAATTTATGGTAAACTGCCGGAGTTGAGTTGGAACTTTAACTTACTGATTTTTGGTTATCGTGATCACGGATGGATGAACCAGGGCATTGTTGAGAAGAACCAAACCTTACTATTTAGCCAAATGCTTGTTTTTCTCTTCACACTGCAACAAAAGTGCTTAATATAATTTGACTGCTTTTGCTTTCTGAAGCCGATCTAGTAACACTAAGCCGGATACATCCTAGGAAACTGAAGCCTTACTTGTAAAGGGAACTAACTGTCTGCACTTTCTTTGAGGCTGAATAACACCTATCAATCAATTGCTTTGACTGTTTCTTTTTCGAGGTTACATTGCTATGAAACTATGTAAAACATTTGACGATTTTAATTCTGTCCCGTTGTGAGTATTCCAGTCACTCATCTAGTTCATCATTAATTACCTTTGGAAATGAATACCAGGTCTAATAGCTCGCTTTCGTCAGGTAGAAAGTCATCCACTACTATTTGGTGGATTTACAACGTCCGTTGTCCTCACCTGACTTGGTCGACCAGTATGATGTTTATCTAGAGATCTGGTATGTTCACGTTAAAACTCTTCTACGCAAAATATTACTGCTGTAAGAAGCATACTCGCCTAGAGTTAAAATTTATAGCACTGTGATTGTGACTCGACTGAGACCTCTCAAACCTCTCAAAATATTGTATCAAATAGGACAGGAATCGCTTATTAATCAAATAATTAAATTCACATTAAAAACAGATTATTTATTTTGAAAGTTACTGCAACGCATCCGAAAAATCAATACTGATCTACTACATTGACTATTTTACCACTAAACAATAACAACGCTTACATGACACTTCCAGAAGTACATGCTCTAAGTAAATAACATCGTCTAACAATCGGTCGATCGGTCCCTCTATATATAATTACTCAATGTTTTGAGTTTTGACGGTCTGGCGGCAGCGGCACTGTCATTTGTTGGGCGTTGACGTTGACAGTATGGACATAAATAATGAATTTTTATTATAATTTATTTAATGAATGTACCAATATTATAAATTAATATTAGCATTCTGCACTGAAAGTCGTCAGTAGCCACTAAACAAAACAAAAATGAAGAAAATCGGTTGAGAGACTCAGGAGAAAATGGTACCTAATCATTTTGTCTTTGCCTATTTATATATAGATAAAGTAGTGTCTATGAATTTTTGAAATTATACCAGTTTTGAATGTATCCCTAATAAGAGTGAAAGCAGTTTCATCAGATCAAAAAGCACAGAGTCAAGCAACGATATGGAAGTTAATTTTACTGTATCCTTAACCGAGATAAGAAAGGTATTTTTTACCAGCCAACCCTGTTTTCACTGTTTATTTTTGAAGTTGGGGCCAAGCAATAAAATTCACATAAATGAAGTTTATTTAACTCGTATATTAAATTTCATTTATGTTAATTTTCAAACGACACCAGTGGTAGGTCAACTGTCATGCAACTCAAAATCAAATTTATAATTTTACATAGTTATTATATTTCAAATTGAGAAATATATTACTAGCTTAAAAACGACATTTGTGTAGAAAGAGATTATTATGTTTAATATACAGCTAAATCTCGTATAATCTGCATACTAAAGTACCCTTTAATACAAAAAAGGAAGAATGGGTCAAATTTATAATAATAAAATATTAATTATTTTAAATAATTTATTTTAATCATACAATTAAATGATATTTGTATTTTTTATGACAATTCTTTGCCAATACATTATGGATGCACTTGAAAACAAATTATGATCCATGATATACAAATTGAAGTACATAATATGAATTTTTAAAAGGTATTTGGTATATCCCTATCAGACGGACCCAGTTAATATGGTATCGTTCGCAAACTATCTCTATTAATTGTTTTAATTACAATTCTGCGAAAACTACTTATCTGATAAAATCCATCATCAGCTTAATTAATTCTAACAATTAGTCTGTCATTGAGTGAAAAGTAACTTTGCAGTTTTTATTACAAAAAGTTATAATTTTTATAAAATCATTTTCATCGGTTTTTCTTGAATTTCTTTGCCAAAGATCCTCCGATTGACACTTTGACATGGTCATTTTAAAGGATTTCGGATTCCTGACAACTTTTCTATAGACGTACTACGATTCCATCATAAGTTTTCATAACACAAGCAAAAAATTAAAGAAAATCATATTTTTATGGGTTTTATTGTTTAAATAATTTAATTCTTAACATTTGCTGTTAAAATCAGGTCAGTTATTGTCAGTTAAATATTACTAATGTTATTGCATAATCGGTTTGCTGTTGAATTTTATATCACTTAAAAATCTTTATTGACCGGTGCACATAGCAAGTCTGCTATGTGAAGTGAAGTTACTTCACCTGCAACAGCTCGAAATCTGTTGGCCACGTAAAATCCCAGGAATTCTAGGAATCTTTCTTTTCCGATTCAGAGTTTTTGAACCAGTAGAGTTGGGGTAAACTGAATTAACATGCTGAAACAGAAAATTCAATATCATAATGCAACATAATCCATATACATAAAATCGATCTGTATTTTATATTTGATTTTGTATCAGTTTCCTAGTAGTGAAGAACAGTGGTTAGAAATCGCAGCTGACTGAAAAAGTGGCAGCTTCCACCTTGTTTGGGATCTGTTGAAGACATGTAAGAATCGTTCCGCCCAAAGAAAATTCAATTACAAAAAAAACACAGCAAAGTAATAATTGCAATAGCTAATGCCAACTATGCGTTTATGTACTGTGATGTTGGTATAAATGGGAGAATTTCTATTCGAGTAGCTGCACATAGTCAATTTTATGTAAAACGCGAACTGGGAAATAAAAATTTTTTTTTTTTATAAAAATAGGGAAAGTGAAAATTCCTTATATATAAAACTATTTTGTATACATTGCTATCTTTGACCGCTTTTTTTTCATGCTCATTTATTAATGAGGTTTTTGAAAAATTTAATTGGGCGTCGGGACCCTGATTCGGTTTGGATGGGGCTCTGAGAAAAAAATCCCCTGCTCTTTATGTGCAGTAAAGCCCTGCCTATATGTGCTTAAAATGTTCAGCGACCATTCTTAACCACGTAGTCCACTAACGAGGATTCTATTCTTCTTTTATTAAAGAGGATATATTAAACCTTTCTGAATTTGGTCAAGGTCTGACGATAAGATCTGTGAGGAAACTCTTTTACAACACGCTTACAGGTCTATAGCTGATTTTCTTTGTGCAGGAACGGAGGTACTTCAGAGCCAGTGGTAGTCTCATATTTTGGCCAACTTTTGGTGACGAGATCCGTCAAAAATCAACTCTTCAATTGCCCTAAGTTTGTGTATGATAAATGGGTGAATAATTTTATATGGCGCCTGCCGATTTAGTAGTTCTTAAGTCCTTGTGAGCACCTAAACGAATGCTATGTGAATCTCAGTGCACGTTAGCATTCTTTTCATGATTACCCTACATTTTTTGCATGAACTCAATTTATTTGGTAATAATTGAATCAAGTGCGACTTGGACTCGCATGCTAAGTTTTCCGAACAACCTTTGAGGTTTGTAATAATGTAGGTAAGTCATAATAAATATGTTTCTAAATTAGTTTAAAGTTAAGCAGTGAATGCGAGGATTTTCTAATACCTTTTAAGCTATGTGTTTCAAAATTTCATATTGATAGAAAAAAATTGTGTTGTACTATCATGGTTATACAAATTTGTACTGTTTTTTTTTCTCTATTTCTAATTTCTAGGATTAAGTAGATGTGGCGAGCAAATGAAAACTAAAAATCTTAATTTGTTTTCAAGTGCATCCATAATGTATTGGCAAAGAATTGTCATAAAAAAATTACAAATATAATTTAATTGTGATTAAAAAAATTACAAATATAATTTAATTATGATTAAAATAGTAAAATATTAATTATTTACTATTAATTGCTATAGTCGCAGAGAATCCTCTTCAACGGTTTCAACAACTTTAGAACATTACATTCGAAAAGACACAACCGCGATATCATTTTCAGATTAACATGGGGAAGCATCTACAACATAGTTCCAGGACTAAGTCATATTGTTACCAAATTCATTTTACGCCGCCAAAGAGGAAAATTAAGAAACCTAAATTAATCATTTCGATAAAAACAACATAAACATAAAACCAGCTGAAGTAATAAAAAAAGCAACAATAGCTATCCCGAAAATTTCGAAAAATTTCAAATTGTGAAAAAAGGGCGGTCTCGAGAAGGTTCTTGAAAACCGATCCGACAACAAAGAAATCTATATATAAATAGCCAAAGACAAAACGATTAGGTACCATTTTCTCCTCTGTCTATCAACCGATTTTCTTCATTTTTGTTTTGTTTATAGGCTACTGACGACCTTCAGTGCAGAATGCTAATATTAATATACAGGTGTGGAAATTCGTTCTCTGGGGTCGGGTAGAATCCCATGCGATTTTGAATCAATCAACGCAATACGCACCAGGAGAATGAAGTCGGTGTGACGCGAGTTCGGACGTATTCGGGCGGTAAATACTTTTTTTCTTATCACATTCCGACGATTCCAATCGCTTAAAAATAAAACATACGATATGTTGTAAATAATTATAAGGTTAATGATTAATTTCTTATTGACAATTTTTTTTAACAGTTACTAATTTATTTTATTTTAAAGAGTATCTATTTTATTTCATTTTTAAAACAGAAAAAAATGTTAAGTTTTCGTTCTGGCGTAATAGCGGACGGTCGCTCTGTGACTGTGACGATCGATGCTCGTGAAACAGACGTACTTAAAACGACAATCCTCGTCTCATGCATATAGTAGCAGTTCCGTCCTTGTTTAACGTTAGCATTCTCCGACCCCAGTCAAACGTTTTCCATACCTGTATAATATTGGTTCATTCATTAAATAAAATATAATAAAAATTCATTATTTACGTCTATACTGTCAACACCAAACAACTGACAGTGCCGCCGCTGCCAGACGTTCAAAACTCAAAACATTGAGTAATTACATATGGAGAGATCGTTAGATATATTCTTAGAGCATGTACTTCTGGAAGTGGCATGCAAGTGTTGTTATACTTTAGGGGTAAAATAGTCAATGTAGTAGATCAGTATTGAGTTTTCGGACGCATTGCAGTAACTTTCACATTAAATATTCTGCTTTTAAAGTGAATTTAATTATTTGATTAATATATTATTATGACAACCTTCCCGAAGATGTTGTATAAAAAATTGTCAGACTGCGGACAATAGAAAATGTATTAAATATTTAAGTTCTCCTAGGGTTGTTGGTCCTCTCTTTTCTTTGATATTCCTGAACTTGATTGAAACCGCAAATGATGAAAACTTTTAGGTTGCAAAGAACAATCTTCCAATTGTTATATTGAATATTTTGCCAGAAGCGTTTCTAGCCAAAAATTTGAGGGGTCATTCATTTGTCAAAAATATTTCGAATACCAATATTGGATTACATTTTTATTTTCATTTTATTTCAATATGAGTGAAGAATTTTGATCATTACATCTACTTCTCCGATTTCTCCACAACTCTGTTTCATATAAAAATATCCTTTTTACAATTTCATGAAATAGGGTCGAATTTCGACCACTGGGCGTCCACTAGTAATCATAAAATTCCGGTATGTTCCACGCTAATTATAAAAGACGACGGTTTAGTTTATATTTGTGTGATTGAATCGACAGAAAAAGTCAGCTGTAGTATTACTCACTGTTTGTAAACAGTAAATTTATTTGGTAAATAAAGACGTAAAAGTGAATATTGTTGTAAATTTGATTTGAAGCCACAGAATCTATTGCAATATATACAAACCAATCAGCAGGTAAACCAGCAATTGGACATCAGCAACAAATTTCACGGCAACAGCCTATGGCACTAGACCAGGCTCCCATCTGGGACATGCCAATCTCTCCTTCTGGATGTGCCAACAGAGATTCCTCTTCCTGTTATTTTTATCACAGTTTATTACAAATTTCGACCCGGACAAGAGTCGTTAATAACAATGGTAATCAAAGTTATATTTTATTGTTTGTTACTATAAATTTCCATTGTTTTCTAATGAAAAATATATCAAAGTATTGTCTTTCACACTTTCTTCAAGTTCTCTTTTTTTCTACTCGTAGAACCTTGAAGATTGCTTCAAATGTCTCTGGTATAACCTCACTCAAGGTTTGGTTGCAAATTATAGTTGTGAAATCAATATCGTTGTAACTCCTTTTGGTTGCAAGAAATCTGACGGTGGCACTTAATGTCTCTTGAGGTAAAATAACTTTCCTCATACATGTATCTTGTCTTTTCATGTGCGGCACTAAGGTTTATTATAGGTGAGTTTCTTCATCCACTCATTTATTTTGAAATTTAGATATCATTCTCTGGACCACTTTGTTCTTCGAATTTTTTTTCTTATTCCGAAGATTCCTTGCAATATATATAGCATAAATTGGCCAGTCTATTATGTCCACCATTGCTGTAAGTCGTAAGAAGTTTGAACGATAAGATGGAACAATATGGAAACCCCATAAACAATACTGTTAGTCGTTTTATCATATGATAAGTTGTGGGTCTGGACCGGCCTTAACTCAAGTCAAATGTAAAACTGTTTTCTGTAAATTAGAGTTACTTCGATCATCAATGGCTTAAGAAATAGTCGGAGCATTAATTTTAATGAGCATTGAAAGTGATTTGATGCACATCTTTAAGAATGAAGATGTTATTAAAATTTTAGACAAAAATCATATTTTTTGGTGTAATTTGTTATTTACTTTTATTTTTAATTTGTTTTTGTTTTGACTGACATTTGAAGAGAGATACAATTTTTTGGTTTTTATATTTTTATTTTGAGAATATTTATGTAATAATTTATTATTTACATTAGCTACTATGTAAATATTCTTATGTGATTAAAATAATAATATAAATTATACCATTTAAATATTTCGATGACTTTCGATTACTGTATCATAATAATCAATTGTTTATTTCAAAGATGTAGGTACAACAATTTTGTTGTCAAAACTCATGCGTGGTTATACTAATAATAATTGTTAGTAAAATAATGGAGGAGTTTAGGGGCCCCTAAATAGTTCATCCTTCCGGGATCCCAACAGAGCAGTCCAGCCCTGCACACACACAAAGATTTTGCAGAAGTAAGCAACTCCTCCTAAGAAAATTTTAGAAGAAACCTGAAGGCCAGAAACTTGAATTAATAGGTTTCTTCCTAGATGGCAGTTGCCAATAATTCCAACGCATTGTTATTCGTTCGATGTAGATGCAGCCCTTTGAGTAATGATTTTAAGGTTTTGTTAACAAAACCGTTGGATTGTTTCCGTGTTAGTCTGGCTTTAATTGGTTTTAGGCAAAGAGTAATTGAGCATAGAACACGTTTTTTAAATAGCCTAAAACAGATTTTTACTCTTATAATTTATATTTAAAAAAGAACCGACGTCAGCTAACTTAAAATAAAAACCGTTTAGAAACCGTGTGCAATCAATCACTATTTTCAAACATATCTACTTTTTTATCTGATTTAAGGTATAATTCAGTTGAAAATTTGAGCGTATTCTTATCTCTCTCTTTTTTTCTCCCTCTCTCTTTCTCCCTCTCTAATTTTTATTCTTTGTCTATATTTTCCAAATATATTTTATTATTTGGACCACTTTCTATATATGCAACTAATTCACTCTATATTGCATCCCCACACTGTATATGCTTATATGTCACCCCTATCAAACTTATTGGTCTATCATTTTCTGAATTCGCTGTACAACTATAATTCAACTCAACACAATATTACAACGGTTCTGATATCTTTAAGTATAAGTATACATCCTCTCCACACTATTGACTCTTTCTATTTTTCTATTGTTTAAATTATTCCTACATACCAATGATTTTACTTCTTCCCATATGTCTAGTATTCCATTTATGCAACTGCTCATTGTCTACCCTATATAACAAAATTCACCTTTTTGAACCACATTTTATGACTATAATTTTAAATGCTTCTACAATTTTTTGAAACCATGTCTATAATTATACCCCTTCCTATGTCCTATAATTCAAATATCCTAACTGCTTATGCTTATTTAGAAAAAATTTGAGACACCCTGAATTACAATAATTTTAACCCATCCTTACTTCAAATACCGTGTCTAAGCAAGTACTTATGTTCCAAACTATATAACTTTTTTAAACCGCCCTGTATAACTGTAATTATAGTCCACCTTATATTTCAACCATCCTGTATATTCAACTGCTTCTGACGATTTTTAAAGCCGTTTGTATAACCGTAATTATTCTCCGTCTTATAACGCAAATACTCTGTATAACTATACTTCTGCTCCACTCTTATTTCAACCACCTTGTGTACGCAACTATTTATGTGCCACCTGTATAAACTAATTTAATTCCAACTTATATTTCAACCATCCTATGTATACAACTGTTTATGTACCACCTAATATTACATGCAAACATGCACTCACCTACAACCGTATACCATATCGAAAAGTTCGCCGACATAACAAATTTTGGTTCTATAATCTAACGGAATATTTCTTGCCATTTCACGTAACTATAAGCCCTTAACTTATCTTCGTCTGTAAAAAAACTTACCTCAAACGAATTAAAATGAAAACCATTACAAACACCCTGTACAATATAATTTCATGGCATATCTTGACATTTAAACTATATATTTGTTATGTTTTTAGGGTTCTGTATATACAATATACGGATACCCTTATAATATCACTCAGGATTTCTGCCTGTGTGACATCACAGCCATTTTCTCCTAAACTACCTAACGGAAGTGGTTGAAATTTGGTATCAGTGTATAGTTTGGTGACCCGATCAGGAGTACATATCGTAAATGAAGAAATTTTGATTTTAGGGGTACTTCTGGGGGGAAGAACTAAAAAAATCGACCGTTCCCCCCCTGATCTCCAAAACTACTGAGCCTAAAATTTTGAAAAAAATAGGAAATATAGAATGTTGCCCGAACTTTACAGGAAAAATAAGGAGAAACTATTATTATTAATTCTGGAGGCCAAAATATAGAATTAAATAAAAATTTAAAAAGATATTAACGAAAATATACCAAAATTTACCCATTCCCCACCCCTTATCTCCGAAACTATAAAACGAAAAGTTTTGAAAAAAATTAGAGGTATAGGTTCTGACCTGAAGTCTTCTGGAAAAATAAGGAGAAACCTCTACTTTAATTTTGGGGGGCAAATTACAGAATTAAATGGAAAATATAAAATTAAAATTGTTTATCATGTTATATATAAAATGAAAGGGCTCATTACGACGAAAACAAATATGTTTTTTTCATATTTTTGAAATAAATTAATTAAAAGATATTTACAAAAATATAAAAAAATTACCCATTCCCCCCCTTATCTCCGAAACCATAAGCTGGAAAATTTTGAAAAAAAATGGAGGTATAGCCCCTCACCTAAACTTTACTGGAAAAATAAGGAGAAACCCCTAATATTTATTTTGGGGGGCAAATTATAGAATTAAATGCAAAATATAAAATTAAAATTGTTTCTAACCAGTTATGTTATATACCAAATGAAAGGGCTCATTATGACGAAAATAAATATATTTTTTTCATATTTTTAAAATAAATTAATTAAAAGATATTAACAAAAATATAAAAAATTTTACCCATCCCCCCTAACTCCGAAACCATAAGCTGGAAAATTTTGAAAAAAATGGAGTATAGCCCCCACCTCTGTACCACTTTGGGGGGCAAATTATAGAATTAAATGGAAAATATAAAATTAAAAGTTTCTTTGAAATATATCGAACCATAAGCTGCTCATTATGATGAATACAAATATATTTTTTTTTAAATGAATATTTTAAAATATATTTAAAAAAATATTTTAAAAAATTACGCATTTCCCCGTTATTCCCCAAACTATAAGACCTCAATTTTTTGTTTATAGGAAAAATATGAAAAAAATAAACCGAAAATAAATTATTAGGAAACTCCCATAGTAATTTTAGGGACAAATTATACAATCAAATGGAAAGTAAAGATTCAATTTTCAAACGCATCTTGTAATATATCAGATAAACGTCTCATTATGTGAATTACAAATATATCATATTTTTAAATCATTTGTTTAAAAGATATTAACAAGAATATTAAACATCGACTTAATTCACACTTTAGAAACTACACTATTTAAATTTTGAAAATTATATTTTATTTGTATTTTTTAATAATTTGAATAACAGATTTAATAATTTATAATTTAAAACTTGACCTATTTTTCCCTTTATCGTCCAATCTACAGAGCCCCAAAACTCAGACAGTAGATTATAAAAGACTTCTCTGAAAGTTTATTAATAAAATAAAACTCTAATGTTAATTTTTTGGAGCCAAATTAGAAAATTAAATACATATGTATTGTGATAAATTTTAAGCGAATCCTGAAGCAGATAAAATGAAAAGTCTATGTCTGGAAAATCAATGTGTATATTTTTTATAAATTTAAAATGCTTCCTTTAAAGGTATAAGGGTAAATATAAGAATATGCACTCATTCCCCGCTTGTCTGAAACTGGAATATTAGAATCTTGAAGGTGGTACAGAACCCTAAGTATGCGAGTCCAACTCGCACTTGACCAAATTATTTTGCATATGTTTTACCGATTTTCAGGAAAATGGTAAGTTTTATGTTATTGAAAAATATACCGAATCAAGCTGAAACATATCTGTGTAGAATACAATTTATAATATTCAAATTTTTTGAGCGGTTTTAGAGATAATAGTGAAGATTCATTGAAATTCACTGAATTCTAGTCCCTTATTTACTTTTTTTGTCTAATTTTCGGGAAACCTTAAAACTCATGTTATAAACAATTATATCAGACCTTTCTGTAATGTTCCTTAATATAATTCAGTTTAAATTATCAAAATTGCCCAAACCGTTTTTGAATAATCGCTCATCATACCTAAAAAAAGTTGCAGACGAATTGATAACCTCCTCCTTTTTAAAAGTCTGTTAAAAATTGGTCTTCAACAGTCGTATCATGCTTCTGTAAAATTCTTTTGGTAAGTCCTTGTTCGTGCTGGAATTGTCAATTCGTGAGCTTGTTTGAGTCCAAGGTATTTTAACAATTCTGTTATTTTATTATTATTATTAAATCGTGCCCGCATAATGAAAATATAAAATTTTGATTTATCTTCAGAAGTAAAAAAATAAAAAAACTACTCCGTCTTTTTTGAAGAGGTTAAAAATATAATAACATATTTGGCGGCACTGATTTTATTCGAGACCCACGTGACCCAGAAACTCAGGCTGTATGTTGTATGTGTTCACCAATCACCGCTGTGCGCTGTGTGGTGACATGGAATAAGGTTCTATATTCGTTGGTGGTGATTATGATTAGGTGGATGTCCTAAATATTTTACGCCGTTTATTTTATATTTTTGTTTAGTAGTTGTTATGTTACTTAGAGTTAGTGATTAAATACATAAAGTGTATAAATTCATGCTAAAGTTTGTTTATGAACGTGACGTTTAATATTTCAAGCATATTTTAACTATAAATCGGTACTAGGTAGTTTTTTGTGGTTATTGTTGCCGGTTTCGGGAAGAAAGTGCGCGGGAAAGAATACGGTGAATTCACAAGTGCTTCGCATTCGAAGTTTTCAAATATATAACTGTGTTACTGCCGTTACAGGTGTATTTCAAATGAATATGAATCAGTTCTCAAGCATATACATCTGTTAAGAAGTTTCTACATCTAGCAAAATAGTATTACCTACAGGAGAGAAAACCTAACCCTCCTTTACTGGGGTAAGTTAAGGCATTTAAATGGTATTAAATTAAATAGAATCTTTGTGACAACCAAGAACAATATTGTAGCCGACTGTAAATGGTATTTGACAACTATTTATTCTTTATTACATAATTAATATTCACTAATTTTTTATAAATTAAAAATACAGACGTATGTAATATATGCTACCAAATATACGTTGTCGGTTGCCGGTATTTGTTTAACTACCTTTCCACAGTATAGTTTTTATTCTCAAGGTTTTTTCTCAGAAAACAAAAAAGCGATTTTATTCACAAATATACTTACCAAATTTATAAACCCTTTGCAATAGGTTGGGATGTAGAATTAATTAAAATAGCAATGTCAACATTTAGAAGCACGTTTTTTGGAATAACTGAATTCCACATTTGTCCCTAATTTTCACATTGTTATATAAATTATTCAATTAAAATGATACCATATATATTATCAAATGTATGAGTTTCTAAAGTTTTTCTTCCTTTAAACAGTTGAAAATTTGTTATGTTTTACTCCAATCACTGTGTTCTTACAGTTGCGGATATTTCCTTTTATTATTATATTTCAGTCCAAAAATTTCCTATTGAACATTATATCTGCCTGTGTTACAGTTTAAAAGTATATAATACGCTTCTTCAAAGCAAATTATTATTGTAAAAACACTTCATATTTACACCCTAACTAACACCAAACATTTATTTTAAACACTCAACAGCGTTTCAACAACTCCAAGTTTTCAAACTGGTTTGGTTTACTCCTTGAAGATGACAACTTGGAGTTGTTGAAACGGCGTTGAGTGTTTAAAATAAAGGTTTGGGGTTGGGGTGCAAAACTGTGTTTTCACAGTTGTGACACACCAAAGGTTCCACAGCTTTTCCATAAGTTATTATTAATTCCAAGAAGAGAGTAAAGTATACTGACCACAGATAATAGAAACCAACAGCACATAATGCAGCTCAAACTTGTGCTATGTGAGCTCCCCTGCCAAACACAATTAATAAACATAGATAATTAAAATAAAATTATGACTAATTGACATGAATTAATGAGAGAAAAATAGTAAAAAAAACAGTTTAAAAGAAACAGTATCCATGTCTCAAAGGAAAACTTTCAATAAAAATAATGGATATCATTTATGTAAATTTATTTATTTTTTATTTATTTATTAGCGGTTCAAACAGGTTTGCACCCAACTACAGAACAGGAAAAAAAGCCTATTAAGATTAACAATAAGTAGATTAGCAATAACAGTTATAACCTAAATTTACAACAAATATTAATGATATTGTATAGTTATAGAACATGTATACAAGCTAAAAGTAAAGATTGTATCTTAGAACTGAGAAAACAAACAGTTCAGACCCTTACATAATAAGATAAATAGACTATTTCAGTTATCTAAACGGCGGTCTTTATGGCTGAAACAGTGGGTACAATTAAAGATGTCAAGCTGGTAATTCACCTCATTGCAGTTCGAACACATTTTATAAAGTGGAGAACATTTTAAAATATTAGAAAAAAAAATGTTTTTCTAGAAAAAATGTTGATTGTTAATGAGTTTAAATAGATAAATTACTGAATGACTGTCTCCGGTAGCTCAGTCTATTGATGTTTTTAAAGAATTTTTCAAAATATTGGTTGATATATATTGTTTAAATTCTTCATATTTGGTTTTAGATTTTATTATACAAGTGTTTGCTACATCTCTCAAATGTGTCATATCATCTGAATAATAACTCTTAATTTCATTATTTAGGTGTATTATAAATGCATCATGATGTGTAATTATAACCGAGGCATAGGTTAATAACTTTCACATCATCAGCTTAATATATATAAATATATTATCATTGTGTTTTTTAAAATAGATGTTTTGAGGTTACATATTATTGTATTCTATTCTTCAATGTTATTAAATACATTTGCACTTCTTTCAATAGGGGAGTGCTGATATTTTTTAATTTCAGTAGTTTATGAATGATTGAGGAGTGAGAAGGTGAATAGATATTTTGATTGTTCATTTGGGTTTTCACTTAACTAACTTATCTGTATTTTTCTGAAACTATTGTGAGAAGTGTAAACCCTAATTTCAATCAATTTCAATTTATTAGCAAACAAGTACAATTACAGTTGTTACAATAAGATTGTCACAAACTCTATTACAGGTATAAGTAAAAATAACAATGATGTTAATGATCGAATGCTAAATAAAAGGGAAAATGAACACCTAAGCTTAAGCTTGTATTGTGTCCAAGAGAACATTCAAGTATGTTTGATTTAGGGATGGACGATATACATCGATGTTTTAAAAACACTCGATGTATGGTATCGATGCATCGAATGAAACCGATGTATTGTTAAGTCTTCAACATCCAGTATATATCGATGTTTTTTATTCGATGCATCGAATGGCAAGCGTAAACGTAATATAACCTTGTAATGAGTTGTATGATACAAAAGCTACGTTGAATGTTAAAATTTATTTTCTTAACTCCATTGGGCTATAGACATGATACACATACATGAAATAAGTGACAAAAGGGGTGTGGCTGTATACTTCTATGAAGTATACTTAACTACTTAAGCCGTAGTGCATATAATTTTGAAGGTAGTCTTGAATGCACAAATACCGTTCCAAGAGTAAAAAGTGAGGGCAATAGAGAGAGCAAGAGGTTATTTCACTCCATTGGGAGGTGCAGCCATACTGCTTATAGCTCATTGGATGCAGCTCCCAATTAAGTGAAATAGCCTCTTGCCCTCTCTATTTCCCCCTCTTTCTAGCCTTAGCACGATATTTGCGGGTTGAAGCCTACCAACAGAAGTACAAGGTCTATGTTAATCTGCGATTGTGATCTGTCTTAGATCATGCACTTCTGGAAGTAGCATGCAATACACAAATATAATGGCAAGAGTAAGAAAGAGAGAGCAAGAGGCTATTTCACTCCATTCGGAAGTGCAGCTAATCAACATACTGCACACACCCATTGGATGCAGCTGCTAATTGCATGAAATAGCCTCTTGCTCTCTCTTTCTAGCATTGGCACGAATTTTATGCATTGCAAGCTACCTCCAGAAGTACAAGCTCTATGTGAACTTTCGGTACTCTTGATCAAGTCTCCAAGCTTTACAGCTTTACAAAAATACCTTACTTTTCCGTCTAGTAGTTTCCGAGAAAATTACGGTGTTATGAAAGACGGAGAAATCAGGAGTGATTTTAATATAAGGGATTCCGTATATTGGATATATACAACCCTAAAAACAATCGATATATGGAAAACATCGATATATTTTTGATAAATCGATATTACATCGATGCAACTATGATGTATTACATCGAAATAAACATGGATGTTTTTTTTTCAATGCCCATCACTAGTTTGAGTGGATAATTACAATTAAGATCTGTTACTTTACTAAGTTTACATAACATATAAACTATATACATAAACACAACACATACATATCTAGTGTATATCCAACAAATCTAAATATCTGTATGATTAGGCCTACACATCCATTATGTCTATATTTATACTATTTTCTAATCATAGAACAAAAAAAAATAATTAAAAAGAACAAGATATAAATACATACAGTATAACTAACCTTGCTAAGTTGATACAGGCTCAGCAAGTATATTTTTTGAAAAATATAAGTGCTAGAAAAGCAAATCGTGCATAAAGAAGTAATCATGGGTAATAAGTGATCAATAACTGCTGGCTTATGAAAAAAGAACGAGAAAAAAAAATATGACTCATGCGTGGTGTGTTCATAAGCTGATCATCACAGATTAAAAAAATATAACATGATTAGAGTAGATTAGGATCCAAAATCTACGAGATATAGAAATTACGTTCTCAAAAAGTCCACTATATGGGAAGAAAAATACGTTGAAACAACTTTTTCTATTTTCATGAACATATAACTGCTACTTCGAATCTATTAATGTTATAAAAATAAAGCAATATTGAGCAAACTCAGGCATGAATAATTCATGAGTACCAAGTGCTCGATATTTTTTAATTTCAGTGCTGGTAAATGATTGATGAGAATGAAGAGAATTTACTTGTGCTTTGGAGTTTGTTTAGAAACGGACTTTTCTTATCTGTATATTTTTATCTATGTGAGAAGTGTAAGCTTACAATTCTAAAAACAAATAAAAATTTTTAAGTCTTTGATTAATTGGTTGTATTATTTGATTGTTATGTCAATAAAACTCGAGTGACATTAATATCAGTATAGTGAAAAATTTCTGAACAATATATAATAAAGCTAAAAAAAGGGAAATTCAGTTTAATTGGACTATAAGATATTATGTGTCCAAATAGTAGTTTCTTAGATTTTTTATTCTCTTCACTCATCAAGTATTATCGAGCAACTCATGACTTATTTGTAAAAGATTTTGCTTTTCAGTGCTCCTTTTGACGATGTAAGATATGAAGATCAAACGAGCACTTGACTGAAAAATAGAATGAAATTGTTTTTGTCATTTCTTTTTGTCTTATATTGGCAGCACATATTGAGCACTTAATTCTATGTTATGTTTAAATGTATCTCTTCAGATCTTCATCTATTCAATTTGAGAAAATATTTTTCTCATTTTGTCAGAGGTTTATCGTATATAAATAAGCTCTCATATCAAGTACCAGCCTTATCGCACTTGATACTTCCATGACTTATTTGTAAAAGATTTGCTTTTCAGTGCTGCTTTTTGACGGTGTAAGATGCTATGAGGTCAAACGAGCACTTGACTCTTCAAAATGGAGTTCCATCTCTTTTCTCATAGGCAGAAACTTATTGAGCACTATACCCATGAATTATTCATGGAGTTTGCTAAATATTCTTTTATTTTATTTATTTTTTATCTGCGATTAAGTACTGTCTAGATTGCACTTCGAAGTAGCAGTTTAATGTTCATGAAGAGTGGCAGCACTTTTTGAGAACTAATTTCTATATCTCGTTCCCTATTTTCGATCCTAATCTACTCTAATTCAGAGTAATATTTTTGTGATTCTGTGAATGAGCGCAGCTTATCGCATGAAAATAAAAAAAAAAATAGCCTTTTCATAAGCCTTATTGAGCACTTATTACCCATGACTTCTTATGCACGATTCGCGCTCCAGTACAATTTTCAAAGATGTACTTGCTGAGTGTATCAAGTAGCAGTTATATGTTTAAAAAATTTTTTTTTTCTTTCAGTTTATAAATTTTTTTTCGTATATACAAAGAGCACTGAGAAGCACTAAATAATTAGACACTGATCATGAGTTATCATATCAATATTTAGTTTTTGGTTATATACACTGCTCGCTTGATTAAAAATAGCAGTGTTTTGCTTTATCGCGAAACTTAAGGAGCACCGAATTCGCGATTTTTGCATAAATTAGCACTGAATAGCACAAATAATTATAATGCGATGCCCATTTTGTCATGCCTAATATACTAGAAATAAACTCGATGTTTTTTTTTCAATGCCCAATCACTAGTTTGAGTTGATAATTACAATTAGATCTGTTACTTTACTAAGACATTCATACATACCTACATATAAACTATATACACACATAACACACACATACATATCTAGGTATATCCACAAAATCTAACTGTATGTCTCAGTATGCACTTAGGCTACACATCCATTATTAACATATATTTATACTATTTACTAATCATTGAGAAACAAAAATAATAATAATTAAAAAGAACAAGATATAAATACATACAGTATAACTAACCTGAAGTATACATAGAGGCATGTAATAGAAATGTAAATATCTTTAAAATATTTAAATAAAGTAATTTGCCTGTTTTTAAATTATACAGAGGGACTAATAAGCTATCATATGCCTGGACTATATATAGTTTAATTTGATTCTTGAACTATTTGATTTTTAGTTTTCTGCATATTAATGGAATCACTTTGTATAATTTAATACTGTTATGCATTTCTGACATACAGTTTTATTCATTAGAGCAGATTGAGCAACTTCTTATCCTTTTGTTTGATATTATGTGGATGATTGTTTTAATGAAAGTATTCCTGAATGAATTATCTTTAACAATTCATTAATGTAAAGACCCCATACGTGTAATATTGCCTGTATAATATAAATACTTTTCACAATTGTTGATTATTTTACTTAAAGGTTGGTCTAATTTTGACTTACCTCTATTTTTTATTTTTTTTTTTGTGTTTTAAGTATAGTTTGCACCTTAATAATAATAATAATATAATAATATATTAGATTATTGTACAATATAATTAAAACCTTTTTTATTTAGTTTATTATGGAGAAGGTAGAATTTATAGGTAAGCTTTTTAATGTTCTGACAAGGTATTCTAAGCCCACGACGCCCAACACGGGCCTACAGTGCGGAACAGCGATGGTCAATGGAATAAATTCGATACGAAATAAAGGAGAGCGTGTTGAGAAAATCGATTAGTATTTTAAATTCACACATTGTTTCAACAAAAAATATGTAGGGTGTGTCATATGACAGTGGCCAATACCCACTTTTTATTTTAAATGTAAGCCCCTGTAAATTATTATTTTCTGGATTCTCTAGTAAATTCTAGACATAATTCATGTACAATATCCTACACCTATCTTCAACTGTTTCGGAAATATTATGTGTTTTCAGATTTATTACAAAAATTAACATTAAAAAAAGAAAATTATATTTGTTTCACAATTCGCTATATTACACTAAAAACTTAATAAGTAATACTCTGATTGTTTCTTAATATATAAAAAAAACAAAAAACCATTAACATCTTGGCAACATGCTAATCTGGTATAGAAATGTCTTCTAGGTTACTCAACATCTCAGGCGTGACTGATCGATCGCAAGCTCTTGCACCCTTATGAATAGCTATCTATTTGATATTAAAGGTATTCTAGAATATTTCTAGAAAATTCTAGACGATTCTATCGTTGCAATAAAATCTACATAGGAACATTACCATGTTTTCGGAGTTTTCTCTGAATAACACTTATTAAATACTCTCACTCCCTTATGAATAGCTATCTATTTGATTTTAAATGTATTCTAGAAATTTCAAGAAAATATTAAAGGTATTCTAGAATATTTCTAGAAAATTCTCGACGATTCTATCGTTGCAATAAAAATCTACATAGGAAAATAACCATATTTTGGAGTTTCTCTGAATACACTTATTAAATACTCTCGCTCCCTTATGAATAGCTATCTATTTGATATTAAGGTATTCTAGAATAATCCAAGAAAATTCTAGACGATTCTGTAGTTCTACATAGGAAAATATATTTTCCGAGTTTTCTGTGAATAACAATTATTAAATAATCTCGTTCTCCGTCTTTGAGGTTCTAAGGCCGTAACTTTGTTATTGGTGTCGGACCAGCTCGCTGGCACTATATCCGAGCGCTTGCGGCACGACGTGCTCGTAATATGATCTATGACTCTCTCAAGGTATTCTTAGAATATTTCACGAGACGATTCTATCGTTGCTAAAAATATGCTCTACTACTAGTTTATTCGAATTACTTTTTGCAGATATTCTAGAATGTCCCAAAAATTAATCGAACAATAACCACTAATTTCTTCTAAGTAGATCAATAACCATTTTATTAACATGTATTTTCTAATTGCACATGTGATATATCTTTCCAGGCTTTCAGAAGATATTGTTACATGTTATTTTTTTAACTTATGCACGAAAATGATTCATTAAACTTTAACTCCATGTTGAACTAAAAATATGAGGATATTATTACACTAATAACGTCTCTTATTCTACAATAATCCCTATACTACTATTGTTCCAAATATTAACATCTAATAATTACTGAATAGAATAAAATAATTTAACATTCTGAATAATAATTGTGCCCTTTACATTATAACTATTTGTTTTTGGTACTAGTGAGTATTAAGTGTGACCATTTTTTAAATCATTGGTCACTTCTTTTCTCCATAAATCGAAAATTTCCACACAGTATTTTAAAGTTGACGAATAGCCTCTTGGTGGTGTTCTTTCAACCGAAAATCTGTATTTTCTTGATTTCAGTTTTCCTTCATCTGTTCGTCTAAAAAATTCTGCAGCATTGTTTCTCTGTTTGCCCATGTTTCATCGTTGTATTTGTTATCATTGCATTTCTTATCAGCTGTATTCCAAAGTATTCGAGTTATACCTTTCCGAGCATACGGCATGTCTTCCTGGGTGAATATATATCCACAGACATACATGTACTCCACAGTTATACCCATCGCTTTGTTTGGGCGTATCCACTGGGCAATGTATTTTCCACCCACTTAATGTTTTGTCTATGGGAATATTACAACAAACTTCGCGGTGAAAAGAATCAAAGTAGACTATGACTTTTTTATAAAAGTCAACTAGTAAAAGTGTCCAATGCTGTCTATCTTGTTCTAATAATGGAAGTAACCAGCATTTATATGCTGATATTTCCTCCTTCTGCAGCCTTTTGTGAAATCCAACACTTAAATTATTTTCCATTATATTGCTCGTGAATATGGTATCGAATAAAAAAATTTGAGCACCCCTTGGTACCGCAGAATATGTCATAACAGCCCCAAAACAGTCGATTATGTTATCACATAACCACATTGTAGCTGCAAGAGTTTTGAAGTCATGAGCGTCAACAATAAATCGTCCTATAGTGGTCTTAATATTCGGAAATTGTGCTGGATAGTCATGTTCTTTAGAATAATTAATATTTCATTGGTATGAGTATATACATTTTCTACATTATTGCCATCCCCACTTCATCAAGTAACTGACAAAAATCGCTTGTATTTAAGACTGTAGATGGCGTACTGGTACTGAAAATATGGTTATTTTCCTATGTAGATTTTTATTGCAACGATAGAATCGTCTAGAATTTTCTTGGATTATTCTAGAATACCTTTAATATCAAATAGATAGCTATTCATAAGGGAGCGAGAGTATTTAATAAGTGTTATTCAGAGAAAACTCCGAAAACATGGTTATTTTCCTATGTAGTATTTTATTGCAACGATAGAATCGTCTAGAATTTTCTTGGATTATTCTAGAATACCTTTAATATCAAATATTATCATAAGGGAGCGAGAGTATTTAATAAGTGTTATTCAGAGAAAACTCCGAAAACATGGTTATTTTCTGGATTGATTCAGCCGGTACTTGTTGGAAATTCATTTCACTGAACTAAAATCACCTTGAATTGCACTTTCCACTCTATTTGGTTTTTAAAAAAACCTTTTCTGACGCGTTTTCGATATTAACTATCTTTGTCAAAGAACTAACTGGTATTTCGTGAAGTTCGTACATTTATAGTTTATTTAGGTTGTCAATAATAATCCGATAATTGAAAAATTAGCATAAAGGTATCGGCTATTATCCTTTGACGTAATAATCTGTTGTATACGTAGAATTACTATAGGTATTAAAACAAATTACTGTTAAATAAATTTAATAAAGGAGACCAGTTTAAATCTACCTGGTCGTTCAGTAAATTCCCCGAATTCTTGAGTTTATTGATCTCTAATGATTCCAAAAGATTTAGTCTCCTACCCTTATTTCAGCATGTAATAATTTGAAGTTTTCGTCGAAATTGTGATATTCTGTTAATAGATGTTCTGCATATTTTGATCTGTTTTTTGATTTACAAAAGAACTACGGTGCTCCATGATGCGTTTTTACATGCTCTCCGCTTTGACCGATATAGACTTTATCACATGAGCCACATGAAAGTTTATATACCCCTGCTTTGTGTTTTTATCTATTTTGGATTTGTTATTTTGGCTAATTTTCCTAAGCTATTGTTTGTTTTATACGCTACGTTAATATTCTGTTTTCTTAAAAATCAAGCAACTTTTAAAGTGGTTTACCAAAATATGTTAAACTATTGTATTTAACGTCCGTGGTTCTGACGTTTGGATAAACTAAGCTTAATGTTTTCTTATTATTCTTTAATCATAAGAATCATACCTTTGATATCAAATAAGATAGCTATTTATAAGGGAGCAAGAGTATTCATTAATTGTTATTCATAGAAAACTCAGAAAAGTGGCTATTTGTCTATGTGGTATTTTCCCCTATATCTACCCAGTTTACCCCTCAAATGTTGAATAATGGCATGCATCTCATGTTTATTGCTATTTAAAGTTTAGTGCGAGCAAGAAATGATGAAGATTGTCTCATTATTACTGATAAATCTACAAAAGCAAGCGTGACGATTGACAGCATTGAACTCAAAGTCCAGCATATTTTCCCCAACGATGATATGAAACTTGAACTGCTGCAAGACGTTAAACAGGATACGGCATTATTATTCCCTTCGTAAATGGAACTTCATGAGTTGCCTGCTCTGAAGACAGGCGCCACACGAGAATTTGGGCTGTGAAAACTTGTGCTGCTATAGAGAGTCCTCGATACGTCATCGTTGCCTTCAGACCATAAGCACAGCAACATAGCGGCTGATCCCACGGAATTTGATCATATACACATATCTAATATTCGTCTAACTCTTAACGGAGAATTTTGGCCGAATGAAAGAATGCAGTTGGATTTCCTAGACTATCTCACCTTCAAGAATCGCACTCTCTTCGTAATCGATTGTTTCGACGTGAAGACAGCATGAAATCCTCACTGTGGATGTACACCTGGATATTGAATTTCAAACAGGTTTCCTGACAAAACACGTGCCTTCTGTGTAATCATCCAAGATTGTTTGATGGAGTTTCTCCCTCAGCGAATTGTTCGTACCTATCATAAAGAGCACATCTGCACATTACAACTTCAGTTCACCATGGAAATCGCAATCGTTGACATTCAAGCTTCATTCTTAACGGGGAATTTGTTCCCAAAGAATGGCTATCAAGACACATGCAACGGGTGTCATACATTACCTGTTAAGCCTCTTCAGCCCTTTGAAACGCTGTGCAAGGAAGATCGACGAACCGTGAGATATTGTGAGAATTTTCTCATGTCTTAGCTACAATGGTGGAATCGGGATGTAAGCCAGTTGAATAGGATTTTGAATTTTTCTTCTCTCCAGATGTACTCATGTCTACGTCAGAGGTCACCAAAAATATGACTTACTAGTTAGAAAGTGTAAGAATGAGCTTGGCTCAATCATGTGAAGGTAGTAAATTTGGAGCATACCATCAACGCCGTAAAGTTGAGAGATGTAACTAAGAAGGACCGTGAGACAAGTAAATATCCTATAGTCTGCGGCTATCACTATGAAGATTTAATGAAGAATACGCAGAATACAAATGTGCTATAAAAAATTGCATGATATTTATGATTGTTTACTCAATAAGATTTTACCTAATAAATGAATGAATATATAACACGTATTTTTTTATTTCCAAAATTATTTATTATCAAGTGTATAGATCTTATGCATTTTAACATAACTTTAACTAACATATATCAAAGATATAACAGCAAAGCATAATAATATTAATAAGTTATTGAGTTCCCTCTGAAGGGAATTTAGTAGCTGTTGTCTACTAGTCGTTGCTGTTGCTTCGGCTTCCTGCTGACAATCATAATTTGCTGTTAATCATCAAAATCCTCCACATGCCATTGTAAAAGAAAATTTTAAGTTTGTAGCGTAATATGGTTCCATTTTTCGGAAATTCTGCAAAATATGCTGGTAGTAGTCCATCATTTAGCAATGTCCGCCTCATTAGGGAATAATCAGATCTATTTGAGCAGTTTCAGAGAAAAGCACACTGCTACTTTTCCACCGCCTGTGGTATATTTGTGTATAGAATGTTTTGTGATATAAAAGTCAATATCACAAAACCAGTAGTATAGTAGCTTTCACTAAATCATTATTGAAAATGATGTGATACGTCTTTATTCTTCAGTTAACAATTTTATAATGCAACACTTTATCCTTTACACCCTGTTTTGTATTCACCCAGAAATGGCTGAGTAGAAAGAGCGCCGAGTTAATCACAAAGGTAAGTATATTCCCCATTACAGGTCCCCGGTTCGATCCCATTTCTCGGCTAACATTTCTGGGCAATTTTTTTTTAATATTTAATTTATCTCTGGTGGGAGAGTCAACCGCATTCGTGGTAGTGGTAGTGAAAAACATACATTTCAACGCAAACACGTATCCTCGCAGTATCTCTTGAAGTGAGTAAGATGTCTTACATGACCTTATGTCAAACAACCGTCGCTGTAATTTTACTAACAGAAAAACTACCACGAGAATTACACCCAACTACTTAGTAGCCCACTACAAATTCGAAAATTTTCTGGAAATAGTATTTTACTGATGAAAAAGTAGTCTGCGTTCAAATAATCATGAAGCTGTTCTCCAAGATGAGTGCCATCACCGAATCCCTTTCCAAAAGACAAACTATCTTCTGTCACTTTTACATCACGAGGGTTCGAACGATTTCTAAATTTATCAGTGAATACAGAGACGAGAACAACGTACTGGTTTCCGAAGATTACGACAACAATTTACGGGTCACCATATGGGCAGAGGATGGGGAAAACCACTTATTTATTGAAAAAAATAAAAGCAATAATTATGAAATTATAATTCCTCTTATGTAGTTGCTCGATTAGATTAAAAAAATTGTATAATATTTTTATAATTTTAATAAAACATATTCTTTGTAATACTCTCGTTTTTTCTTCCCTCTAACAATCCACCTGAAATTGCGAAATCAAATGGCTTGCCGGAATTCGACTGGTTGACCTTCACCAGCACATCGATGATGAGAGCCTGAACTTGTGAATATTTACAAGTATATACTCGCAAAATCAAGACTAATAAGAGGCTCTTGTAGGTTAATTCCCTGTATGAAAACCAGATATTCCTCTCTCTGGTAATATCATCACATACCGTCTTCGCGATAACCAACCGTGACGTCAACCTTTTACAAGCCATTACTTGCAAAAATCGTGAATCCAGCCGGCCGACTTGACGGGGAACCAATGCTGATGACCCGTGTTTACCGAAGACAAGTGTGCAGGTATCGCGTATATTATGGCGGATGCGCTGATGCCACTCTTTAAACTAAATAATATATTAATCTCAACAATTACACGTGTATTTTTAATTACACAGACATTACCAAACAATATACACATTATCATACATACACATGCAATAAATAACGCGCCGAGGCGATTCCACCGCGTACCAGCTCGATTTCAAAAAAATGGTTTTAGCCCCATAAGAAAAGTGAGCCAGTATTCTCCTGTGCATACTACTGGTTCAAATAAATATAAATATTTTTCGTTATTGTTTATTCTGACTTTGCTCAGAATTTGCTGCAAGAATTTGCTGCTAATTTCAGCCTCATCTATGCTCTACTTGTTTCTTTTTTAATAGGGTTGATGACAGCGTTCTTAAAGCAGTATAACCCTCACTGGACTAAACTGTATGAAACAAGCTTTCTTGAACTAGCATTCTACTAGTGCTAATATAAAAAATAATGGAACTTGCCCTGCCAGTATACCTTATCGCGCTCATGAATATTATATTTATAATTTTTTTAAATAAATTTCATCTTTATATTATAAATAACTGTTGGACTTTAAACAATTCAAAACTATGTATCGTAAGTTGAACCCACTAATCTAATTTAGACTATTGCACATCTGGTATCGATGAATAAAACATTCTTTTATAACCATTTGTCTGGCATTTCTTCAATGGCTCGAACAACGTCTGTCTCAACTTCCTCTACCGTATTACAAGTAATACAATAAAAATTCTTTATGTATCAACAAATGCAAAATTAAGAAGCATAAGTTCCAGCGAGCGAGCAGGCTAGGCAACCGGAGCTATATCCGCTCCAGTTATTCCATTGCTGATTCAAAAGTTGAGATTCTTGCAATATGTGGAGATGCTCAATCTTGCTTGAACACATGTTTACTATACCTTGAAGTGCAAATTTGGTTGAGATAATTTTGTAATATCTCAAGTTATCGAGGAGCAGTCAATTTCATAAAAATGTAAATTAGTATGTATCTATTTATGATTTATAACCATACATTAAACCCCCACCTTACTTGATGGCGCACTCACGATTATTAACGATTTTCTATCGCCCAATACACATTGTTTTGTCTGTTAAATACCCCGCATTTGTAAAATCTTATTTCATGAGACCATGCGGAAAATGAGGATTTTCTTAGCATTTCTCTATGAGCCATTGCAAAACATTTCCATAGAGGAAAGTGCTACGGGTCCACGCTTGGCCAAGCTCAGCTCGGACTTAGGTCATATATGTAGAACTCTGGACCAAGCTTGTAAGTTAGGCTTTACCCAGCGTTGTTAGAAGTCTAGAGTGATAAAGATGCGCTTGTTGCCAGAGCTGGACTAAACTTAATTCCTTTATTGACAATAACTATTACTCAAAATGAAATGCGAAATGTTGGCTATTATTTAAACAATTATTGTTAATTTTTTCCAATTGTCTAACAATTCAAACAAGTTGAGAATTTCCGCCCTGGGGTTAGGGCGAATAGTACTTAGATGTATTTAAGATAAAATCATGAAAGTCAGCCACTGCAGTATTCATCAACTAAACTAAAAGATTAATATTTTTTTTTATAACAACACACACACACAAAAACAACACAAAAAAAAAAACACAACATTAAGTATAAACGTAACATATATTTTTATTAAATAACTATAAACGAAAACGAATACTCTCATAAGAAGGATATAAGTGAATCGGATTTTTAACTATAATAAACATAACTGTAATTTAAATTCTGTATAAGAATAAAACTATATTATATATTTAGAATAAAAATCTGTAAACGAAAACAAATTCTCTCACAAACACTTAAGACAGAATAACAAACTGTGCATCTCAAATTAAATCTTCTTTTGTGTCAATTTGTATCTTCTGTTTTTTT
This sequence comes from Octodonta nipae, assembly GCA_034190945.1. Lineage (NCBI taxonomy): Eukaryota > Metazoa > Arthropoda > Insecta > Coleoptera > Chrysomelidae > Octodonta > Octodonta nipae. The sequence goes on from CM067223.1 coordinate 65,406,206, forward strand.
AAATAGGGCATTCATCGCAATCGCATTCCAGCATTTTTTTCTCTCTGGTAGTTTCATTTGTTTTTTGTTGATTCCGGAGTAAACCCGAGAAACATCCCGAAGAAATCTTTTATGGCTGGTCTCTTCAAGGGGTCTAAAAATATTTTTGGTTAAAGTAGTGGCCAATGTACGGTCGGTCTTAGATATATTGTTTGTTGATCGGAGTAGACGTTTCAACTCTCTCCGAGATCTTTCGATGGTCTGCTTATGATCTCTATACGGCTGCATACCTGGTACCGATGGTACATGTTAACAACAAAATCTAAACATTCCACAGTAAAGCAACCAGCTGGTCCCAGAACGGTGGTTCCGCTTTTGAGGACTATTAAATTTGACAACCGTGCCCGTTCAGATTACAACAGTTGTATGCTCTCCAAAGTGTGCATACGTACGATTCGTAATCGATGTGTTCTTGAAATCTCTTCTTTGGGGAACGACTAATGCCACCGACGACCTATATGTGGTGCCCCGTACTATTTCGTCCAACATGATATTTTCTCTTAAAAAGATATGTTTCTACTTCCACAATCTCGTGGGATCCCCAATAGGCGTGTACTCATGCCAATGCAATGTCACATGCAACGTCTCGACAAAATCGTACCAGTAGACGGTCGTTCAGAGGAACTTTAAAATCTTTCATTAGTTCGTTATCGGCATGTTTTTTCAGCCAGGAGAAAATTTCTGAACGACTTGATGTTCGCCTTCTTCTTCCATGATTTCTATATATAGCGAGAACCATTCTTTCCGTGTTCTGTTGAAGCGTTTATTGTCCTCCACATTCTGGACAGTTGCTGGGCTATTTGTTCTTGTACCACTACATCTAATTCAATAAATTTCGCCCTTGTCTTCAGCATCCTTCGTTATTTAGCACTCGCGAGCCCTAGATGACTTCCTAATGTATAGTAATTACTGTACCTCCCATAAAAAAACTGCACATTCATCGCTATATTCTCAATAGCACTATAATTTATATTCTAATTAACTAAATCACTTAAATGTAGTAATTATCTAATGAATGTAAGACTTTTATATATACTGCCATGCTTTGACAAAAAGTTTTCAGTTATTTCAAACGTTTC